>JAPMOQ010053173.1:0-124308 GCA_026543055.1 Argiope trifasciata | reverse complement strand
ATATATATATATATATATATATATATATATATATATATATATACATACAACTAAATACTTTTTAATAGCATTAAAAAATATTTAGTAGTATAATTTTATGAAATATGTTAAACATATTTTGATTTTAAAATCAAAGACAAAATACTTTAACATTTAAATATTAAAAAATTAAATGATGTTCTATTTCTGAATGTAAAAATAAATACAACATAAGCTTAAAGAAAAATAAATAGAAAGGGTGGGTGGACTTAAAAAAATATTGAATATTGCCAAAAATAAATCCTCAGAAGTAAATGATTAGTTAAACAATAAAATTAATAAATTCAAATAAGAGCTTAAAATGTTAAAAATATTGTAGAATCATCACATAAAAGATGATAAAATTCAAAATGCTGAAGTCTACCTTTTTTTCAAAAATGTATCAAGATTATAAAAATTAAACTAATTTAGACTTTTCAATTATTTTCAACTTTAAAGTGAAAGAAAATTGCTTTTAGAAACTTATATAATAATGTGACCAGTTATAAACTAAAATATTAATTTATTCTCACCATATGACAAACATAATCAGCAATGAATTGTTTCACAGGTTGTACAAGTTGATGATCACGAATCAGATGGATCTCCCTTTCTAAAATTCCTGGTCTAGAATTAATTTGTAAGGAAGCAGCAAAACTATGGCAGACATGGAAAGCTTGTTGCATAGCTGATAATTTTTTTACAAAATAAATATCTTTAAGAATTGGACGAGCACCAAGATAATGAATGGAAGGCTAAAAGAAAAGTAAAACAAGTTTTTAAAAAAAGTGCAAAAATCAAATTCTAAATTTTTTATCTGAAGCATTTTCTAATAGCAAAAATGTAGAAATGAACTCACAGCAAGAGATATAGTATCTGCATAAAAATCCAACTTTTGCCAACTGGCTGGTACAATAAGATTGTCCAAAAACGTGAGTAAAGTCTCTAAGTCAGAATCTACTTTGGTAAACAGCCCATTGAACCCCATCAAAAGCATCTGACCTTGATTAAGACCTGAAAAAGCATTTTGATAAAATCAAATATAGTTTTAAAAATAGTTTCAATAAATAATTTAGACCTTTGCATTGCAGCTAACATTTATCTTATTTATATGTTATAACAATAATAAAACATTTCAGCAATAAAAAACTATATGCATGTCTGAAATGTTTTTTCTATTAATAATATCACTTATACTATTTGTCAACAAGAATAAAAAGGATAGTTTCTTGAAAAATACTGGTAAATATAAAAGAACTTCAAATGATTAAATAAACAAACATTAGAAAATTCAAATTAGGTATGATTTATATAAATAATACAGTATTAGCCACCCAACTCTCTTTTAGCATCGTTAATTGTACAATCACACACACACACACAAAACAATTAAAAGAAATTAAAGTATTCTTAAAAATTTAGTCTGTCTTTACATCAAAATTATGAGCTAATAAAAGTTTGGCATTCTAATGTTAAAATAGAATTCTAAACTTAAAAAATAATGTACTATTAATCTATTCTAATTTTATTCTGAGAATATAAAGTATTCTACACATTTTTGCAAGCATACTTATCACTTAAAAAAATTTAATTTAAGACATTTAAATTTTGGACAAGGCCATTTTATGGAGACATGCAAAATTTCAGCTCATTCCCAAGATCAGTTTTTCCAATATATGAAACTTTCTGCCTTGTTTCTAAAATGATACACTTATATGTTCATTTCCAAATCTTAATAGAATAGAATTTCATTTGGCAATTAATAATTCATAATGCAAGAATTTATATAAACTTATTTCATCAATGCCAAAATATCTGAAATAAAAATACAAAAAAAGTTGCTTTTCACTACTATAATATTTTATTAATAGATATTGCTTTTAAATTTTGCCTGTGTGGTAAGCAAGAAATTTTACATGTTGTCTCACATAATATCAATAAAAGAAATTGTCAAAATATAGGAGTTTTATTCCCTAATAAATAATCTAGATCAGAAAAACTATTTAATTTTACAAACATGTTATCCAAATTATTTCTCTTTATATTTAATGCATAACAAAGTTGCCATTTTGTAGCAAGAAAAGAGCCATTTGTATTTGTTTGTATTTATTGTTTATATTTTTGTTCATCTGCTCAATATTTATTGCAAAAACTCCATAACTGCTATAATTGTAATTATCTTCTCTGCAATAATTGAAATTATCATAATGTATATAATGAATGGAATAAATAATTCAGGTAATAAAAATATTACATAATGTATTTATTAAGATTTTGGATATTCTTATATTTATTTCATATACATCCGAAAATAAAATCTCAAATAATTTTAATGATTCATGAAAAGTTGACAGATATTTTAGATCATCACTATTTTTCTACATATAAAGTTAAACAGTTTTGGCTTTGTATTTAAATGTCAGATAGAATATCAAATAAAACTTTAAAATAATAAGTTTCAGTTTACTTGAATGCTTAAATAAACTTCTCAGAATTTCTCTAGATAAGTAAAGGCAATTTGTAAAAAAATTAATTTATATATAAGTTAATACTCTTAAATATTTTCAATGAAGGCAGGAAATTATAAGTAACTTTTTTTTTAAACAAAATGTTTTTAGTCTTTTTTTATTTGATCTCAATTATATGAATAATCAAAATTTGTTAATTTTGTTAAAACTTTATTATTTTGTTTTACAAATTATTTTGTTAGGGTTACAGCATAATTTTTATATCCTTTTGAAAAGAATTTTAAACAAACAAAGGAACAAATACAAAAATTATGTACTTTAATATAAATCTTCAGTTATGAAAACCAGATACATTTTAAATGCATCTTGTAGATTAATTACTCTCATAATGATATAAAAATAGTAAAAAATTCTTATAGTAATATAAACTATAATATACGTATAATAACAGAATAAATTAATCTGTTGTTATTCCTTCTTTCAAATTCCTGATTCATAAAAGAAGTGTCAAAATATGGGATGAATATCAATTTAAAACAATGCAGTAAGTATGGAAATTAAAGATGGAGAATAAATAAATGAACATTTAGAATGATGCTCTTCAAATTTGTATGGAGAAATTTTTTTTTCATGCAGAATCTATTAACTACATCAAAACCAAGTGACATATTATTTAAAATTTTCAATCAATAGTAATTTATATTACATATTTTAGAATTATTATGTTGTTTCATATTTTAAACTTGTGTTTGGCAAAGCATAGCCAACACTATCTTTGGTGCCATAAAATGCCAAATTCCAATCCAATCCAAATGACACCTAAGAGATTTTAAAGTTTATATAATTTTAGATATGCACATTCCCTTCCAAATATTTAAGAATAATAACTTTTAGTAAACATTGTTAGCTTCAAAATGGCATTTAAAAATTTTCATCTAAGTTGCTGAATGAAGTTGGATGGCTTCTCCCCTCCCCCTCCTGCAACTGTACACTATATTAAAATTCAATTAACTCTACATTTTCTTCCTTCAAAAAAAAATGTTGTTTAAACCACTTTCATCAAATATTTCTTTTAAATAAAAACTATATTTCAATCAAAGAAAATACCTGTTATTTGAGGTTCAGATCTTTGCATCAAAGATTCAAACTCATTCCTTAATTTCTTTACAGTATCAGCAGCTCTATTTTCAGTAATCTAAAAGAAGTCTTAAAATTAGCAACTTTTCAAGACAAATACAATGATATCATATACATTATTCTTGCATTGACTCTAAACTTTTATCCCGGTACATTTGTCCTTTATTTTAATGGTTAAAAATTCATTATTCTTGAACACATACACACACATTGTAATTGCATTTTATAAATACTCTAATGATGTGGTATGGTGCTTTACTGTTTACAGAACAAAATTTTTTTTTACAATAGTAAATAAACTTACTAATGTAAAAATTATGTCCGATTTTTTTAACAATTTCACCCCCAGTCCCATTTGTTATATTTAATAAAAGTTTTGTTGCAGTGAATTTTTATTAAGAAAAATATTCTGTTGTTGAAACTAAACTTAATGAGTTGTGATTCATTGAAATGAATTATTTTATATGAATTAACAGCAGTTTCGAGTATATGGTGTGCATTATTTGCAGAATTTTCTACAAAGTTGACACTGAATTGATTTAAAATCACAGTATTCAAGGTTTTGACATTTGTACTTTTTCAGCTGTAAAAATTTAGATTTTTTTTCTGTTTAATTTAAAATACTACTATACCAAGCATATACTATTAAATTTATAAGTAATAGAAATTGGCATGCATAAGTGTTTTAATATATTAGTACATTTATCACTACGTTGTTTTCACTAGTTCATTTATTAATAAACAAACATAAAATATAATATTTCTCATCTACAGCAATACTCAAACTGAATTGAAAAAAAACTTCTAAAACTACTAAAGGTTTAGAAATTATCTACTGGGCATGATTAAAGTGGATCTTATGTATATGTGCGTATGTAAAAAGTAAAATAATTATTTCAGACTCCACCATATAGTACTGTTATATGGTAAAAAATTATTTAACTACACATTTTACAAATTCTAGTACCTTGCATCTATAAAGCAAGGTACAAGAATTAAAGATCGTTAATCCATCATAATATTAATCATCATCGTTAATCATAATATTTGTTGAGAGTATGAATAACTTCTTTATCAAGCACCATCAAAACAAATTACAAACCATAATTAATTTCAAATGTATCAGCTGAATCATAAACAGCACAATAAATGAAATATGGAGTTTTACATTTTCTTTCATACAATAGTTTCCATAGTATTCTTACATAAAAATTTTCAATGGTTGAAAATGTCTTCTTACTTGGGTTTCCAGAATTAGATTAGTTATATTACACTGCAAATCAGCAATCAGTTTCTCAAGAGGAATTCCACAACGGGCAATTATCCTATCCAATTTAGCAACCATTTCGATCACAGAAGGTTCTAGAGCAGTTTGAATAGCTTCAGGAAGAATTATATTTTGGAAGTGCAAATTCAAATCCTATAAGAAAGAATTAGTTTTGAGACAAAGAAATTTTCATAATGAAATTATTAATTTAAAAAAAAATCTTCACAGTTTACCTCTAAAGCAAGAAACACAATATGTGCCAATTTTACGCCTTGCAGAGCTGATTTTAATTCATTGCTTTTTATCTAGAGGAATAGTAATTACATAAATTAAGTCATCATAATGAACAAAAATTTTAAGGTATAGATTATTAAAACAGATAAATTAGAATATAAATTACATAAATAACATACCACAGTACTATCTAGAAGAAGCTGAACATACTGAGCTACATTTGTACAAGTGCTAGAAATTTCATCCAAAAACCAATCACCATTCCAAGAAGTCAGGTCAACAAGTCTATCACCAGAAGCTAAGGAAAAATTTAAAAAATTATGTCACAGAAAATAAATAAGTATTATATTAGTTTGTTACAATAAACAGATATAGCAGGAGGAGGAAATACATAAAAGAAATACTCCATAAAAACAAATTAAAAGTAATCATTGAGGAATAATAAAGGATCAATATTATAATAAAATCAGCTACAAGGAAACAATTTTACTCACAAGTGAAAATGGGGGTTAAGATACAGAATGTGCACTGAGTGGAAAATTATTTGACCACACTCAATACTATAATGGACTGCATTTTTTCTTTAATACTGCATGAATTCTTTGAAATGTTGGTGATATGAGGAATTTAAGACGATGTTTGATGAATAGTATTTTTTGGTCCTTAAGATTTGATAATACTGGATCCAGCTGTCTGATGCCCCATTTGATCTCATCCCACAGATTCTCAACTGCATTGAGATTTGGTGATTGTGAAGGACAATTAAGCCAGAATAAGTCTATATCAAGCTCTTTAAGCCATTTGCAGGCAACACCAGCTTTATGAAAGAGAGCATTGCCTTACAGGAAGTATCTACTCTTGGCAGGATACATCATTACTATAACAGGATGGACTTGGCCAGCAATAAGTTTTAGATATTCTTGGACATTCATTGTTGTTCCAACTATTCAAAGAACCCATGCAAAAACAAGGAAAAATCCTCTGGAACTTTGATATTGCCTAATACTAGCTTAAAAAGTTGTGGCAATATTGCTGGCATGCTTTTGTCCTGTTTTCTCCATTTTTGCACTCTACTATCTGCATGATGTAGTTGGAAACACAATTCATTACATCACATTACTCTTTTTCATTCATCTATTACCCAATTCTTATGCAAACTGAAACTGCCTATTCCTGTTAGGTAAAGGCCTTCAAATAGGCTGCTAACTTCTGTAGCCTATACTGAGCAATATCATCGCAGTTACTTCTTGATTGAGATTCTCTAATTTGATGTACTACACCTCTTCAGTCGAACTGGACAGCTTTGACAAGTTTTCTACCATCTAGTATATTAGGTAGCCTGCGAATGGCATCAAGAGCGAGTTTTCTTCTTGCTTTTTCACTACCTATAAATATTTAATAATTGCTGCCCCTGAGCATTTCATAAATGCAGCCATTTTGCTGATGTTGGTTTAGACATTTCAAACACTTACAATCATGCCACATTCAAGCTCAATTAAATTCATATTATATATATGTTGCCCATTTCTTTATAAGCGATATAATACAATCGTTACTTTGTAAAGCGATATAATACAATCATTACTTTGTAAAGCGATATAATACAATCGTTACTTTGTAGTCCTTTTTTTAGTTATCTCTCCTTTGAGCAGCAACAAGGTGAAATTATGGTGGAGCTGTGTATGAGTCCAAGGAGTTACTTGTGTGTGTGTATTACATTAAACCTGTCGTCATTATATAAAAACAAGTTAATAACAATTTAAAGAAAATCTATTAAAATGATTACAAGGATAAATTAATAACATTCAGTGGAAATTAAAAGCAATTGATCCACAGATTCCTGGGCTGCCTTCTAATGGCCAACACATTTAAGATAGGTAGAGAGACAATTTTACTCCATCCTTTCCAATTTCAATGATTTATAAAGAAATTGCACTTTTGAGTTATGAATATTCATACATTAATTAAATCTTAAAAAGATTTTTTTGTAGCAAAATATTTATTTATAAAGTCACTTTCCTTCACTACAAATAAAAAAGAATTTCATGATCAGAAGATATGAATTTAAATTAATCTAAAATGCTACTTTTTTTCCTTCCAAAAATACAAGATACATTTAAATATCTTTTCAAAACACTTTTGTAGGAGAAAAACAGATTTATTTTTGTAAATCCGAAAAAGGACAGGACAAAGACTGGCTCAGTATTCTCAAAGGATTAATACACGTGTATTTTCTTTCACAGTGCACTCAAGCCTGAACCCCAGTAAACCAATATTTTCATTACTTAAACCATCATTTGCACCATTAATCATATTAAAAATAATTCGTTATCTTTGCACAAAAGTCTTAGTATTCCTCCCCTAATGAGATTCATGTAAAAACAAAAGAACTAACCTCCTGCTGCATTTTCCATCATGAACAACTGCTTTCTAATGGTGCATAATGCTTCTCCCAACACACAAAGGAAAGCAAGATGACATGATTCACCAGATTCTGAAATAAGAATAATAATTTGAGCAAATTAGGAGTACAGTACGGTAAGAATTGGAAAAATGGTGAAAAATTGTCTTCACACACCTGTCAGATATTGTAAGACAGCACATTTTGTCTCTTCTGCAAATGTTGCTAATGCATTCTTATCTTCTACCCCCTCCATGCGTATTCTTTCCATAAACTAAGAAAACGGGGAAAAAATTTGATAATGAAAAATATTTTCCAATAAAAAAATTGTTTATCTAAACAAAAACAAATTCTTAACCTTTATTCTCTTTTTAATATTATTTTTGAATTAGTCAAAACATTCTTCAGATTTTATGGTTAATTAATTACAGTAAAATAATATGGAAACATTCATATCAAATCCATGAAAATGATACGGGACCAAAGAATTAACATGACATTAAAAAAAAAATCATATCTTAAAAGCTCTTAAAATTTCAAATCTATATAATTTAACAAAATTTGCAATGTTTCCTTAGCCTGAACATTATTCAAACTTTGTGGCATAGCATTCTGCTACATGAAATACCCAACTGCTCACTTCTCAAATTATTAAATTCAACTATAAGCATAAATTAATAAGATTCCTTTTTAATAATAATAAAAAAATTAAAATCAAGGTGATCCTTAATTTTTAACTACAACATACAATGTATAAGCTTACTTAAAAAAAAAATCAATTTTTTTATAATAAAAATAATTGTTGAAAAAATAATGTTAATGTTATTACATTGGCTGTATATTATACTATTTATTCTTTATTTTTTTTAATAGAGTTAACAGATATAATCATTGGATACAATTAGGTATCCCATCAGTTGGGGTATGGCACCAATCATGTTACTTAAATTCTATGGCGGAGTTATGTCTTGGTTTTCAACTCCTATCTTTATAGAAAATGCACTCAATTCAATTAATATTGTTTGAGATCTTTAGAAAACAGCAAATGGCTCTCTCTCTCGTTTTTTGAGCGGACACACCAAATCCCTCACCTTCCAACATGGACAGAGGATCTTAGCTGAATGTCCTAGGTGCAAGGCAGATCAAGCCTGCCCCAATCATATTCTTAAAAACTTACACTTTACTATTTTTGAAATTTTAAGGGATTCAATATTGTTTTTTGACTTTTTAGAGATCTTTGGTTTCATGGAGATAGTATTCAAATAAGAAACAACATTGTTTGAGATGTTAGAATTCTTAGAAAAGACTGACTTTTACTCCAAGTCTAAAGTTTTACAATTTTTTTTTTTTTTTTTTTAATTAGTAACCTTGTATCTTTTCTTAGAGCCTGCATGGAGTTTTCTGCTGCTTATTTTGAATTTCGATAACATTCAATTTATTTAATAATGTAAGTATTTTTAATTATATATTTTACAGCTTATTTATTTAATTTTAAATACAATTTTTTACTATAAATTAATTGTGCTGAAAATGTTATGGAGAAATCAACTAAATCTTTCCAAAACACCAAAAATCTTCAAACATTGCCCACTAATAACAAATCTGATATGCCTCCTTGCGGTGCACCTTAGACAATGCTAAACCAGCTAAAAGGTGTAAAATAGGCCTTATTTTAAATTTAACTGCCTGAGATTTCCCACATTTTTGTGCTTCACTGCCATGTTTGCTTAGTTGCACTTTTCAGAACTCTAATGGCGTAATGTGTTCAGTGGAAGAAACATAACTAAAATTAAAACCTTAGATATAATCTTCACAAAACATAACCTACATACTCCTATAAATCTAAATCTGTTACCTATAACTTTTTTTTACTTGAGTTTAAAGGTTAATGTCCCACAAAAGGTTAATATAAAAATATCATGCAACAATTTAAAAACGTTGCATGCATGATCCGATGTTCTTTAACTATTGAGTACAGAGTCACTTTTCAAAACATATCAATTACTGAAAGAGTAATACTAATTTTAATGCAGAAAATGTATGAATTAAGTTAAATAACAATTAAAATTCATTCTTTTTCTATACACAATAAATTGACTCACAGTTAAAACTTTTTTGTTAGCATCATTTAATAAGGACTGGAACTGAACATTCAAAGAAATAGCAGACTGAATGGCATCAGTACTATCTCGGCCATACTGGTTTCGGAAGTCCGCAATTATTTCAATGCACCTTGGGAAGCAAAGGAGAAAAGCATAAATTATAAAAAAAAGGATATCTTGGAAGAATATCAAAAGAATGAACTTAAATTAGAAAAATATTAGTCTTCAATACACAAAAGTCCTTAAACTAAAAGAATTTGGATTTCAAAGGCATTGATCATTAAAATAATAATAGAATATAACACAAAATGGGGGAAAAAACAAACAAACATAGCATTTAATAATAGCTGCCTTAAGGGGGAAAAACAGAGGGAGGGGAAATCAAACTAGCTTTCAACAAATTGTAAGTTCAACATTAATTTTTTTTCTGTAACAACTTCGCTTTATCTATACTGAGGCATTGTTTACAAATGCATAGAATTTTTAAACTATTATATATATACATATATATATAAAGAACTCTTGTTCATATTTCAATTTTGCAATGACAGTCTCAGTAAATTTCAGCACAAGTACAATTTTACTTATTGCCTGGTTATCTTATTGCCACAAAAAAGCACCTACATAAAAAAATTCAAAAGTTATAAAGTTAATAAAGCAAACAGGAAATTTAAAAAAAGCACAATGTACATTTTGAGATTACACTTTTGCCAAATGCTCATAAGAATCTATAAATATTTAACAATCAAATATATATATATATTTCTCAAAATCTACTTACTACTATTTTCTTTTTTTTTAATAAAATTTTTTTGAGTGATACAAAATACATACACTGATGGAAAAAAAATATCCCAACACTAGGAAGAAGCTGTGCTAGATAAACTGAATTTGGTAGGCGTGTTTATACATCTGAAAGATGACTTCGATTCAAATTTCGAGCTACGCGCGTAAGTGTGGTGCTAGTAGCGACACTATGAACATGCAAATGAGGTTTGCTTTAAATAAGCGCTGTAAGGTTCGTGATCGTTATTTGTAGTTGAGATTTGACGTAGTATGTTAATGTTAGTCAAGGATGCCTCTGAGAAGACGAAGAAGCCATTATCAACAGCTCACTGAATTTGAACGAGGTCGTGTTGTTGGGCTACGAGAAGGTGGGTTTTCTTTCCGCGATATGGCTGAAAGTCTTGGCAGGAATGTATCCACTGTGCATGAGTATTGGCGGCAGTGGTCAAGGGAACGCACTGCCTCAAGAAGACCAGGTTTCGGGCGACCACGTGGTACTACTGAGAGTTAAGACCAGCGTATGGGGGTGGCTAATTGTACAGCGTCTGCAGCTGAAATTCGAGCTGCAGTTGGCACCACAGTGGCACAATTAACTGTTACAAATCGGTTACTTCAAGGACAGCTCCGAGCCAAACGCCCTGTACAGTGCATTCCACTGACTCCAAACCACTGCCATTTGCGATGGGAGTGGTGTCAAGCTAGAGCTCATTGGAGGACGGAGTGGAGATCTGTTGTGTTTTCTGATGAAAGCCGGTTCTGCCGTGGTCGCAGTGATAGCCGTTTGTTGGTTAGAAGGAGGCCAGGTGAACGCCTGCTAGTGACCTGTCTGCGGCCTAGACACACAGGGCCTACTCCTGGAGTTATGGTTTGGGGAGCAATTTCGTATGACAGCAGGAGCACTCATGGTTATCCCACGCACCTTGACTGCAAATTTGTATGTCAGTCTAGTGATACAACTTGTTGTGCTGCCATTCATGAACAGCATTCAAGGGGGTGTTTTCCAACAGGATAACGCTCGCCCTCATACCGCTGTTGTAACCCAACATGCTTTACAGAGTGTCGACATGTTGCCTTGGCCTGCTAGATCACCAGATCTTTCTCCAATCGAGCACGTATGGGACATCATTGGACGACAACTCCAGCGTCATCCACAACCAGCATTAATTGTCCCTGCATTGACCGCCCAAGTGCAACAGGCATGGAACTCCATCCCACAAACTGATATCCGACACCTGTATGACACAATGCATGCTTGCATTCAAAATTCTGGCGATTACACCGGTTACTAATATACCAACATTTCACATTTGAAATGGCTCTTCTCGCCAATGGCTCTACCTGTGATCTTGAAACTTTAATCAATTAAATATGTTACCTAGACAAATGCATTCCTAAAATTTTTATTACTGTACAATAATTTTTTCTTGGTGTTGGGATTTTTTCCCCCACCAGTGTAGATAACTTCATATAACAAAAGAGTTGCAGTTGAAACAAATTTAGATAACACGCACAGACTTATATACAAGTGTGCATGATAAAAATTTAATTAGGATATCAACAAGACTCACTTCAGAGATGAAAAATCAGCAAGAAGGCTCTCTAGCCATTGCTGCCATTTGAAACATCTGTTCTGCTCCTTGTAACTAGGTCCAAACTGCAAATGCATTAATGTTATGAAAACTAAATTTTCAATCAAGAATTTAGATAATTATATGTCTTGTCAATAAAATTTGATTTTTTTACCTGCAAGATTACAGTAGCATATGTGGTAAGTAGATCAATGCAATTTCTCATAGTAAGTCGACGTTGTTGCAGTGTATTAGCAAGTTCACTCTCAGCATGCTCACACTGTAAAAAAAAAAAAAAAAAGGTAAATCATTTACACAAAACAAAATATACTAATGTGTACAAAGAGTCAAACTATGTTACAGCATATAACAAGTTAGAATTGGTCAATTCCATCTATTAACAATCAAACGAATAAGCATATTAAAACAGCAAAGTAACATAACAAAGTGAATTTTTAATTAGTATAGGTACTGACTTAAGGACTGGTGTTGAATTACAGGTAATAAATTTTATATAAGAAAGGAAAAAATAATTAGAGGATGGGGTGACTTTATAACCATCTGATTCAAATAACATTTGGTTAGCTTTGAATATTTTTTAACCTTGAAGCATCAAATGCTGCTTTACATTGAATAACATTAATTAACCTGCAATTCTCTTTAAATAAGATAAAACTAGCATATTATAGTTAAAAACTATAATTTTTTACATACTTTTTCAAACTACTTTATTAAAAAAACTCTTTGATTAATGAATATTCATAGCTAAATAATAAACAGAAGATTGTTTGAAACTGTTTAAGGATTTTTTATTAAACTTTCTGAGAACTAGCAGAACTGACAGCAAAAGATCAAGTTTATGATTTTCATATTTATTGAGAATGTACTGACAGATACGTTACTTTTCAGGAAATATATCATTATTTTCTGAGAATGGGATGGGTTTATGATAGCAAAAAAGAACAAAACATTAGTTTTATATCTGATTCAGGAATTGAAAAATGTATTAGGTCCCCAAGTAAGAAATTATGTCATTCCTCAGACCATATCAGGTACCTTTTCTTATTTTCTAAGACACCATTATATTCTTGATAGTCAACTGTTGCTAAACATCCTTTGCAAAACCTTTTTTATTATACTTTGGGATATCCTTTGTAATGAATTCAGATGAATTTTGTTTGGAATTGTCCTTCTATTGCAGTAGACCATGTATGCTATATGTTTCACTTCTCCTGTGTAACAGCCTTTTTCAATCTGAATAGTCATAATTGAAGTTTTTCTAACTATTAATTTCTGTAAATCCAAGATACTGCAGGGTAAAAAACCATGAAATAATAACTGTTTTAGAGTTGCTGTACTAGTTCTTGGGTTGACATTAATATCTCATTTTAAATTCAATTCTTATTCCATTAGACATTCACTTCCTTGATAATCATATAGCCCATTCAGAGCTCCTAATTTAAGCAACTCTGCATTATTGCATCACTGCTGAACTAGTTTACTCTCAAATAAATATCTACTTTTTTTGGCTAGTTAGTGTATTCTCCATTCCCCCCCTCTCTATCTACCTATATATATATATATATATATATATATAGAGAGAGAGAGAGAGAGAGAGAGAGAGAGATAATAACATGATTTTTGAAATTTATTTTAAATAAATAAAAAACACTGTTGATAAATAATGCTTACTTGTTGGACTAATTGACCCTGACCAGCAGACTGCAAGAACTCTACAACAGGGGCTACCGACAATGTATCATAATTCTGATCATTTGAAACATCTCCATATTTTTTATTTAGCTCTGATCCAGACACATTTGATAAAGCCTCCTATAAAGTACATACAAATTTAGAAAGACGTTTAATAATAATAAAAAATTCAGGATTGAAAAAGAATGTAAAAAATAAAAATGAGCAAATGAATTTACATTTTATTAAATAAATCAATTAAAAAATGACATTCAATTTCTTGTAATTAAAGCAAAAACATTCTTCTATTCACATATACTATTTCACATACATTAATTTTTTACTCATAATATTGAAGCGAAAATTGTTCCTCCTAACCAACCACCCGATGGCTCAGTCGGTTGGCATGATGTCAGAGGGCATGAGTTCGGGATTCGTAATCCGAAGACCGCGGGTTCGAATACAAGCGGAGCAAGTTGCTATGGAAACTTTCAATTCATTTCTGTTTTAATTTAATTTGTCATTTTCTGTTAATTATGCAAATTTGTATTATGTAAATTTATTCCTAATTTTCTGTGGGCCTTCAAATTCTAGAAGGTTTTTTAATTGCATATAAGTAGTTTCGAAATTAGTCGGAAGATTTAAAAAAATCGTGAGTTGAGCTTGAGTGTGTTTATTCTCGTTAGCTTTGCTACATTCATCTCATCTTCGCGACAATATGCAATAAAATACAAATGAAACATTATTGCTTCATCTCAGAGACTAATTAAAAAAATCGCTAAGATAAGGGATAATCTTGAAGGCAAATTATTTTTATAGTGTAGTCAAATTTATTTAATTTTTTACTTTCATTGACTTAACAAGAACAATCAATTCAAATTAAAATCAATTATAATTTACATTTTGAAGCATTATTCAAACAATATACCTATTTAATAGTCAACCTCTTATAAGTTTTTTTTTTACTATATTACTTTATGATTTTAAAAAGTGCCCAATTCTATAATATTACTTTTAAGTTTTAATTTTGTGTATTTTAGATGCGTAGGTTACTTATAACTATAGTAGCTTATTTCTAATCCAAATAGAAACCTACAGAGATAAAAAAAAATTTTAAAATCTGGTTTGGAATATGGAAGAAAAAAAAAGGAGGGAGGAGGGAAAGATAATTTTTATAATGACTAAGGATCCCTTAGAAAGCTAAATATGCTTAAGCTAAATAAGCATGTAAACTATATTTAAGCATTATTTACATTAAAAAAAAAACTTTAAAAAATTATTTAAAAGTAAATTTTTTGCCAACTTACTTTGAAATTAAAATAACTTTGAGCTCAATGTGTTAATAATACAATATAAATTAAAAAATTTGATCAAAGTATGTGATATAGCATATTATATAAACATAAACAAAAAGGACCTTTAATATCTGTAAACATTATACAGCTCTAGAGAAGTTTCAATATACATACACAATGCAATGCATGCCATTTTTTACATTCACCCAGTTTCTCAACCACAGCTTCTTTTGTAGCATTCACAGTGGTTTTCACAATGGTTGTCTCATCATACCTATAATAATAAAAGAAAAAAAAAATATTTAGAAACTTAAAGTATTAAATAGATTTTTATTAATACTCGAAGGAAAAGAATAAAATCCCATACTGATCTCAAATGAGAGGGGAAAAAAAATATCAAAAGAAGAAAAATTATTTTAAGAGTTTCTATTTTTACAACCTTTATTTAACTCTATAAATAGAGCATGCTTGAAAAAATTAATTCTTTTAATTAAATTTAATTAAGATTAAAAATGGAGAATGCTAAATTTACAATTTTATTTTAGATGTAGTAACACACATTTCAAGTTATTAATAAGATTTTTAATTTAAAATGAGAATGACTAATTATTACCAAATATAAAACAAATGCAACATATTTTCTATACCAGTGATATGAATAAGTATAGATTCTAAAGATAAAGTTGAATGCCTAAATGATTCAATATGTATTTGTCACCAATTTCTTTTTTAATTTAAAATTTTGCATTATTATTTTATACAATAGCTTTGGATTTCTACCTTGGAATCATTTATATGATTGTAATAACACTCCTTTGCTACATGTACAAAATTCATATTATATATATATAATGTAACAATCAAAATTATAATTAGCTTATAGGAGTTTTATAATAAAATTGCACAAAAACATTCCTAATTTTTTTTTAACAGCAGGTGACTGAGCTCTGCTCGGAGAAAACAGGTATCAAAGCTAACTCGAAGATTTAAATTTTCAATTGTGATTTATCAAAACAATACATGCCATAAGAAAATTTCTGAAACCATTGGTGAAAAGATAACCGGTTAAAGTGCACCATTGTAAACTATTCTAAACAAAGTTAGAGTTTGGAAAGGGAACTATTCTATACAAAGGTAAAGTAAAGGTAAAGATTGAAGTGTGTTGAAGTTCAATATTTTTGACAAATTTATTTAGAAAAACAAAACATATATACATACATAAGAAACATATTATAAACCTATAACAGCATAAACATAAAACTTTATTAGTTCGCCATATTGGCTATAGATAGCAGCACGTTACCGCTTGAAAATTTAAGTAGCCATTACGGCGAACTAATAAAGTTTGAAAATATCCTATCTGCAACTCCGAACTGCTCGATCGTAGCGCTTCAAAACCGACGCCAATCGATTCCTCGTGGCCAAAAACCCCAGACCCCCAAGTTTACCGGAGTTTATTAATTCTGGGGCGATTTTCGATGTGACAACCATTCCTCGTATTATAGTATTAGATATAAAGTATAAATGAAGGTTAACAAATATTGATTTTATATCTTTACCTAGCAGGTACAGAATATAAATTATGATTAGGATTTGCAAGGGCTTCTTCTAACAGTGCTTTCTCTTGACATGCCTCCTGAAGTTCTGTTTCTGCAATTTGCAGGCCACTTTGGGCTTTCTTCCATTCTTGAAGGAGATTTTCAAGTTTGGGGAATGCTGATAATAGATCATCCCTACGAAAACATACAATTGCATCATTTATTATGATAGCTTGTTTCAATGAAAAGTGAAAAAGAAATTCATGTATGATCAATTTAGTATTTGGGCTATAAATTCCTTCCCCACCAAAAAAATACATTCAGTTACAGGCAATTAATCATGACAAAGTAATTTTGTCTCGTTTAATTAATTTTCATAAAAATGAAAAATTTATTTTTACACTAAAACTATAATATACACACAAAAAAAAATGACTTGATTATATTATAAAAAAGTTTGTTGTCAATGGCAGAATATTCAAATGAGTGTAAGTATAAATAATAATAATGAAAAACAAATTTTACTTAAAAAATTAAACTTCAATTCCTCAAAAGGAGAATAATATTTACTTAATTTCCTCAACATTTATTAAAACATGCAAATAAATAAATTCCTTCATTCCAAAAAGTTTTTAAAAATTAAAATCCTACAAAAATAAAGCGATTTTTTTCAATGACTTATAAATTTTCTCGAACAAAATATCCCTTAATTACTTTTTTGTGTATAACAGTACACATGAGAAACATTCATAAAAAATAAATAAAATGGAAAAATTAAATTAAAACTAACAGTTTTCTAAAAAAGGTTTGCCCATGTTTAAGAAGCAATTTAAAAACAGAACTAATATTTTTATACTATTTTTCTTTAATGTATAAAACAGATTTGTTAACAAAATTTGAAAAGTCAAACATTTATAGTTTTTGTTTTCTATAATTACATAAAAGATATGAAGAAAAAAAGTAACGATTTAAAAAAAATTTATATAATGTTTACTCACCGATTTTTAAGCCATTCTCCTTTCATCTCGGCTACACGAATAGCAAACATGGACAATGCAATATCCAATTCCATACCTTGACGTGTTTGCTTTGCTTCAGCAGCCCATGCTTGCCTTCCACCATAAACTGCTCCTGTGTACCCACCTTCACTACCAGGAGTCCAATCGACCAAGGGATCATATACAAAAGCCTCAAGTAAAGTCAACAGTGTTTCTCTACCCTTTCGTAAAACCTTCAGGACATGTTCACAGGAAGTTCTGAATACACCCTAATTAAAATTACAGAATTTTTTAACTATTCTATTTAAGAACATCAAATCAGAATAAAATCAATGTAAGTACTTAAATTAGTATTAAATAATGTTCTAATTTTAATAAATTAAAAGCCGAAAAAATAAGATAAATACAAACTATAAATTATGAAGTCATCTAAGAACCTTCAAAAATTCAAAGCAATTACAAAAACTACAATACAAGTAGAGAATTCTTACTTCAACTCCAGTAAGGCCTAAAGCAGTTTTAATATTTGGAGTCATTCTAAAAGGTACTTTTTCTGGAACTCGTAGATTTTTTCCTTTTTCAAAACATACGTTGTAATCAATGTGCACAACCTAAAAAATAAATATATAATACAGAAGAAATTCAGTTTAAATATAAAATAACACCATAAGTTTAAATCTGTCATCCTCCCCCGTTTCTTAGATGTTATTATGAGTTATAATTGGAAAAAACTGCTTATTAAAATTTTAAGCATTATGTATGCAATAATAACATAGCAATACACTAAACTAATGAAACAAACTGCAATAGCTTTTAGAAAAATCTTTTTTTTATTTGAAAATTAATATTCATTATACTTGAAAATTTCAAGCTTGATGAATGATAAGTTTTAATTAAAGAAGCTGCTATAATTTCAATCATTATCAACACATAAAAAGGAAAAATAAATAATTCATCTTATTAAAAGGAGTAATTATATAAATGACATCTCATTTTATATATACATTAAATCATCAATTGAGACATATCTTTAAAATATCCTAATTAGTAGATAAGTAGAATTCATTACCTCTCCAGTAGATAAATCCACAAGAACATTATCTAAGTGACGGTCTCCAAGACCAATTATATAACCAATTATAGACATAACAGCAGTTGAATAATTATATGTTAAAGTAACATTCCACCATTCTTGAGCACTGCTACAGGAGCACCAGAGTTCTCTATAATGAGAAAATATTAAATTTAGAAAAAAAAAAAAAATGATGCAGGGAAAATTTAAAAGCATAATTTGAACAAAATCAAAATTCTCATTACTTTGCTAATAAATCATCAGCAGTTTCACTCATTAATTGTTTTAAAACTTCAAGTAGGACAGATAATGGCCATTCTTTGCGATTGTCCAAAGAATTTATATTCTAAAAATAAAAAATAAAAGCATTTTAATATGCCGGTAATAATTGATAGTAAAACTATACAACAATGAAAACACCATTAAAATTAAAATGAATTTCCAATTAGGAAAACAAACTTATAAATTGTTCAGTTGAATCACTCATAAGCTCACCTTTTCTTTCAGAAGTGGAGTTAATTTATTATAGAAAATTTCTGATGGACGGAGAATTGCTGCAACATTTCCATTTGAATTCTATAAAAGAATGTCATTTTTAAAAAATTTCATTAAAAGGATACATACAATAAACTTCAAATTTAACAAACTTCAATAAAAAAAAGTCTACAAAACTGAAAGTTCTCATAACTGGATGAAAAATACACAAAATAAAATATTGCAATGATAATTGCGACACATAATATCAATACAAAACGTTTAATTTAAATAAAAATTTATTAACTAAAAAATTCTAATTACATGTTAGAAGAATAAAATAGTTTATCCAAACAGTTATTTATTATATTAGACAAACCAAGTTAAATCACAGTATATGGATTCAAAATCTGTTATATCAAGGACTTCAGGATAAAACTTAAGAAATTTCTAAGGGGTTAAATTATTCTACATGGTTAAAAAAAATTATATACTTTTAAATGGCTTGGTTACTTTTAAGATTTTAACATATTATAAGTAGCAAAGTATATAATTTGCACTGTAAAAGCAGATATAAAATGTGGAATGACATGAGCGATCCAAGGTAGATTTAAGGCTCTCTTTCTATATGGCTGTATTTCTCTACTTCAAAACTATAATTATCTTAAGGAAGATAGTGGGTCCCCCCCCCCTCCAAAAACCCCCAATTTCCTTAAGCATTTATTTTAATGAACAAGCAATTGCAAAATATAACTAAGACTTCAGCAAGTGATATCAAACAAAAAAAGATTATTAAGGAAAATTAAAAAATTATTTAAAAAATCAAAAGAAATATCTATTAATTAAATGGGTACATTATTTGGCTTGCTGATATCTGTCGACAAAATTTACTTCCAGCTAGATAATGTACATATAGATATCATAACATAGAGAAAAGTAAAAATACATATTCCTATATATTTAAGAAAATCATAATGCATTTTGCCAATTATTATTTCTGTGAATACTAGTGTAAATATGATACATACTTTAATGTTTAAAAAATTATACATTTGAAATTTTTGCTATCCAATGAAAATTTTGTTTCTCTGATTACATTCAAGGTGCAGCTTAAATAATAATAAAAAAAATTGAACACCATAATAGAACTACTTTTACTAAGCCACAAAAGCTTTGCAGAAAATCTTAAGGATGCCATTCACATGACTTGAAATTGTACTTTAAAAAGTAAATATTCTTTTTTATATATAAGCAGCACTAATAAAATGCAAGTAACAAAAGTAAATATTCAGCTTTTTATAAGCAAATGAATATGATTTTATAAATTAAGAACTCTATAACTGTGAATGAACATAAATTTACAGTTTTCTCTTTACCATATGCTAAAGAAAATTATATAGAGAGATACTTTACCTGTCCTTTAGTACCACTTGCACTTGCTTCTCTTTGCTGCCATCGCTTATAAAGACCAAATAGAGGAGTTGCTCCATCCACCCACTGGATAAGGCCTGATCGTGGTCCCAGGGGAGTCACAGAGTAATGTCGAGCATAATAAACTTGTTTCCCATGCCTAGAAGTAAAACACAAAATACACAATGGTAATTACATGTACTTTTATGATATATGTATCATAAAATGAAATGCATAAAATAGTTCTTGTTGTTACTGAATATCTGAAGTTATTATATTATACCTTTTATTTTTTGCAAACATATTATTTACAATGGATAAGAACTGCATAATTCTTTCATCTAAATGAAGATCTTCCAGGCCTTTGAACAAATATGTATACCTAGAGAGAAAAAAAAAACTTTTCTTACATAGCAGAAATAATTATACAAATGTTTTTCAACTTATTTATTAACTCATAAATAGACCACAAATTGCCAAAAATGACAATAAGAATAATAAAATTTAAATTTAGTAAAGGAAATTTTATCCTAAATTTAGGTATGCAGTTTTCTGGAAAATTATAAGATTAAATTTGAATAAAAAAATTTAGCTAAAAATGAGAGTAAATCAAAATATATGAAAGATAAAGAAAGTCATGCTTTCTTAAAAAAAAAAAAAGTGCAATAAAAAAATTTGCAGTTTAAAATATAAATTAAATAAACTTGATTTAATGATTTATAACAAACGATGAGATATGCACATCAAAACCAAAATAAGTATTAAAAACTGCAACTTAATTCAGAAATCAATATTTTTACAGTCAACATTTCTTTTTCTCTCTCAACTGATACAAAAGCTTTAAATGATAAATAATTATCACAGCATATATGTTTTTTTATAATTTTTTTAGAGACTTCAAATAGAATAAGTTTATATTAAATTATATTATTCCTTATATAAAACATAACAATATCAAAAACATTGTCACAATGACAGACATACACAACACCAAAAATTAGCAATAGTTTACTGTAACAGGAACAATCCAGAATGCCATTTTAAAAGATTATCGATGCCAAAAATACTTTAAGAGCTAATTACCTGTGGCCATCTGATCCTATAAAAGCTAATTTCTTAGGTTTGGTTTTAGTTGGCAGGATTGACACTGTGCTGTGTACTGACTGTACAGTGACAACACCAGATGCTTTATTGATTCCAGGCATAGGAATAACAGTTGATTTCAATGACGCTAAAATAGGACTGATTTGCTCCATATTTAAATGAGAACGTGATTGTTGTTGTACCTTCTGTTGAAGCAATTGGTAAAGCTATATAAAAGAAAAGTAAGATTCACTTTCAAAACTGCCATATTGCAACAAATATTTACAATACAAAACTGATATTGATTCTAAACATTACTTGTTTAAAAACAGCCCAACTTTCTTGTGGCCTTGAAGGATCTTCAGGATTTTTTAATTTATTCATTGCATTTTCTATTGGCTTTTCAAATGTTTTTTGAAACCACTGTTCATGTGGTGTTTCAGCAGGTTGACTTGTTATAGTTTGCAACTGTTCTAGTAAATAAAGTGTCTGCAAGAAAATAATATTTCAGAAAAGTGCATAGTTACAAATATAATGCAAGTCAGAGATATATTAACTTCCCCAAAACAAGAATCTTCTTTTGTATTTATTAAATAAAATCAAAATAAATTTATTAAATAAAATAATCATCAAACAAAAGTTTAAAATTATAAATGTCATCTGAACAATATAAAATGAACTATAGTTTTGCTGACAGCCAAACTTTCAAAATCCAAAATTTTGTAATGATTACTTACTGGTTTGACATAAACATTGTGCTTTTCTTTTATTATCTCTCTTTTCTCCTCTTTGCTTAAAAACTGATTACTCATAACTTTAGATATTTCTTTTTCTAAATTCAAAAATCGCCTGAAAAATAAAAGACATTTTTTAAAGACATATACACACACAACAAATCTAAAAATTTCAGACAAAGGCAGGCACATTGGTACACTAATGATAAATAGTACTTTTGGAAAAGTTCGATTCAAAACTATTGTGGAAGTTGTCTTTATTAGTAGTGATTCATTAAATTCAATTATTTTTGTTCATCTAGAACATTTACTGAATTTTTACATAAAAAAAATACGTGAAATTATGAAAACATCATATTCAAACTGATCTATTAGAGTAACATGATTACATAAATAAGCAATATACTCACTTATAAGATTTTAATTTTATAAAAAATATAAAAATAAATTTAAAGTATGCAGGCTTACCTATTGACTTCACTTTGGTGCATGTTCATAGTGCCTAACCACAATTCATCCCATAATAAAGTTATTCTGTGTAATTCATGAATCAAATTTTTAGCTTCAGATATAGTTCTCTCATCTTGACTGCCCAATGTCTCAACCAATGCAGTAAAACAATTTTGCATTATTGCAGTCTTTTGCCTGTCATCTTCTGAATCATCATCAGACAATGAACTTATGGGATGTGGCAATTCATCTGCAGCTGATACTTGACTGTTTTCAACTTGAGATTCAGCAGCGTCCTCTACAGCATCAGAAAAATATGCACCAAACAAACCTGTAAAAATGAATAAAAATTTCATTTTAATAACTAAATTCTTTACACAGCTGCTTTTGATTTATATCCTATGTGGTTCTACTTATAATTTTTCTTAATTGCATGACATCAGAAGCATTGAAAGTAAAAATTCATGAAAAAGTCAGTTAAATATAGCAATACAATTACAGAAAGAAAAAGAAAAAAAAAAAGTTTAATAATTACCTTACTCTGCATCAAAAAATTACAAAGCATATGACTGTATTTAAAACAATCAAATATCAAAATTATATTACCACCATGACACTCTTGAAGTTTAAAATTCAATCAGAAACTTAAATTTCTGTAAGAAGTGACAAAATGTAGTCAGTATTTTAACTAATTAACAATAATTTCACTAAAATGAAATCTTGTTGTATAACTGTAGAAATATTACACTATAAATAGTTTGATATAAGTGCCTTCAATACAATCTTGACAGTAAAAAAAGATCATAAAACATATTTCTTGAAAACTAAACAAAATTATAATCGTTCCCCTTAATTTTTATATTATGTCATTAATATAAGCTGAAGAAAAAAAGACTTTTCTGCAAAATTGCATTCTAAAGCTATATAAGCTCAAAAACTCTCATATTCTGCTTATTCCATTTTTTATCAACTAATGCTGCATTGGTTTTCAAAATTACAATCAAAACTATTGGGTCGTTCGGAAAGTAATTTCGTTTTTTCCTGACAAAGGATTTAATTGCATTTTTCGCACCCAATTTCATACTTAAACCACAAAATCATTTTATGTTTTAAGAGCTGATATAGCAAGGCTTGAGTGTGAAAAAGTGCAGCTGATTCTTCGCAGTAGTTTTTGGATGGTGCCCTTTTAAATATGGAGAGCAATAAACAGCATTTTCGTCATTTTTTTCTTTTTTGCTATATAAAAGGTAAGAATGCTGTTCAAGCCAGAAATAAATTAGCCAATATGTGTGGAGAAGATGTGTTAACAGTACATCAGTACCAGAACTGATTTGCAAAATTTTTCCTTCAAATGAGGAGGCCAAAAACCACCTCGATCAGTTTTTTTTTACAGCAAAGACCAAAACTTTTATGAGCGTGTAATCATGTTACTACCAAAAATATGGCAAAAGGTATTAGACCAGAATGGCAATTTTATAATTTAATAAATAATTTATTCATTAAACGAAAATTTCTTTTCATTTTGACAAAAAAATACGAAATTACTTTCCGAACAACCCAATATTACTGCTGGACAGCAACAGAACAACTCAAAAAGAATATTCTGCTTATAAATAAGCATTCAATAAAACTAGAAAAATCATTAAAATAATATTAAAAACGTCAACTAAAATAATTTCAACATTTTAAAAATCAGTAAGTATTTTTATTCACTGTTTGCTATAGCACTAAATAAGAATAAGACTGTTCAATTATATCATAAATGTCAGTTAAAAATACCTGATGCTTCTTCTCGAAACTGAGGTCCCACTTTTAATGTAAGTGAGCCAACCACAGCTGGGAAAACAATAAGATGAGGAGCAGCTTGTGCAACTCGACATAAGAGATCTGAAATACTTTGTCTTACATACATTTCTGGATGATTAAGACGAGAAAAGAGCTGAGGTATTATTCCTGAAACAAAGAAATTTTATATTGCAGACATTCTGAATTTTTTTGAGTTACACCAATATCATGAAAAATTTCTCTAAATATTTATCCTTAAAATTTAAAAGAAGAGCCTATATTGCTGAAATTTAAGAATTCATTTTGTGAATTTGAAAAACATAGTTATTAATTCTTCCTATAATTCCTAAAAATCAATCTGCTTTTATAATAATTGCTGTTTAACAAAAATGTGAAAATGGTCAAGGGTGTAAAATAATCAAAATCACTCATAATAGCAAGTCAAACTGGACAAAATTACAAAGCAATCAATAGAATTCCTCTAACTTTTCATAATAAGAAAAACATAACACGCAATAAATCAATAAATAGAAAATAATGTGATATTAATTTACAATTTCTGTTAACATTTTGATTGTTTATAAATAAAAATTTCAAAAGCATTTATAATACCAACTAAGATATAATCTGAATGAAAAGCCATATATAACATGTAAAAATATCAAATCTAAAAATATAATTAAAGCATGCTATTTATCCATTACATCTAAATCATAACAGGCAAAAGGCCTAATAATCTTTTGTGACTCAAAGGCTGCCCTCCAAGCAATTCTAAAAGGACATTCTTCTTCCACCCAAGAAATTATCTCTTGTCTTCAAAATCTTCAGATTATTAACAAGACATATGTCCTCCAGTGGATTCTCGCACACGTTGGCATAGAAGTTAATGAAACAGTGGATAGATTGGCCAAGGAGGGCAGAGACCTCAACACTAGCTGCTCTGATGTTTCTCTTCAGAATGCGAATGCAGTGGCCAGATATAAACTTAGAGAAAAATCCATTCAGGCCAAACATCTTCTCTCTGAAATAACTGCGAACAGATCTACTATTAAAACCCTAACTAGGCTGAGAACCGGACACCACAGGGGTATGAAGATCGATGGAGAGGGCATGAAGATCTATTAAAGCTGTGATCATTGTCCTGATACACAGCTTACGCCTACTTACATCTACGAGTGTCCGGCTATGAGTGCCAGCCCGAGAAAGATTGCTGTACTGCCAACTATGATCGGTTTGTATGGAGACAACATCAAGCAAGTCGCAGAAGAAATTTTCAAAATTCATAGACATATTTAGTTTTGACTCTCATGGACACGACAAAAAAAAAAAAATCTAAATCATAATTTATAAACACAAAAGCTTTATGTGAAATCTATTTTGAAATATTTTATTTCTTAGAACAAGGATGGGCAAACGTTTCCAGTCACAAGCCAAAAATCAAAGGAAAAATGTTAGGCGGGATAAGATCAATTTTTCTAAAATTTTAAAAACAATATACAAGTATTACAATTTAAATATATTAATGAGATGAATAAAATTGCAATTTCATTTTTAAAAGTTCCTTATATTGAGGTTCGAAGTGAGTTGTACAGATTTTAAGGAATGAGGAAATGCTCATTTGTCAATCTACTTCTGAAATAATTCTTTCTAAGGTTCATAATTAAAAAAACTTGTATAGAAGATGAAGCAAACTTAGCACCGATTTTCTAGGCATGAGATATTAACTTTGGGAAACTTACTTTCAATAATGATTTGTAAAACTAAGATTGGCATATTTAGAAACAACTGCTTGAGATGATTATTAGATTACCCCTCAGTTAATTCAAGCTGTAAATCTGACCTCACTGCTTCACAACTTACGCTGATAGGTATGGTAAGAATAATTGGCACAAAAATCTTGAAATCTGTGTTCAAATTCAAAATGCAGTATTTTCAAGTCGTCTTCATAACTCTCGCACTTCTCTTCATTTACTGAGGTATAGAATTTAGCCTCAGGATCGGGAAAGGAAATAAGTCACTGGAGCTTAAAATACGCACATGAGATCTAATTCACCTATATTGGATTCCCATACATTTGCTCCCAGAGAAGAGATGATGCCAATCTACAGCTATAACTAAGAAATTTCACTTTTAGCACTTTACCAATTGAAAGTTGTCTGTACTTGCTATTTCCGGACTTATGTCTTGTAAAACAAAAATGGTAAAAGTAAAAAGATTGTCAGTCCTTTGAGAAAAAAAATATTTAATAAAAGTAGAAAAGGAGATGTGTACATTTAATATAAAAATATATATTTCTTATAATTTGCTTTGGATCAGCAAATTAAAATTCTATCTGTGGGCCAGATAGAATCTTCCAGCAGGCAGTGGTTTGCCCATCCCTGCCTTAGAACTTCAAGAGGCAAATTCACCTGCTTATGAAAATCTACCCTGATCATGAAATATCTCATTCTGTAATGAAGCAGTACTGACTATGCATACTATGTGATAGCATTTGGATATTACTGATTAAAGCACTTAGCATAAACATTTACACTGTGTTGGATACTGTCAACAGATTCAATACACAGCATTTTGAGAAGTTTGGCTAATATGAACAATACATATCTCAATTGATGCTTAAGCTTAATGAATCTGCAAATTATAATAAGCTTCTTTCCAAATTACATTGAAATGCATGATAAATCACAGCGATTTTTCAAAAAGCTGTATTTTGAAAATACTTCCTTAGAACCTTCATTACAACTACTTCATTTTGTTTTGTTTTATAACCAAATGCTTTATTAATCAATTTTAGGTCCAATTAACTATAATTAAAAAAGATTTTTAAAGTTTTATGAAGTCTACCTCTCCAAGGAGCAGTAGGGGTTTCTGCTAATCCATCTTCTAATACATCTCTAAGCTCTGAAGCATGCTTCACAACTAATCTCAGCAAACGCAGAGTTGCAGTCACATTGTCATCTTCTGTTTTTTCTTTATTTACAGCCTAAAAAACAAAACAAAAAATCATAATTACATGGGTGAAAAAGAATATTTAGCAGCAATTAATGTAATAAAAATAAAACGGTATTACCTTCCCATTTAATTTTAGATACTGCAAGTAAGACACAGCAGCAATTCGATAATATGAATAAGCCCGACTCACAAGGCCTTTCCACACATCAATAATACTTTCAATAATAGTTTCTTGATTTTCTAATTTTAAAAGGAAGGGACAGTGAGCCATTAGCTGCCATCTAATTTCTTCTACCCCACTTTCTGTATAATCCTACAAAAAGTGATCCACAGAATTAATATCATTAAATAGAAGTGATTCAATCTTGAAAAGTTAAGCAGATATGTGAGTAATAATTTTGGAAATAATAAAATAAAATTTTACCATTTCTTGGTTATCCCATTCGCTACCAGACGCATTATGTAGACTAGTGATAATGCCCAATAAAGCATCAAAATCTTCCTTATGGACCTGAATAATATTAAAATCTACATCAGTTTTGTCTCTCATAAATATGCAATAATAAACAAAAATGTTTCAAAACAATTATCTGAACATGATTTTTTTTTCATTGAAGTTAAATATACTTTTGATTCATCTTAGATAATAAAGAAAATGCAATATAACTTACATTTGGTATTAATGATAAAATTCTTTCCTTTTCCTCAGGAAGAATATGTAGAGACCCATTGCTACAAAGAAATTTTTTAAAGGTAATTAACACTTTTTTTGCTAATTAAAAAGTTATTTTCTAATAAAAACATTAAATATAAGCCCCATCAAATTAAAAACAGTCTGAAGATACATTACTTTTGAAAAGTAAATATCAAACTATAATTTTAATACCCTTTAATTCATTACAACATTTGATCCAATTAAAACAAATTAAAATTTTAAAATGTGGTATATATTAATAATTACCAAGCTGTGTTAACCACTTTTCTTCCATGACCATAACACCAAGAAGCAAAATTGCACCATGACTTAGCAAGAGTTGGACACTGGTAAACACTTAATTCCAAAAGTTGACCCACAAGGTAATCGGGTTCATTCACGACTTTCTCATGGGGTAAACCTAGCAGAAAATGAATAATTTTTTTGTAACAGATATTGATTTATACAAAATTATTAAGCAAAGCATTAAATATTTAATACATTATATTTAAGAGTTATTTCAATATTTTTGAAAAATTCACGAATTCCAATAAGAATTTCAGAATCTACTAATAAAAATTACCTGTGACATGTTTTTACTTGGATAGAAGAAAAAATATTCCTACCATTGTGTTAGTGCTTAAGGAAACACATTTATCATAACCTATCTGTAGCTTAATTCCATTAAATAAATGCAATAAAATGGCAATTAAAAAGTAAAACATTAAAAATTTTAATAACCACATAAAGTGAAATAATAATGACGCAGCTCAATAATATAAAAATAAAACCATGTAAATCATACCTTGAACACAATAAAACTTCCAACTTTCTTTGAAATATTTAAAACTTATATCATTGGTGATTACATTTATCATTTTATTAAAGAAATCTTTAATCCTCTTACAGCAGATACAAATTTAAGACATTTATATTTATGTCCCAAGTGGAAACTCTTCATTTATTTTTTTATTCAAAAACTTAATTTTTTTTTTAAAAAAAAAAGAAGCTTAACTTATTTATTAGTAGACCTACTGACAATATATCAGGCAAGAAAAGATATCCAAATAAAAATACAAATTTCTTTATAGAAAAAAAAATATATATAATTTATCTTGTTACCACAGGATTTTTTTTTTTTACATGAAAAGTACTAAATTCAAAGATGGAATACATACGAAACCTTCTTGAACAAACACTTTTGATACTTATCCATTTTTAGAAGTATTAGATATTAATAACTCAAAGCTTATAAAAATTAGAATATTTTTAAATTAGAAAGTAAGGATTCAAACTATTTCATATTATATACTTCACTTACCCTTTTCAAAGTGTTTGCACAGGCTGGCTGAATTAAGTGGTTTTAAGTCCTTTATTGTGTTTTTCAATAATGAGTACCAAGCTGTTTCTTTAAATGCACACAATTCAGAATTGTCTTGGGAATTTAATCTTGTATCATGATGGATGTATTTCACAAGATTCAGCATAGACCTACAACAAAAATTTGATTATAAGCTTAATTAATACTCACTGAATGTGTTGTAATTATCTTAACACAGAAATTTTAAAGACTGTCTGAATTTCACAATTTTTATAATTCAGTATTTTTCTGTTATATAGGTGCTAAAAAAAAAGTTGCTAAATGATCGTTACTGAAAAAGAAAAATTGAAAATTGCAAAAAGGCTCCAAAAAAATGCAATATTACATCAAATTTAATGGTCAAATTCACATTATTCACTTGGTGACTTTGTTAGTGATTTGCTCATATTGGTGACATCTTGCTCCCATATAATGGAAAAGTATCTAAAATTTTTACTATATCATGTTAATGAAATTAATTTTACAAAACATTTCTCATCAATAATTCTATTACAATCTCCTTTACATTTAAAATAAAACTCCCAGTGGTAAATTAATGAAGCAGTTAACTAATCTATAGTCATTAAAAATACAGAATATTTATAATTTAAAAATTATATATTTAAAAAGCAAACAGAAAATTAAAAAAAAAAACTATACACCACAAAATTGGTAATCAATATTCAAAACAAGTTTTAAAAATAATGAAAATTAAGACATTTAAGAGCACATATTATCAAGATTAGTGAAAAACTTATAGAATAGATATTTAAAAATCCAACTTAGGCTAAATTTATCAATTCAAGCATTTCACTCTGAGATTACACATTATGCAAAGTGAAGATATTCAATGAAACTTATTCTATTCTTTCAAGTCTTATTTCACATAGATTTTCAACTACTGGTTCATTCAGGTACAGTCCTTTTTATAAGATAATTACAACTTACCTTTCTAATGAAATTTTACCTAAACTGAATGCATTTCTATAGATATTTTTTGCTTTGTCTGAAAAGTCAATAGTTAATTCTAGAACTTCTCAAATGCTGTATGTAATCCCATTATGAAGATTTAAAAGTCTAAGTATAATCACATGAAAATGTTGGATATTATTATAAATATTTTGCTTGGTTTAAAAGGTATTGAATATAATTTGAAAATATTACTTATTTATACATTTATTGATTTTATAGATTTTTTTAAATAATTTTTCTTTAAAAAAGATTATTTATTTTAATTTCAGAGTTAACAGTTACTTCAATCTCCTTTTTTAAAAACATTATTTGAAAGAAATTTATAGAAATATATTCTTTAAAATTAAGTTGAATATTTATAAATTCAAGCACTGACCAATAGACTAAATAAAATTTACAATTTTGCTCCGGTTTTTATAAATTTCATGTAAGCATACACTTTTTACATAAAATGTTTAAAACTCCACAACATTCAGGCAAATTGTTTTCTTTTTTCAATATAGTTCTTTAAAACGCAAATCATTCACCGAACTATATTACCACAAAACTATATGAATTTAATCCAAAGCAAATTTAAGAATACAGAAAAAATTGCCATCTTTGCAAATACCAGTAGAGAAATTGTCTTTTTTTTAAATATGGACATTTTTCTTTTTCTGTAACAAAAAAAAAAAAAAAAAAAAAAAAAAAAAAAAAAGGGGTTTAAAAAAAAATTTTGGGGGGGGGAAATTTTTTTTTTTTTAAATTATTATTTACCTAGAGTTCAACTCAGACAGTTGATCAATTGGTTCTTCTGAAATATTTGAGCATTTTAATTGCCTCAAGTGGCAAGAAAGTACACAAATACTTTTAAGAAGCAAATCACAAGAGCTTTCGTATTCTCCAGCACTGCAAAAGGAACAGGAATTTTAGAGAATAAGCAAAACCCAAAAGTATTACAAAAAATTCCAAACAAAATTCCAACTTACCAATGAAGCAATTTTGCACTTTCCCTCTGGATTTTGATAAGTTTTTCACTAAGATTCCAATTTGCAGTTTTTGCCATCATGTTTTTCAAAGAATCCAGATTGCATATATCATAGTTATTTGGAAAATTCAATTCTCTTGATTCATAATTGGGAGAATGTTTGCACAGATGGTTTAAAGCCTTAAATATCAGTTTATGACACATGTTGAAATTTTGTTGCTTTCTTGCAAGTCTAGCAGTAACCATAAGGAGATCAAAGAAACTACCTAATGAAATAAAATTTTACACATATCACAAATCACTGCTACTCTCAATAAGTAAATATCAGGTAAACATCTACAGATGCTCAGAATATAAATAAAAATTCAAATTTCATCAGGTAAATGAAATTCATTGAATAATGTTAATCAATATACCCCTACATATAAAAAACATATACCTACACCAATCAAACAAAATTTAACATCACACATGTTAATTCTGCTCACTTTGAAACAGAAGAAACTAATATAATTAGATGCAAAAGCTAAGAATTTATGGAACTTTTTCTAAAACAATTATGGGAAGGGATTATATAAGGATTTGATACTTAAAAAAGAAAAAAAATGTGCGTAATGTGAGTACACATTTATTACATGAGCACAAAGGATAAATCACTAAATATTACCAAATACAGTGAAACCTCGTTACAACAATATTTTAGGGACCAAATAAATATATTGATGTAGAGAGGCATATTGTTATATCGAGGGCCCACATATTTTGAGCATTTGATAAGAGTTTTTATTATTATTATTATTAGTTTAAGGTGCATAACATACTACTTTTAAGTCTATATTTAGAAGAAATTAATTTGTAAAATACTAAAAATGTCCGTAGAAAATTCACAGATTGAAGAGCTTCCTGGGATGACAATAAGGACTGCGATGGACCTGTATTATCATCATCATCAATATCATCATCATCTTCATCATTGTTTCCTATCTCATCAGTAATTTCAGAGAGAATGTCTTCATCAGTAACTCCTGCGAAAACCATAAGATCATCATCTGCTGTTAAATAGTCTTCTATACTAATTCCAAACTTTTTACCGCTTGTTTCTTCAAGTTGGGATACGGATTTTTTGATGTACAAAACACATTCTTGATCATCTGAGAGATAATTGTCCATGGAATTTTCATCATTATCAGATTTCTTATCTTCCATAACACAAATACCAGCCTTTTTCCAGCAATTCCGAATGGTTTTTTCTGTTACTTCCCACTAACTTCCACAATATCCACAATGAGTCTTAATAGACGGAAAAAATAACAAAAGAAAACGAAAAAAAAAAAGCATTTGAAAATAAAAATATTATTATAAAGGGAGAAAATAATACTGAAATTTAGATTGAAAAAATCGTTTTACAGAGGTTTATTGCTCTAGAGAATATCGCAATATTGAGGGAAGATTAACATTAGTTTATATGCAAAATCACCGGGACCACAAAACATTATTGTAGTAGAGGGAGTTATTGTTATATCGGGTATCGTTGTAGCGAGAGTTTACTGTATATATATATATATATATATATATATATATATATATACTTAAATAGTTTATAACTTTAAAGTTTTTTAAAGACTAATTTTTAATCCAATAAAATATTTTTGCACAAAAGTGGTTTTATTTTCAAAATTGTTTATTATTGCATAAAATGGTAGATTTACAGAAAAGTATCAAGTAGCTATCCTGTTAGAATTTTCCTCAAATGTGATAATCACATCTATAGTTTGAAATTCAAAGGTAAAGAATTTCTCTTTTTAATTATCTATCAAAATTTTTTTTAAAATCAAAATAGCATAGAAAATAAGATTAACTTAAATATATATATAAAAGCTACAAGACAGTAAATGAATGGGGGAGACGGATGAACAACATTCAGATAGAGCACTCTGGTGCAGTATCATTATCATAAATTATTTTCTTTAATAGTGAATTGACTTTTAAATAACCCACCTATTTTTACTTACCTGGCAATGCTTTCACAATAATGGTCTATGTTTTAAAAGTTTTGTTCAAAATTTATACAGTTTTTTTTAATAAAATTTTAAAATTTAGTAAATTTCAAAAGAAAAACACATGGTTTATTCATAAAAATATATGATATTCTAAAATTATAAGACTGTATAAGGAAATTTTTAATGAACAAATATGTTGGGTGATATTGATAATAAGCTGATAAGAGTAATTTACAGGTGAATGTTTTACCTTCTGTGACTTTGGTGAACAACAGTTACAAGACAAATTTTTGGTGTGATCAAAAAAGAAAGGGAAAAAATCATTAACACAAAATATTAAATAAAATTTTTCTCATTAAATTTTTAAATTGTAACTTTGAGCTGCATTTAGTTACTATTTCAACCAGTGTGCCTGACTTCATGAATGCCACAGATTCACCTTGCACACAGAATATACATACACAAATAAATATGTAGGAAATTTTAAGTATAAATTAGAATCAAACTAAAATTAACAATTTTTACCATGCAGCTTTCCTGACGGAGATGACTGATTCATTCGAAGCCAAATGTTTTCCCAGTTTAACAAAAATCCTAATACAGAACTATAGCAATCAGATGGATCAAATTTGACATTTTCACGTAATAAAGTTGAGCTAATCTGCAAAGAAATAACAAAATAATTTTGAAAATTGTAAAATGTCAATCAAAAGTTACTTTAAATAGAATAGAATTTTTTATTTTTTATGTGAAGAAGGAAGAAAACAGATAATTGCAAGATTTTAATATTTTGTAGACATTAAAATACTTCAACCTCAGTGAATATTCAATATTAGTGAGTTTTTGCTACTAAGAATTAGAATCGCTTTTTCCTTCCTAATACTATAGTATTAGGAAGGGAAAAGTGATATCACAAAATTAAGGAACAGGTAAAAAAAATTAAAAAATAAAATGCAACTCACTTCCATCTAGTATTATTCATAAATGTTTTACTAATTTCATACATCTTTAGACTGCACATCGCCAAAACATGCTTCTGAAAACTCCCTAGTACTAACACTAAATTTAAACTTATGCAGGCAGAAATCTCCCAACATTTTGGAGTACGACATAATAGAGAAATGATATTAAGGGCCAAATATTGTTGGAAAGTTTACTACTTGCCATTGGTACAGCAGTTGTACCAACCGTATGCAAAAGGTTAATAAAATAACCCCCCCCCCCCCCCTTTTTTTTATATTTATTGAAGAAAAGGATTCCAAATTGTTGAGATTAAGAGATAGTTTTTCTTTTAGGTACTATGACAAAATCGACAAAAGAATTTATCAAAGTATATGGGTATGTTACATATTTTAACAAGGGACACTGTGAATACCTCTGTGCTTGCAGCATTCAAGCACATGAACTGTAACTTTCAACATATTGCCTTTCCCTTGATATCATTCATTATTTTTGTGGTGAATCTTGTTTAAGCAACATGTTTTGAGAATGTTTGCATCAATTTAGAATCCTACCATATATGAAGTGTACTCTAAAATACATTTTCTCCAAGTAGAAGGTGACTATTCCGTGATATTCATGATATTCTTTCCATCTACAGAAGTATTATGTATGTAGTGTAATGTCCTTCTTCCTCCTAAGGTAGGTTTGATTTTCATGAGGAAATCAGAGCAAGTAGGCATCTTGCATTAAAAGATTTGCATAAAGTCATACCGGAAGTGTCTACAACAACTCTTTAAAAAGCTGTAAATGTTACCTTAGGATATTGAAAATTGTGTGAATGCTGGGTTCCAAAAATGTTAATAGAAGAATAGAAAAAGAACGGAATAGACAATGCAATTCACTTTCTCATATACTATGCAGAAACAGATGGCAAGTTTCTTAATCACATTACAAAAGGTGATGAAACTGGATTTATTATCACATACTTGAATCCTTACAACAATCAATGTAATGGTCTCATACAAATTCAATTATTTTCAACAAAAAAACATTTGCATGCTGATGCAATTTGCAAGACTGAGATGTTTTAGATGGACAATTCAAAATAAATGCAGGGCTGATGAACTTAGTTTGCTCGCATGAGGACAACGCACATCTCCACATGGCACTTCAGACAAAGTACACTTAGTTCAAATGGAAAATTTTGGATCATTTGTTATACAGCCTACTCCAATAACTCCTACACCTGAAAAGACATCTTACAAAGCAAAACTTTCAAGAAGACAATGAAATCAAAACTGAAGATGAAATGTGGCTCTGACAACAGGAGGTAAAATTCTATAATTGTAGAAACAAAAATTACTATCCAAGCTTAACAAATGCTTTGACAGCAACAGAAACAATGTCAAAAAAATAAGGCATATTTAGTAAGTAATTTGTAATGTGCAGTAAATGAATTTTTTAAAAATTTAATAGTTGCAGCACTATATCTGTATTTTTCAAAAATCTCATAATTGATAACTTGGAAAATTAAATACACTCTATAAATTGTTGGCTAAAATGATTTTTAATGCATAAATGAATATATGAAAACCAAAAATAATTATTTCAACCGAATATACTTAATATTATACATTATATATATATATATATATATATATATACACTGAAAAAGAAACAAAGACATTATTTTAATCAAACACGAAATATTTTTATGTAATTCTGAATTAGATTTGAATATCAAAATAAATCATTTTTGAAAAAATACACAAACAAGAAAGATTAACTTACTTTTAAAAAAAGATAATGACATTTTTTGGAAGCAATGCCTAAATACATTAGTGAAAGCATTATTTACCTTGTTAAATTGAAATGTTGATGCAGAGAGAAATAAACTTGCTTGACTAGCATCAATCTGTGGAGGCCAATTTAATGTAGGAATCTTCATTAATTTCAAAACATCCGCTTTCGCTTCATTTATTTGATCTGACATATCTCTCCTGTCACATAAAAAAAGGAATTATTAATTAAGTATAACAAGAAATATTTAATTGAATTAATTTTTTACACAACAAATTTAATAGAAAAATTGTGATTTCTTAAATACCAAAAATGAATTGCTTTTGTAAATTTGTTAGAATGATTTTGCAATATTTATTTGCTAGATCAAAAATTTAATTATTGCTTTAATACTAGACAACGAGAAACTTGAGTAGGCATGATTACTCCATATTTCAAACGGACTCATAAGAAAAAAAATTTAACAAAGCAAACTTTCACAAAAATTATAACAATGAATATGATTTAACCAACAATTAAATTTAATATATGTGTATCAAAGATTCTTACTTTTAAAATGGCTTATCAATTTAAAAATTACCTACAAAATGCATAACAACATCCATTCTAAGTTTAAAAGCATGAAAATTATACATTAAATTTCCCTAAATTTGGAACATAAAATATTTATTATATAAAAACTAGGATACAAGAACACAGAAAAAAAAATCAGTTATTAATTAATTGATTAACATTGCTTTCAAACACAAATATAAAAATGGCAAAAGATTTAAATTGACAGGTAAATGAGTAAAATAATAAAAAGTAACACAGATTATCATATATTTCTTTAAAAAAATGTGTTCAGCCTTTTTTGAGAGCAGCTTTTATATAACACATTGAAATTATATTATTACTATAATTAGTTTACTAGAATATCAAATATAGTAGGAGGTCGAGGTGGCCTGGTAGATATGGTCTCAGATTTGGAACTGGAAAGTTTGAGGTTTGAGTCCCGATTTCACCAAAGGAAACATCGTGTAAGGGGGTCTGTTGCATGTTAAATTTGGCAGGCCAAACATCCTCCCACTGAATTGGAGAGGAGTGGTGCCAGCTCAGGTATTGTCCTCGTCATCTAACCGCAGTTCAAAATTACGAGGTCTATCCCAAAATAGCCCTAGTGTTGCTTTACAATGGGATATTAATATAACTAAACTAAATACAGTAGGTAAGAAATACAGTAGGAAGGTGTAAAGATTAATTATTTCATCAAAAATTATCATTAATTTTTCTTCCCTATTAAATTGCCGAAATTTGAATGTCATTTAATATTGGAAGGAGAGAATAGAATAGCTTTTTATGATAATGCATAATAATAAGAATTAGTTTCAATCTCTTCAATTAATTCAAAATCTAAGTATAGTTAATCAACAGCAATTGTCTTATCTTTTAAATTAAATTTATCTGAAAATAAATTCATGATTCTTATTACAAAAATTGAATTTTTTAAATCTCAAAGCTGAACTGAAACTCAAATTGAAAATTTTGCAAAGCAAAACTTGATTTCCTTCATTTTTTTCCACCAAATCGTGTAAGCAGGTTCATTAGATAATAGGGGCATACAAAAATTCATTCATAGTAATTAAATAGGAAGTTATTATGGGCTTTAAAGTATTGACAGAAAACAATTAAATCAGATAATTTATCACATAATGAGTGCTTAGAATTTGAGAATATTTGGTGGGAACTTTCCAAAACTTCTTATGAATATGATATCAAGGAAGACAAATAATTGGTTTGAAAAAAAATGTACTGTAATATTGCAAATTGTCACAACCAAAAAATTAAATACATTTTAATAACATTAACAGCAGAAACTTATGATCTCTTTCAACACAAGAATATTAGTTATTTAGGATGGATATATCAAGGGGGTAAGGGGAATTAATTTAGATGAATGCATCAAGATCGCTTTCATTTAGATGAATACATCAAGGGAGTATTTATTGAAAATAAAACAATATTTCCAGTCTTTTCATCACCAACATCAAATTTTGTTTTTCGACCTTTGGGGAAGCGGCTTTAGAATGTCAGTCATTCAATGTTCTTTAGTTATTAAGAGTTCAAACTGATCAAATTTGCATGCCTTAGATGAAAATAATATCTTTTTTGAGCAGTTGAGGTACCTAACAGTGAGAGAATGGTGTTGTACTGTGTATCTTGAAAATTGTTTCCTTTTTTTTTTCAATGTTTACTTGCAATTAACTTTTTATTTCACAATAAATTTCTAAAACCAAAGATTGCCCTTGATTGCTCTTCATAATTTCTTCCAATATGCTTAATGCACATAAACATTAAGAAGTCAAATAAGAATAACTGAACAGTCAAATGACTGAATTGATACAAAATAGTTCAAGTTGTTTAAAAAAATTGTAGAATTTTAAGATTAAAGAAAATTAATCAATCTCAACAATGATAAAATTTGATTCCAACATTTCTGAAATCAGCAATTTTTCAGAAATGGTTTCATTTTAATAAGAATAAAAGCAGTTAACTTCTCATGTATTTTTATGGAAGATTTTCCATGCTTAATATATCTATCCCTTTTGGATACAAAATATTTATTCATAATTTCAGTCAATATTTCTTTGGTCCCATAAAGGATTAAATCACATTTATGAAACATAGATAAAATAAACTCTTCCTCATTTTATCTCTGAAAATTAAAGAAATTTATATATATTTTTAGTTACAATAATAAGCCTTTGTGCTGCCCTTTTGAAAATAACATTACAGAATTTCAATACAAAGCAGTACCTATGCTTGAAGAAAGAGAATGAAAGACAAGAAAATAATAATAATAATGAGCATTATCTTAACATGTGTAGAACACTGCCTGATTCTTTCCCTCCAATTTCTTCGCAGTGTGAGTTTTTTCTCTCGATATATTTGATATTAACCCTTTTCATCTGTCTGAGAATAATTAGCCAATTACTTCTCCTGTGAAGTATTACATATGTTGATATATGTTGTTCTTCATATGATTTGTGACAAGAATTGTCATATGGCGATGCAAAGAGAGCATTAATTAGATATATTTTTTCAACTTGGCAGCGGAGTTGGGAATTGCAGACCCATAATAAATTGTATTCCATCAAACCTTTCATTGGATTGTGGCCAGTCCTCCCTATAAGAGAGTTCGATGTCAAATTGACTCGACTCCGTATAGGACATACACGTTTCACACATAAGCACCTCATTTTTGGAGAAGGCGCACCTGTATGTTCCACTTGTCATACCAATGTTACTGTTAAGCATGTTTTGATTGAGTGTCCTTCTTTTAATTCCCATCGCCAAATTTATTTTAATTCCTTATCTGTTACCTTGCGTGACTTGATGGATGAAGCATACCATCCAAATCTTTTTAATTACTTGAAAGCCATTAGTTTTTTACAATATATTTGATAACATTTGCTCTTTGCTTACATTGGAAATTTTCGAGCAATTTTCCCAATTTTATCTGTCTTACGCTAAAATCGTTTTCTTTTAATACTCATGTGTTCGATACATTTCACATGGTTTCAATAACTTACGTCTTCTTTTAAAATCGTGTTGTTTTAAATTACTGTTCTAATTTTACCATATGCTTGGCGCAGTTTGGCCAGGTGTGGCTCTTGCGCCAATAAACCACACACAACCAACCAACCAACCATCATATGATTTGTGATTAATTTCAAAACTACAAATGCAATAAATATCTTAATGCCATAACACAATTATTTGCTAAATCATATTTAGGCATTCATTTCTAGAAAAGCTTGTTTAAATATGTCAATTGCTGAATTTCCATTAACACACAGTAATTTTTAATATGATTCATTAATCAAAAAATAGCTTAAAAATTATTACATTGCAGAAAAATTATTGCATTACACCTAATCAAAAAGACAACAGATACTAACGATTAGCATAAAGCAGGACATACGTATATTACTTACATGAATTCTGAAGATCTGCTTTTGGCTTCTGCATTGATGGCTACACACATGATAGTTTTCTGAACTTTACTAAATTGCTCTTCCATTGTCCACAAGGAATTAGTTTGAGATTCAGAATTGGTTAAATTATTCACTAGAGTCGTAGCATCTTTTTTAGAAAAAGCTGTTGAACTTTCTTCAAAAGATGATAAACATCTAAACAAATTTAATACCATTAAGTACATTATAATCAATAATAAAAAAAACAAATTAAAAGTCTTTTTTCAATAACACACACATGCAATCATAATAAGAATACTTAAACGTCAATATCATCGTAATTAGATTAATTTAAATTTTACTATGTGATTACATTAAAAATATAATTATATGAGAATTCTAAACAATTTCAGAAGTTAAAGAAATTTATTTAAGTCAAGCAAACAACCAATAATAGCCTTTTAATATATTTCTTTTTCATTCCTAGTAAACATTAGAAGAATTTGGATGCTAACACATATGAGTATTATAACTGTAATTTAAAAATTGCACCGTAAAACTATAATTTAAAAAGATTTCAGAAAAGGAAAACAAAAATGCTGTATAATAATAATTACTTCTCAGTCAATAATATCCTTTTTAAAATGTAAAACAAACATATCTTTTCACATAAATGTACATTTTTAGTTGCATAATTATAAACCCAAAACACTATACATCTAATATATACAATGGATTGAATCTGATTACTATTATATGAATAGTAGAAACTCATATGCTACGTAATGCTATACAAATTCAGAGCACCTATTCCACACCTTTTAAATTATTCTATCAGTGATAATCACCAGCTATTGATTTTTGACAATTTAAGTCCTTATATATTGTAATTTTTTTTTTCCACTTTAAATGAACATTAAAAAAAAATTTTTAGTATTTTTGATACTATATCGTATTATTTTAGAATGAATTCCAATAATCAGAAAGGGAGTTTGTTCTTTCTTATTGCTAATAATTATCTAAAAAACATCATCAAAAATAATTTCATTGAAAAGCTAACTGTTTCATTAAATAATCAAATAGTTTCCATAGGATAACATTTTCTTCCTTTTTTCTATAAAAAAAATTTAAGTATATTATGGTAAATGAATTATAACAAAGTAAGCAATCAATTTATTTTCAAATTCCTGATTATTAGTATGCTCTGAGATTTCTTTTATCAAACTGTTTTACATATAATTGCATATATCAACATTTGTATGAACTACCAAATGAAGCAATTTCCCTTTAATAAATATATAAATTTAATTTCATGAGCAATGCTCATTTTTTATATACCTTAAGTAGGCCAAATTGTTACTAGAACTTGATCCTTGAATACTTAAGCCATTTTGATGGAATTTTACATTTTCTAAGAATTCAGACCATTTCACAGCTTCTGGCCAGCTTTGTAATTTGACATAGCAATCTATTACCTGAAAAATTAATTTTCTTTTATTAAAGATTAATTTTCAAGAGGAGCCATCTTATTTAGCATTTAAAAAATAGCATTTTTAATTAACAAATTTACTAAGAAATATTTCACACCTGATTAATAAGAAATGAATGCAAGTGAACATCAATCTGTTTATTTGTGCCAATGTCATTTCCATTTACCTTAGTGACAAGAGCTTCTTGGTCATTAATGCTATTTTTTAATTTATCATTAGCTTTATTTAGATCTTCAGTCTGTTTAACTTTCTTTTCTGGACTCATACCATGTGATAATGATTGAAGAATACAGAGGTACTCATTAACAGAATTTTCAAGCCTAAAATAAAGAAGAAAAATATATAATATACTATAATATATTGTTAAAGCATATTAAATATAAAAAATAAACATATAAAATACCAAATATGGAATAAAATACGTGAAAAAATGCAAATACAAAAGGAGGGGGCGACTCAGCAATTACAATTCGAAATAATAAACAATATATTTCACTTTTATTTTTACCTTTTATGAGTCAATTAAATCATTTTGAATTGCCAATATATTATTATTTTTCTATTTTGTTCCTGGTTCTTATTTGGTTTTCAAGGGAATCAACACAAGTTATTTTGGTATGAGATCAGAAAATATTCAAATGACAGAATACTCAATAAAGAAATGTGCAGTCATATTCTAGACAATAATTCTCTGATTAACTGTATTATTCACTCCCTTCTATAAAATTTTTCAAATTGTGGCTTGTCTTAAAATACATATTTAAATGATAAATAATGATTCATGCAATTTGATTATTACTTCACGATTTGCTTTGATTTCCTTGTTAGTTTAATTATCAGCAAGCGTGATCCATGTTAGAAAATCAATGAAAATAATTTTTTAATGTACATTCTGCAAATTAAATCAAGTATACATTTTATCTGAGATTTTTTTTCTAAAAATATAAAAAAAATCAATTTTTTTTGTTTTGTTTCTGCACACTGTGAAGTGTACAAGTATACTTGCCCACATTCTTTTCCGTATACAATTGTCATAACTGGGTTCTGACAATGAATTTAGCAAATAAAATACAAAAAATATGATAAATTATCAGTTACTGATATCAGAAAATGGATATAATTTCAAAATAACATTGAGCTCAGGTTTTTCTTTTTCATTTGATAACTAAACATTCACATATTCAATTTTTTTTTAAATAATAATTTATACTATTTTTATAAGCAAAGTTCTTGCTCATACTTATTTTAAATTAATGTAACAATCAAACACTAATTTTCAAATGAAATTATAGAAACTAATTAAATTTAAGACATTAAATTAAAAGATATCATTTTTATGACGCATAAATCTCTTAAAAAAGCAGTAAAAACAGCAAATTCTTCTGTATTTAAAAAACTTTTGATTCCTACTACAAAAAAATAACTATTTCAAAAAAATCTCAATAATAGTTTTGGACTACATACCTTCCAGCAGCACAATCAACAGATGCCTTGATCCAAGTAAATTTACGATTGAAATTTTCTTTACACCAAATATACAGACCTAAAATAGCTTCAGGACAATGCAAAAGAATCAATGCCTTTACAATTCCGTAGAGAGTGCTTTCGATATCAGCATTCTATTTTGAAAAGAAAAATAGAATTATTAATCATTTGAGCAATCATTTTTTTTTTGTTTTTATAGTTATTAATATTCTTTCAATAATCAAAACAAAAGATGTATTTAAGTTATATAAATAAGAAGTAATTACCATTGTATTTCCATTGTTTTTTAGTTCTTTTAACAACTCATATCCGTGCCTGACAGCTGCTGCAGGACAACCAGCATTCAGAGCAACAACAACAGCAGTGGAACGTACACGACCCAGCCACTCATGACAGGTGGATTTGTTTGTGCGGAAAAATGTGCGAACATTCTGAAAACACACATAGGCTTCAATAAACTTTGCACAAAAGCAATGCAAAACATATAATTTTATTGCAATTACAATTATAAGTAAAGTTCACAATTAATAAAATGTTTTTAAAAATATACATATTCCACATTCTGTGGGAACAGTATAGTAAAAAATTATACTAATCAGGAGCAAGCATTTAAGAAAAAGACTAACTGGAATTTCTGCTTCTTGTGATTGATAAATAGTAAATTTCAAATATGCATATCAGATAAACTTAGAATGATTAATACGATACGCTATAGTTACACAAAATATTTTCTGTAACTAAAGGTAAATTTATTTCTCAATATAATACAATTTTCTTAACTCTTTGAAATGGGTGGTAAATTTATTGTTCAGTAAAATGCATAGTTTTAATAAAATATCTTTACTTCTTGGAATCAAAATTGAAGTATTTCCATAAAAAAATCAATTGTGTGATTTAAAAATGCCCAAATTAAAATTATAAAAGTAAATAAAAACTTCATTTAAACTCATACTTTTATTTTATTTATTTATAATTTCAGACAGTTTTAATTCACTTTTAACTTTAAATATTAATAAGTAGAAACTATAAAAGAAACAGACCTTTGGTGGGGAAGGTAATGCAGCAGCACAGCCTTCATAAGCATTATACATGTGCTTTTCTAAATGCTCCATAAGGGATAACAATAAATTATAACGTAAAAGAGTAACTTGCTTTGATTCACCTAAAATATACAAGTAAAATACAATTTTAAAATAATTAAAATTATGAAATATAAATAAACAGCTGCATAATATTTCATAAAATATAAGTTATGAACTAATATCATATTTAATATATAATAATATTTAATAATTTAAGAATCACTACCTGTAAAATAATAGGTAAATATTATAATTAATATAATTTTATTTCGTGAAATAAACCACAAAAATCTTAAAAATTACTTTCATTCATACTTGTTAATGTTATAAGTAAAAATTATAGAGCAATTTTGATTTTAAAAATACATGACAATTTTTTTTAAAAAATAAATTATCTTGAACTAAGCCACAATTAATATCTTGTTTTCAAAAACAAACATATATTAAATTTACAAAAGGATTGCAAAAAAATTATTAAAAATTAGAATAGGGTTCTGAAAAAAAATGTGGAAAAAGGAAAGTATAAAGGAAAAGATTTAGGAATACTTGACTTTAAAATAATATTAGTTTTAATTTTCCAAAGAATTATTAAATATAATCAAAAAACAATAGAGATAAGAAAATAATATTAATAATTAATTCTAATGGAAATCTGTCTTTAGGTGATCTAAGATATTGTTGAATTAGATCTAAGATATTGTTAACAGAAAAACAACCCATCTCAAGGGAAAATAATATTTGATAATAATTCTGTTTAATTGAAGACAATGTTTCAAACAAGTACTGGGAAAGAGACACGGCTATAGAAAAGAAAAAGGAAGACTGTTAATAATAGACAAATTATACGTAAAATTATATGTTATATTATTTGAAATAATAAAATTAAAGAATATAATTAATTATAAAAGAAAAATTATACTCACTATTTTTATATTTATTATATTTTTTATACTCACTATAGGAGCCTTCTTGGTTTTTAGATGGCTTTGCAGCACTTTTTAGTGCACCTATAATAACAACAACAAAAAGTTTAAAAATTCTGGTATTTGATTTTGTAAAAAAAATCATATTTTCTTCATTTCACTTTAAAAAAAATGTTTTTTAATTAAAAGGAGAAAAATTCAAAGAGGGGGACAAAAGGATGCAGAACAATATGAAAACGGCAATATAAGCAAATACAGTTTATTTCATTCAATTTAAAATATATATTAATACACAATTACACATCTTTGAAAGAAACTTAAAAATTCTTCTAATTTTATAAATTGCAATTAACAATTTTGTTTCAAAATTATTTATGAATTTGGCTCAGTATAATATATATTTTTTAGCAATATTACTATTCAATAAATAACACAAATTAAACTGTTTTAAATATTTACAATTGAAAACTTCATAAAAATCTAAAAAAATTAAGAAAAGGCTATGGAAAATCTTTTTTATGATGAATTTAGAACACAAGAATACCTAAATTTGATTCTCTTAAGACTCTCTTCAGACCAAAGCATAATAAGAGAAAGAAATGATCATTATACAAGGGTTTTAAAAGGAATTTACAGAGTCAGAGGAATCAAGTATCTTTAAAAAGAATAAAATAAATGGGGAGATATTATTCAAATAACACTTTTTACATTTTTTTCTCCACCTAAGTGTCTAATCATGTTGATTTTATAGCTTTTAGCAAAGAAATATACAAAATTTAGACTGGCAAGATAAAGGCAATCTCATGGGTTCAAAATTAAAGGACTCATTTCCCAACCATTTCTCATTTCACATTTATAACAGCTGAAATTATCAGGTTGAAAGAGGAGAGAAAAAGCCAGCAATGATGAGAGCAGAGTATTATTGCAAGCTGTCATAAGTTTAGGATAAAAAGTACTTTTTATTTCTACCTTATAGTTATTACAGCTATTAAAAAAATATTCAGCGTAAGAAGAGGTGAAAATTTGCTTAATTTGTATTATCTTTTATATTCAATCATAAAAGAGTTATGATGTCAGAAGTTCCAGTTTCATATCCTTTAACACCAATGGCAGACCTTCAAACTGAGTTGATATATTAGCCTCCCTTCAACATATTAATAGCAATCCAAGTTGAATTTCCTCATTTATCATATTCACAAGATAGCATGGCTGAAGAAACTAAGCTTTCAGATCATGGAAACCATAATTGATAAATTCACATTCAATTTTTATGAATTTGTATCATACACATCATAGTAACAGTTTCTATAAAGAATATAGTAATTGGCTTTTAAAAGTAATTAAATCAAATTTTAAAATATAGTTCAGCTGAAATATCACTGAAATTTTAAGAATAACTTAACCATTTATATTTAGGAAAATATCTATATGATTGAAATTAACCTCTTTTTAATAAAACATGAAAAACATTATTCCATAATTCAAAAGTTAAAGTAAATAGCTGCAGAATTTCCTGTTATTCATTTGGGTACACATTTATTTATTTCACTTGGAAAAAATTTAATTTGATGGCCAAGTACCATGTAGGAGCGGTAGATTATATGATGTATCAGAACATTATGTGCATCTTCACTCAAACAAATGTATGAGGCACTAACATGCCCAATGTAGCCAAAGGTTAAGGAAGATTGCAAAGTAATCTACACAATCTTTTGTCCCAACTATATATAAAGCAATTGACTGTGTTAAATGAAATAATCAAAAGCAATGATAACATTGATAAAACATATGAAATCAATACAAGCCTTCAATAGCCATAAATGTCTCTTGTGGTTTGCCCAAAGGAGTACGAAGTTTATTAACAACACAAAACTGAGCAACTTCCCAAACAGCCCAAAACCACAGCACAGCAGAAGATATGCTACTCAGTTGACTTAGCAACGAATCTACTCTGCTACGGCGTTCAGGAGGAGGGCAACTAATATACAAACGCAAAAGCCAGTTCTTTTCCCTGAAAAGTAAGAGCATAATTCAAGATATTGCAAAGTGTAATAAAATATGTTCACAAACTGAATTATTATATTTTCATAAATGAAACATTAAAAATATATATATAAGTAGATATGAACTGTTTAAATTTTTATTCTTAATTACATTATAGCTATTTTTTTTTTAAATTATAAAATAAACTAAACAATAGCCTGACAGCCCACGTGGCTCAAGGTCTACAGTGGCGATATTGCTTTCTATATCAAGGGTTCTGGGATACGAGGCATATGTTCCAGTTAGGTGGTCAGCCTAACTCAAAATCCCCACAGTTTAGTTCCCAAACATGCTTAGTTCTCAGTTTATGAAAGGGATGAAAGGCTGAGCAAACCCAAGGATCAAGCTGTCACCAGAATTCAAATTGTGAATGGCTACCACTACGCCATCAGGCTTCATTTTTATAAAATAATAAAACTTATCCAAACATGACTAATAATTGTAACTTTCTCCTTTTGATTTAATAAAGCACTTCTATAAAAAAAAGACATGCAAAATTCTGTTGACTTTTTAAATTGTTCTGTCGACATTTTAGTTTTTGTTATTTCTTTAATAAATAAAACTAATAATTAAACTTTAATTTAAAAAATCCCAACTAAAAAAAATAATGCATAATATCATGACTACAGAGTATCAACTATAATATGGAATAAAAAGTTTATTAGACATTATGCTGATAAGTTTATGCATTTCAGAATGCAAAGAATATATATTAAATCTCTGAAACAAATCTATAAGCAAATCTAAAATTTCCAACACTCAAGTGTGCTTTTATAAGTGCTTTACTATAAGTGTGCTTTTATAAGTGCTTTACTGTAAGTGTGCTTTTATAAAGATAAAAGCACACTTATAGAACAACAGCACATATCAAATGTGATTAATAATCAATCTTAATTTTGAATTGATACATTATTTTACCACTAAGGAATAAATAAAAATAATATATACATAAGTGTTAAACCCATTTTTACAAACAAAAATTGAAAAGTACACATTTTAAAGAAAGCAAAGCTTACTGTGGAGCCTTTCCTTGCAAAATAAAATTTGTTATTGATCTAAAATGATGGCCAAAGAAATTTCCAGATGATGATCGACCCATGTATCCTCTAAATACTGTCCAAATGTCTATAATAGACAGTGGTTTATAAGATGATTCATGATCTTTTGTACTAGGTTGCAGATATCCTCCTTTAGAAAGATTAACAGTTGGACCCCTGTTTGAAAAAAAGAGAGGAAATGCATCCAATGAAACATATATTCAAAACCAGAGGAGAAATATTCATACTTTTTAGTATAACCTACTTTAAAATGTACAATAATTAGTTAACAGTATTTAAGAAAAATGGAAGTCCCACTAAAGATTTCAACAATCATTTTTATGAAATAATTAAATGTAAAAATAAAGTGATATGATAAAGGTACTAATAAAATTTCTATAATTTTCTTAAGAAATATAAAAATTATGAAAGGTAAATTCAATAATTATTACAAATTTTACTCAATTAATTTATTAAATGAGTATCTGTTGGTCAAACAAAGGCTGTTGGAATGACAAGGAAATAGTAAATTTGCAGAACTTTACAGAATGTTATAAAAAAGGCCAGACTTCTGAGATCAAATAAATCATTTTGGAAAAAAAAAAAAAAAAGTTGAAAATAATTTTTAGTAAATATTTCCAAATGATAAATAACTTACTTTAAAATAATATCCAAGGGTAGGAGAGAAAGAAGAGAAGCAAACTCATCTTGTATTTCTGGTTCATGACTATTCAATCTTAATATACATAAATCATAATACCTAAAATAATAAGTCACTAAATATCATGTTGCACCATTTAATATTATATAGAAAGAAAAAATAATAATTTTAAATGAACAAACCTCTGAAGAACAGAATCTGATAAAGCAGAGACAGCCCATTTCAAAAAGATATAAAGGCTTTTGCAGCAATATTTACAAATAGAAGAATAATGTGAAAATCCTAGAAAAAGAGTTGCATAAACAATCAATAAAGTCTAGAAAAAAATAGTAATACTTAAATAATAAATGAAATACTTTTTCACTTATTTTAATATAAAAACTGAATGCACTTATTAATACCTGAATTTAATGTAGCTTGTAATAAACCATTAAAAGAAGGATTTTGAAGTAATCGAGGCAAATGGGGTTGGATCTGTTCAAGAATTTCAGTTGTCCACATAGCTGCAAGCAGTCTACAGAATAATATTTTAGAATCAACATTTTTTTCCCCCAACATATGCATTTTTATACTTTTCTGTAATTATGATATAAAACCACAAACATGAATCATACTTGCTATCATATGAATTGTACTGTCCTTCTAAAAGATCTATCAAAAGATGAATAATTTTCTCTAGATTGCCACTGCTAGGGGAAGGAGGTGGTACATCAGTCATAATAGGTGAGCTATGACCAGAAGCTGATATAGAAGATCCAGTTGTAGAAGACTTGGGATTCAGAAGAGCACTATTATTTACATAATGTGAATGCCTGAAATAATACATTGATTGTTAACTTTTATGTAGCACAAAATATGAAATAAAAATTATAATTTTAAAATTTGCCAAACATAATTTCAATTATTTTGAAATGAGCAAAAATTCCTCAGACAAACTTAAAGTGATGAAAATTATAAGACTGGAGGGGGGGGGCAATGCATATGAATATTTTGCAGGGAAAGACAAAATTAATATTCATAATAGCTTTATTCATTCACTAGCCGCCTTTGGCGACCAGCTGGTTCGCCATGAGTAATGAGTTCTAAAATTTTCATATAAATAAAATTTTCATCACATATTCATTAGCCAAAATGTAAGAAATAGTTAAAGTTAAAAGATTCAGTTATTAGTAGTTAAAGAGTCGGTAACTTTATTCGAAACACTTTTTGAGTTTAATGCTCTAATAATTTATCGATTATGCTTCCAAAATACTAAAAATGTTTTTTCGGTGATATTGCCAGAATGTTAAATATGTTTTTTAAAGAAAGCAAAAAAGAGAAAAAATTATTGAATTAATGATACAGATATTGCAAACAATTATAGAAATATGCCATTAAATCCAGATTTCAATGCATATCCTGTCTAAATTCAATCAGGTTTACTGTAAATAAAGATAATTTATGGAATTAATGATATAGATATTGCAGACGATCATAGAAACCTTTGCTTTGCATTTATTTTTTTAGAAAATATCACATTTATATATATATATATTTTATTTTATCCAGTCACATGCTAAAAGTTGCTTATCTTTAGATTTGATTTGCGATGATAGTTGTTGTTGTTTTTATTTGAACTTCCGGCATTGTTTTATTTTATTTTATCCAGTCACCTGCTAAAAAAAACATATGCAAAATATTTCTTTAAAAATTCGTTAAAAATAGAAGCTTGAGTTATACATTAAAACACTGATACCATTAGAAAACTAATTTTTTGATCTTTAAATTGATTTTAAAATCATGTGTGTCCGATAATATTTTCGGACGTTATAGCGGAAAAACGTCGAAATTTTGCTTAAATTTTAATTCATTCAAATTCTAATTGAAAATTCGAAAAAAGGGCTCTGAAGTGCACATTCCCGGCCTCCAAGGTTTACATGTTCCGAATTTGGTAGCTGTAGGTCTAACGGTCTGTCCTGTAGAGCGCCAACACACACACGCACACACATTGAGCTTTATTATAAGTATAGATGTGTGAGGATGGAGAGCTTATTTTAAATTACTTAATAATGAAACTAAATTAAAATAAAGAAGAATTTAAATATGTATCCAGATCTATTAAAATGCATCATTGCATAAATAATACCGATGGATTTAAATAATTAATGCTGTCTTTTTTACTTTTATTATTAATTACATATCTTTATCTAAATGTATAGATCTGATTTTATCTTAATGTATAATCAATTCCACATTTAATAAACATAAAATTATCACTTAAATAATCTTTAAGGTACTTGTGCAATTGATATTTTTAAAGCATAGTCATATGTTAGTAAATTCTTTGAGAATATTGTTAAAAGATTCCAAAAAAGTATTTTCAAGAGAATTGCCAATTTTCTTTCCCTTCCTTAAACTCATATAAAAACTGAATTTAAAATAATAAAATTTGTACAATTAAGCATCAAATGGCTTTTGCAAAAGCTTTATTAAAAAAATGTATAAATTAGATATCTTTATATGCAATTACAGAAAAACATTATAAATGTAACATAAGAAGTTAACTACCTTTGACAGTGAGAGTATAATGTATATAAAATAGAGGCCTGCAAACCAGGGAAATTTTTGGCAAATTCTGGCTCGGTTGGTTTTAAGTGATTTATCATCAGATCAAAGAAGCTGGGTTTCAATGCGAATATCTAAATCAAAAATAAAATTTTAAAACAAAAATCGATTCATAGATTAATCTATTGATCAAATAACATTCAATGGTTAAAAAAATTAAATGTTTTTCTATCAACTTTTAAACAGAATACAGAACATAAAATGTTCCACTAAGCAAAATTTAATAATTAACAAATAAATAAAATAAAAAATCTGGTAACATAAAAGATAATAAGAATTTTCTCCCCTTGTTCTTTCAGTTGATTTAAGGAAAGCATTTTTATATAATCAAAATATTAAAAAAAGGAATTATAAAGCAAACATAAAATTTTGCAGAGCAAATTAAAATCAACTGGCAAAAATTCTTTTATATAATAAGAAAAAAATGAAAACTATAATAACCTAATTAGATTAAAACTAAAAATAAAAGCAGACATATAACTTAAAATGCTTTACGAAAAAAATAGTGCATTAAGAATTTAAAATCCTTAAAATGGTTTTTATACATAATTATTCCGTCATCATTTTCAATAAGTCATTCAATCTTGCACAGCATAATATTTACACATAATAAACAGTATATTTATTTCAACTAATCTTTCACTAATGCACAAAAAGATTATTTGTAGCTTAATTAATATATTAAAAGTAAAGAAATTTTATAACAGGGCTTTCAAAATAGGCGGGATGAAGATGAATTGCTTGAATGCAATGAAATCCAGAGGCTGAACATATAACGCCAGCAGATCATTCATTATCGGAATTTTTTAATACTAATGAAAAAGTAATCTAGATTTAAAGCAGTTAATTTTTTTAATAAATAATGTTTTTATTTCCTTCTCTTTACTATTAATTAATGCTATTTAAACATATATTTGAGTTTACAAAAAAAAATGCAGTATTATATAATTTTGGAACTAAAGTGGAAAATGTCTAAAAGGCCTATCTCTAAAATAAAACTAAAGTTCAGCAATATAAATAAACATTAAACTCACCCCAATTAAGGAATGTTTTATATTCCCAATTTCAACTAAACCACAAATACTTAATAAGAGAGTAACCTCATGAACTTTTAAATTAATGATATTTTGTGGAGTTTCACTGCATGATTTCAAAATCTCATTATGAGCCTCTGTTATGTCTGATAAAATACACTTGTAACATTCTTCCATCGTTTGAACTTTTTTGACTGCAAGAACCACATGATATAATTCCATAAGAAGTTTTTGAATCTGTAAAGAATATATAAATTTCAGCTCTTATTAAAGTTATCTTCACAGATCTATACAAAAACATATTTTAAAATTTATTTATTATTATTATTATTATATTTACGTGTTTTTTCAAAAAATACCTTTTCTGAAGGTGAGAGGCGCAGTTCTCTTACTACTGAAGTTGGTGAAAATATAAGGGTAACAAATTCAACAGGTAAATATGTTCCAACTGCCTTCACAAAACTTATCATTACACACAGAATAGAAACAAGATGGGATTCATAAACAAAATCATTGTTCTTGGATTGTAGCATTTCAATGTAGATCATCAATTCATTAAGAGCATTTTTTGAATGGGAGTGATTAAGTCTCAAAAGAAGTACTAAACATTCATTAGCTATAAAAGAAAAAAAAAACATTATTAGTTTATAGGATTAAATATTCACAAATTATGAAGGGAAAAAAAGTAGTATTAGCTACAAAATAGCATATAGTTAGAGGAAAATACTCTTTGTTACAGCATTAATTAAAATTGTATAAAATCTTATTTGGCAGTACCATTATAATAACATTTTTGAAAGTTCAACTGTTATTTTTTACTTATGATTTCTTATTTCCTTACTGTCAATAAAACATAACTTATATTTAAACAGTTTTTAACTTTAATGAAATTAGGTGTGGAATAATTAATTAATTAATAAACAGCTTTTAAACTGTAGGCTACAGTTTTACAAATTCTAATTTTTGCAAGATAGGGAAGGCTTATTTTATTTATTTAAAAACACTAAAATTTATCAGTATTTTAATAACTTAGAATTTTAAGACAATTTTGCACTTTAAAATAATTTGCTGTACTTTTAATAAAATAGTTAAGAACAAGGTTTGATTAGAAATATAAAAAAATAAACTATTATGCTTTAAATGAAATATAATAAATATATTAGCACATTTGTATTGCAAGATCAGCTATTAAATTTTCATACAACAAATATTTAATAATCAGCTTCTAAATATTTTTGAATGGGATAATTATTGCTCATAATAGTTACATAAAGGACTTCACAAATATACAGGATCAATAATATATTATATTATATATATATATATATATATAGATAGATAGATACACACACACAAATTATAGATTGCCATATTACTTATAATCAATAACAATAATAAAAATTCATATAATTTTCAAACAAGAATAAAAAGAATATGGACAAAAACATATGTAAACATCGACAATTGCAGGTGTAATTTAATACATAGTATATATATAATATATATTTATAAGAGTATCATAAAATAGAAAGAATACCTGAAGTTATTAGATCTGAAGAATAACAGTACTCGACAGTTATTTTCACGCATTTTAAAAAATTCTTCAACATCTATAACAAAAATATTTTGATTATGACAATAATTGATTATAATAAATAAGTAAAAATAAAATTTATATAAAAATATTAAATTTTATAACTTACTTCAGTAACAAACATAGGTGTGATAGGACCATTTTCTTCAATTGTAATTAGATCTCCTATACTCTTCAATACAGTTATAAGAACTCTAGAGTTTCCACACAAATAAGAATCAACTTACAAAAATGTAATAATAAATAAAATTCACAAATCATAACAAGCCTATATTTAATAATTCTATTAACATATAAATATTCATTGATGATTTTAAAAAAAATTCTTATATTTGGTACACAACATTCTAATAACAATAATATTAAATACTGAGGATTTTTAACTATGCATACAAACATTGAACATTAGCATGACAGCATATAAGGAGAAATATTTTACTCGTTTTAGAGTAAAAAGACATAACAGTTAGGTTCAAATTTAATGTTATTTAAAAGAAAAAATTCATGACTTCTTGGTTCTGGAAACAAATGTTTGCCTCTAATATTAAAATTGTCACAATAATACTTATAACATTATTTTAACCCATACTTTTTTAAAATATAATATAACCTTAAGTGTACAGCTTGCTCTGCTGTTCCATATGACGGCAAAGGACCATTTTGAAAAGGTAACCCTTTTATTCATCTAAGAATTCATGGAATATTTAAGTAATAGAATATAGAATTCCACACAAATTAAATAATAAATTATAATGTTTTTGAATTAAATTATTCATTAGAGAAACTTGATCATTCGATACACAAATCACACTGGATTATGACAGGTAAGGGAACAATTTTCACTATCTGCAGCTTGATTACTTATTTTAATAAACTTCATGACTTTTCAAAATATCAAGTAAATAGCTCTTTATAACATGAATTGAAATCAAAAGTAAAAAAGCTCCATTACCCACAACTGAAACTTCAACTTTTGGCTATAATATTTTCAAAATAGTCTAAAATTGGATACACTTTTAAAAAATAATCACATAAAAGCAGTAGTTAAATAATTTTTTTCACTAATATAGAAACCCTTTCAATGCAATAATAAAAGGTTATTTTAAATTACTGTAAACTCAAAAAAGTTTAAGTATCATTAAGTGTGTAATTTTGCATACATACATATTGAGAGAGAAATTTTTTAAAGCTATTAGTTAATTCAAAGAAACAAAATATTTAATCTTAAGTTAAATATTTGAAATCGTAAAATATTTCATAGTCTTTGAATATCATCAAATCAATTCATAAAGGGGAAAAAAAGTACAAACCTTATAAGGCTTTTAATCTTTCTAACATTTTCTTCAGGAGAGTTTGGATTTTCAGTATTTCCAGTTGAATTCAATTTTGATTGTGCTAATTCCTACAACAACAAAAAAGAAATTTTTATTTCAAAGACATGTATGGAATGTTATCTCCTTCAAAAATAAGATAAACTCAAATGGAAATTTATAATTAAAAATATGTATAAAATGAAATTTTTATATCGAAATACATTTTTAAAAAAGTCAAGAAAACACCTGAAAATCTAAATATTTGAAACACAAAATATATTGAAACAATTCTCAAATACAGTATAATCATACAGTTTTAATAATTATACAGTACAGTTTTATCAGCCATCTTGAACGAGTGAAAAATTTTCTCCCAAATCAATTCCCTCTTAAATACCTATTTCATTGTGTGACTTAGAAATGCCTTTATAGGCATATTAAAGAGCAACAAACCATCAAAACTGCTATAAATCACAACTTATTGAATATTATAAATGTACAGCACTTATTTCAACAATCTTAGAAGATTCTGCAATCTTGGAGGGGGGGGGGAAATAAAACTACAAATGAAGAGGGAATTACAGTCTTTTATTATGAAGAGGATGAATTTACAGATATGCATCAAGTTGATTCCCAAAAATGCAAGACCATATACTGAACATATCATAATTTAGAAGAATAGCCAAATGGAAATGAAAACTTGGTAACACAACCTTCATATATTTCTAATTTATCATCAGATGTCTATTTTTTTTTTAATGAAAGAACGCTTGTTTGCACTGAAAAAGAAGCAAAATGGTAACATTTTTGCTGTAGGCATATGAAAATTAGGAAATAACTAATCACAAAGCCATGATGTGCCTTCATGGACCCATTTATGACTATAGATACAAAGTTATCACCAAGACAATGAAGCAAATGGGTCATATATCGAGTGAAATGATGAAACGGACTAATGCTTTCTACTATTCTAGTGCCTCCCATCATTTACAGTGGACTGTATATTATTGCTTTACTGGCCTTTATATTACTTAAGAAAAAAAAAACATTTCAAGCATATAATTATTAATCAGAGTAGCCTTCATTTCTGCTATTGGAATTTCTTTATCCTAGTATTTCAAAAATTTTCAGAAAAAAAAGTTCAGATTTTTTGGGGAATATATTTAAGATCCTCAAAATAATGTTGCTTGGTTTTTTTCCTTCATTTATTACACAATTATTTTTAAATATATATTAAAAATTGTTATACTTTCTTAACTAAAATAAATTAAGATAAAATACAATGTTAAAAAAGAAAACCTTTTTAGTTATAGAAATTCAGATAAGCTTTGACTACCTCCCCCTCGTTTTATTTATTTATTTTTGCAATATAAAGAAGCATGTCCATCCAGATTGACTTTTAACCTAACCATAATGTTAAATAATAATTCTATGAACAGAAAAAAAAATCATTTATAAATACAAAATGAAATCATTATATTAAGTCACTGAATATAAGAAAAATTTATTCATTGATCTCAAAATAGTATTAACTTTTAGCCCATCAATAATAGTACGAAATCATCAGCAAACTAGCTGAATTCTTAATCCATAACACATAGAAATAAATAGATAATATGAACTCATCATAATTCTTTATTGAATAAAAGGAAAAAATAATTCTGAGGCATACTTTAGAAAAAAATATCATTGCTGAATTTCATAAATTTATGTGGCCATCAGTTTCATACTTATTAAAATGCATAAGAAGAAAAAAAGTCTTTTCCATTCTTAAGATGTTTTGAGAAAAATGATGTGTACTTATGTATCAAAACAAATTAACTTCTAATATTTAAAATCTAGCAACAGAAAAAGAAAATATTAACAACTGTCTACATGAAGAAATTGGTTTGGTTTGGTTTAGTTTAGTTATTTTAACATCCCATTGTAAAGCAACAATAGGGCTAATTTGGGACAGACCTCATAATTTTGAACCACGGTCAGGATGACGAGGACCACACCTGAGCTGGCACCACCCCCCCCTCTCCATACTATGGTTGCGGAAGAACATTTAACCCGACAGATTTAACATGCAAGAGATTCCCTAGCACGACGGTTCTTCAGTGGAATTGAGTCTCGAACCTGAAACTTTAAAGTTCAAATACAGAGACCTTACCACCAGGCCACTGTGGCCCACAAAGAAATTGGCAAAAAGATTCATAATTTTTGAAAAAAAAGCATTAAAGAAAACATGTATTCATGTTTGAAAGGAAATAATTAAATAAATAAATATTAATCATGATACTCAGTACTTCCTAATTCAACAAACAATATCTAAAAAGTAGAAAAAATTAATTTTATAAAATAATTTAATTAAAATAAACTTCTTTTGAATTAAGAGTCAACGTCTGACACCCAGTTTAAAACAGTTTTAACTAATACACAAAATCCATATTTTCAAATATATATTAATTATGTTGATAACCTGATGTTCTAAATAAATATAAAAATGAATTCAATGAACTAATTTGCAATATCAGAGATGTAATAAATTTTTAAATTTAAAAAATTGCAATTTTTTCCTTTGTTAATATTTTGTCACTTAAACTTTTGTTCCCATCTAAACATTTTTAAAGTGTTAGATGGATTGATATCTTTTAAATAATACAGAAAGTACATAGAAAAATAAAAAATATCAAAAATAATTATAAACTCAAATCCATAGTATTTCATTTGTCAAAATGCATCATTATACCTTTATATATTAAAAGGCATTAATTATCATAAGCCGGTAAAACTTCAAATGAAAAGGCTTATGTATTGCTACTACATTTGAAAAAATTATAGTAGTTTAGACTTTCCTTCCTATTTAAACATGAGGAAAATACATCAATTATTTGTCTTAAAACTGCTGAGCAAGGGAAAAGTCATTCCGAAAAAGATGAAAATATTCGAGCTTTCTAATTTAACAGCGATACATGCAATGGAATTATAAGAAGAAATCTAAAGCATCAAATCAAAGATGTAATCACAAGCCTCTAATGCATGGAAATAATAGCAACCATTAATTTTGTTGCAAAATATTATTAAAAATTTAAATAAAAACTTTTAAATTCTATGGCAATTATGTAATATTTTGTTTAAATAAAAAAAATCCAAAATTCTAATGAAATTTCTATCTAATCAATGTAATGGCATTCAATCAGTAAAAACTGCTACTGTTTAGTGAAGCATGGGAATCTTTGATATATATATAAAGCCCAATACAAATGTTAGAAATGATTATCATTATACTAAAATGCATACAGAAAACTGAAAATTCAGTACAAGCCAGTTCAGTTTTTTTTTTTTTTAAGTAATAAAAAATAAATGTAAGTTAATAAAAAAGTAAAAGAACAAAAATAATAAATATTTCCAAATGACACTGATCATTATACATTTAATACTCATAAACATAGAAATTATTATTAGAATACAGCAGTATGAGTATATTCTATTTTTCAATTTGCTTTTTCCTTTACTTTTAATAAATATAAAAAAAAGAGAACCATCAATTCATAAGTACAGAAAAGAAAAAAAATGAAATATTTATAAAAACCAAATAATCCAAAATCAAATTAAAGCCTCAAACTAAATAGCAATTCTTGTTCAAATCCAAATCAAACAAGAGTTTCCAGAACTGAGCTACCTCCATAATTGAGCGCCACTTCAATTTCATCTAACATTATTTAATGATAATTCAATTTAATACTGTAAACCAAAATCAAAACGTTGTTGCTGCTTAATCAGATTCAGTATGTGTTAAGTAAACACAAATGTAAATAAATTTTTCTGAGATCTCCAAGCACATATTCCCTGTGCTTATATAGATTCAGACAGGTATAAGGTATATCTACTTCAATGTACTTTGTCTCTTCTTTTTTTCTGCTGGATGCCTGCACAAGATACTAACATGCAGAATAGAACGTAGAAAATTAGCATTTGATGCAAATACAAATATATTAGTTCATCATGCTTTATTACCATTTAATTCAACAGTTATTTTGAAGCAGGTTAAAACATAACAATAGCATATAATTAGTCTTTTAAAAATGCAACATTAAAATCATAGTAAAAAAAGGCCTTCTTTGGACAGCTTTTTTAATTTTTCAATGGAATTATATACAAATGTTTTATTATGCAACAGAGCTATTAACAAGTCTTTGTTTTCCATTTTTTCCCCTTTCATTCCTTGCATGCAAATTTGAAATTTCTATAGCTTAAAAAAAATAGCATTAAATTCTTATATGCATGTAGCATTACCATGCAATTAAAAAATACTGTTAATCATATCCTTGAGAGAAAATTTAGGATTAAAAAATGTGACACACATTAGTCGACCCATTCCAAGTAAAATTTACCTTAAGGTACATAACTGACTTTTTAGGTTGTGGTTTAACCTTAGGCAAGCCCTACAAAAAAAGATATGGCTTAGAAAGACAAGACAAAATAATACTAAAATATAAAATAACTTCATCTTGGAAGATTTATAAAATTGAAAAATGAAATTACTGAAGGTGTGGAATAAGCAATTATTGATTGCTTAAGAATATAAATTCCTTAATCAATATAACCAGAGATTCAGCTTTATAAGATAATATGTTCACAAATTTACAAGTCTTAAAAGAAATTTAATGAGAAAAATGAATTACCTCGGCATACGATTCCATGTCTTCTAAAAACTGCCCTAATAAGGTAATAGTGAAATTGATATCTGATATCCAAAACTGCTGGAATCCAATCAAAGTATTTGATGTAAATTCTATCACAGATTGCTGCTGAGTAGCATCAATGTGCCAGCCAATAAGAATATCAACTGTGTCCTAAAAAAGAAAAAAAAGGAAGAAATGAAAAGGGTTGCTAAAATTAAGTTAAGTTTATGATAATAACATCAAACAGCTGACAATAATAAAATACTAAAAGATTTATCTACTTACACTGAAATGTTTTGAAAATACTTCAGGATATTTATTGGCTATTTCAGTTATCACATTCACAATGGCAATTAACAAATCAGGCACATCAGCAACTTCTAATGCAGATTGCAATTTAGACATAATCATCTGAAGTAAATATAATTTGTTTCAGAAATATATTTCAAATACATTTTCAAATTAGCAGTAACAATAATTCATAGTTACTTACAGGTACAAGTTCAGAAATATTCTTTTTCTCCCCATCTATCTTCAGCATCTACAAGAAGTAAAATAAAAACATTAAAACTAAAGAGATGTATGACCATTGAATTGAGAGTAATTAGTAATCAACTTTCAATTTTTTTTAAAAAAAAAGAAAGAAAACTGTCAAGCATAAGTTTGTTAATTAATAACTTAAAATTGTTCATTAATTTCATTTAGGAAGGTATGTATTTCACATAAAGTATATATTTATTTTTATATAACAAAAGTCACATGTAAAATATGTAATAACTCTACAAATAGTATAAAACTCACCTCCAGAAGTGACTTCAGAATTAAAATTCGCACTTCCTCAGACTTGGATAAACTTACGACATTAAATTCCCATTCAAGCAACCTAACACAAAATTAATTATTAAAATTAATATTATTCTTTTTCAGATATTAGTCAGACAGAAATTTAATAACAAAAATATATACTGACCCTTTTGCTTTAAAACCCAAAACAGCACCTAAAGACCCAACTGTCAAAATAAATTCATGTTTCAACTCTGTATTCAACCTAAAAATGAGTAACAACATTATTATAAATAACTTTTTATTATTAGTTTATTTAATTACAAGCTTCAACTAATAGTCTCAAGAAATAAAATGAGAAAATTAGTTAAATTCAAGCTTTTATAAAATTAGATATTTAAATTTAATTTTTTTTATATCAAAGAAATTTACAAATAAATGTGAATAATCTTTATTATCCAGAAAAAAAAATTCTTGATTCAAAAGTAAATTAAACCTTTATTTATTAACTAAAATTTAATATCATCTACACATTTATTTTGAGATACAAGAACTATGAGAAAGATATTTTGATCAAATAAATAGCTTTAAGAAATACTACAAACTTCACAATCTATGAACAACAGCTTCATCATAAAATAAATAAATAAGTACTTCAAGAAATTTATTTTCAATAATGAAGTTGAAATGAAAAGTTAAAATTTTAAATAAGATATTAAAATATTTACCCAAGTTGAATAAAATCTTCAAATGTTGAAAAAATGTCATCTTTGTTGGTTTGAATGATCTATTTTAAAAAGATGAAAAAATAATTTATACACTCAGAAATATTTTAGTGAAAATAATAATTAATGTTTTAACAACAGTAATTTTGGTATCACTTAAAGAGGACACTGAACAGCATTTATTGTGTTAATTAAAATGCTTCTCAGTTTTAAAACTATACAAAATAAATTCAATTTGCTTAATAGCAATATATGTATAAATTTTCTGCAATAAGTATTATCTTTTTCAAAAAAAAAAAAACCCTTAAACAATTAACATGCATCAACTGACATACATGACTAATCTTTGGTAGAATCAAATTAAAAATAAAAAAGCCTAAAGATTCCACAGCCAAAACCTGACCTTAGCATTACTGCAAGCTCTAATTTATAATCAAGGAAATTAACAAGAAAAAAAATTAAAGAAAATTAAGCAAGTTTTGAAAACTACTAATATTGGTTGCTTGAAACCTGCAGCCAATATAAAAGAGAAAAACTAACAATTTGTTTGCATTTCATACAAAAATCATTTATTTACATCTACTCACTAATCCATTAAAGCTATTTGATGCTTTTTAATATACAAGTACTTAACAATTGCTATGCATCCCACACTGCAGTCATTATTAGAGAACATATTTGAAAACTTTTAATTTTGAATCCAGTGTATATTGGCAAATATTTGATGTTAAGTCAAACTCTGGATTTCTTCATTGCTAACAAAATTATATAAAATTATGAACTATTAATATAAAACTGTATCAAGTAAAAAAGAAATGACTCTTATCTCAAAGTAAATAATGATATATCAAATATATTAAATATTAAAAATAGCAATTTATCAAATATGTAGATTTAAAAAAAAAAATCATTGCTAAACTAATTTCTAAAAATTACATTCAACAAACTTTCATTTCTTTCTCATACAAATAAGTGCTAAATACCTGTCTGAATAAATAAATACTACAACAGGTAACTACAATGTCATTCTTTTATAATATCGAATATGATTTGAAAGATATGATTACTTTAAAATTTTCAGGATGTTCAAAGATTGCTCTGAGTTGTCGAATCAAACTGGCCTGCCTTTCTTTATCTTCATCACGTAATAAACGATGCAAAGTATTCTTTAATCTAGTTTCATCTACAATGTGACTGTTGTCTAGGTAACCTAAAATTAAATAAAAATACACTTTAAGACATTACATATTATTACAAATAAATTTTACAAAAATTTCAAAATGTAAATGACAAAGATTGAAATGCCAATGTTTTCAATAATGGAAGACACTGATTTTAAAAGCAAGAAAAATGAAAATACATATATTATATTATGTATGAACGGGATGTCCTTGAATTTGTGAGTCAAACTTTAATAGTAGGTAAAATACATATAAAGAAATATTCCCCCCTTCCTTTTCTGTTTTGTTAATATGTGGTAAGAAATGAAAAAATGTAGACAGCAATAACATAAAATGCTACAGTGTGCGAGACAAAGAAACTGAGAGAGAGAGTTGTATGTGTGTGTATATGTACATGTAATGTATCAAAACTATAAACAAAAGCAAACTTAATCACCATTACAGAGCATCTAGGAAAAACAGGGATTAAATAACAAAAAGATTTGAGAATTAGAAATAATGATATATTTTCATTACTTAACTTCAATGATTGATGTTTCTACTACCAGATTTAAAGAAACAGAAGCCAAAATTCCAATAATCTAATTTATTGTAAAATTTCATACACGGTTTATACCATGTTTTCCTACACCTGACCAAGAATTAAAATATTTGAATTACAAAAACACATCTTAACACAATAATGAAAAAGCACTTCTGTTTCATCAATTTACTCCCAAAATGTTTTTAAAAAATTTCTAAATCTTTTTAAAATGAAACAGTCAATTTCTGCTTCAACTACAGCTCTTCAGTCAATAAAATCTCATCTTTAAAAAATGACTAGTATTGTGAAAAATATGCATCAAAAATTGTTTTTAATACATAGAATAAAACTGAAAATTAATACTATTGCATTTTTTAGAATTTCTTTATCGTTAAAAATACTAAGAAAAAAAACTATTTTAAAACCTAATACTTAAAATTTTAAATTGTTTTAATTCTTTGCACATAATTTTACTAAAAATTCTGTTTTTTTTTTTTTTTTGTTTGTTTGTTTTTTTTCATACCCAAGAAGAAAAACCAATTTTCAATATGTAAATAGTTTTTTAAACTTCATACAAATGATATTGAATTATTTATCATTCATATTCATGATTAAATCTACTTCTTCATAAAATTTGAACATTTAAAAAAATACAGATAATAAATAGAACAAATAAATTTTCAACTCAAGATTCTGATGAAAATCATTTAGTATATATTACAAAAGTACAGAGGAAGAAATTAATGTTTTTACTGCTTCCTATTCTACAGAAGATGCAAATAATTTAAAATATAAAGTTCATATGCTACAAATTAATATTCGGATTGTACACTAACTCATTATTATTCTGTACAAAGCAGAAAATTTTTATTCTGTACATTTCTAGAAAATTTTTATTGAATTTTATTTCTTTAAACTTATTTTACTTCATGAATCATTCTAAGAAATTACTTTAAGGCACCTTTTTTTAAAAAAAATTGTGAAACTTTTCAGGTAAATTACAAAAACTTAAGATATGCATAAATTAATCCATATAAAATTCCACATCTGGTATCAAATAAATGGACTTCAGATTAACAAGAGGTAAAATTACACTTTTTAGAGATACACATTTTATTTCAAACAAATATCTTTGTATTATTCATCATACCTCAGTTGATAGGCCCTTGCCAATTTCAAATCGAATAGTACTTAATCAAACAATTACAATAACAAACTTACTTAACTAAACAATACTTAATAGTCAATTTTACTTTGAAGCTTATAAAAGAAGCAATGTTAAAAATAGAAACACTAATCATAATTCTACAATATAATCTAAAATAGGTACTTTTCCATTATACCGGCGCAGGCGAAAAGTTGCCAATAATGATGCAACCAACGCCGAATGGAATATAGCCACCAGTAACCTTTTACCATTATATTTTTAAAGAAAGTCGCAGCCATTTTATCGCCAAAATTGCGACAGTGTGCTGTCACCCAAAAGTCTGCTTGGCGAGATTTGCGCCAGTATAATGGAAAAGTATCTTAAAATATGCTTTGTGTAAAATTATGCAAACAAAGAGTATTCTCAGTCTTCACTAGAAATATCAACAATATAATTCAGCATTTCAGAAAGCTACAGTTTCTTAATCATTTGCAATAATATATATATATATTCTTTAATTTTACTGTATAAAGCTCAATAATTCAATATTATGAAAGGGATTTTGATGATTAAATAACTTATTTAATACATATATATATTACTTTAAAAGTAGTAAATAAACATTCTAATTAAAACAGGAAATTCTCCAAATTTCAAGGAAGATTATTCTATTAGAATATATTACATATTTGACTTAATTTCAAGTGCATATCTGAGGCATATTTTTATTTTATGTACATTTTAATATTCGATGAATAATAACAAAAAGATGCAAACATGTATTGATTTAAGAGCTTCTCGTCCCCTTCTAAATAAAATCCTTAAATGCATATAGATATATACATAAAAAAGGCCAACCAACCCCAAAATAACTGGTCTGCATAGAGAAATAACAAATAACTTAATCTGTAATGACATTTTTGAAAAAGCTGCAACTTTGCCTTTATTTCATGTTATATAATCAATTTAAATACATTTTATACCATGCATCTTATTCAAAACTGGTATTTTAATAGCTTAAATTCATTTCTCATTATGTTAAAATTTCCATATATTTTCCCCCATTTTATATAGATTGGTGCTGTTTTACAAAACATTTGAATTTTATTTGTATCTAGAAGTTACATTATCAGCAAGGAAAAAGCAACAAATGTTGAGATAAGATAAATTTCTGATATTTTAAGAGGGTTGCTGATATGCAATCCGAAATAACAAATTACCAATAAGCACCAAAAATAGCATGTAATTTAAATGCTAGCATTTATTTATTATTAGCTACATTTGGCACCTATCTAATTACTTAGAATAATGGTTCTCCTACTTATTAATGCAAAATACATAAATATTTAAAACTTTATTTTCACTGTATAAGACTAAAAAAAAAAATAATCACAAAACACACATATATATACATACTTTCCCACTAATAATAAGCAATAAAAGTGTGTATGTGTGTTTTGGCACAGTACAGGACAGAACACCTGATTAGGAGTAACCACATTTGGTGCAAATACATTGTAGAAGGAAAATTCTACATAATGATTTTTAAAGTGGAAATTTGAATAAAAATTGAGTGATTCCACCTTTCTTTACAATACCAACCAAAATATATAATATGATCATTTTTAGACCATTTTTTTAAAAAGTAATTTTTAATCATGCCAATTTAATAGCTATAAAAAAAATTTCTTGAATTTAGGCAATTTTTAAACACACACACACTTTTACTTAATTTTCAAAAAAAGGTATCATAAAAATCCAAATTTTTCACTGCCTCAAATATTTATTGCTTGATTTCCTTCTATTGGTGAAAACAAATGAAGAAAGATTCTATTTAATATCTATTTAGTTTGCATGAGGCAAAAGAAAATGAGGCTAGCCTTCGGAAAGATGCGAGATCAGATAAACCAATCACATTCTTAATGACACAAAGATGCTATGGAATTTGACTCCATCAAAATGTTATGGGTATATAACAAAGGGGAAATGTATAAGACTATTAAGATAGCATGTCTCTAGTGTCAATTTGAAGGTGATATTAAGAATGTCTTTTTAAGAAAATCATGATAGTGTTATACTTATTACTAATCATCCGCGACATTCTTGTTGAAATTGAACAAATACTAATAAAATGACAAATCAAATGTTCGGAAAATATTTTGAATCAAACGTTTATGCATGACCAACATGGCTAAACATTTTAATATAAGTTCATGCAAGTTCTGCATGAATAGAAAAAGTGAACAAAGGAAAAAAAAATTATAAAATATCAATATTATTATAAAATAAAATAATAGAATATGAAGCTCTGAAAAATAAATATCAATTTAAACAAGAACTAAACTTCTAATTCAAAACATGTTATGACAATAAATTAGTTTACTCTTAACTACAATAACAATTACCTTCAAATAAAGAAGGTACTTAATATAACACAATACACCAATACATGATATAAACATAATATGCAATGAAAAGTATTGTAGTGAACTGCCAAAGAATGTTTTTCAAAATTAAAAATTAGGCAAAGAAGACCATAGAAATAAAAATTGGTGCATAGACCATAAAAATAAGAATATTACACATAAATGGATTTTTAAATTTTATAAGACTGTAAAAAGTGTTTTTATATTATTATATATTCAGAAATTGATAAAGCATTAATAATTTGATTAATTTTTCTAAGTATCCAATTAAAAATTTGAATTACACACCAAGTGAATAATTGATAGTTAATCAATTTACTAATTTTATTATCATTAAAACTGTCTTTAGAGAAATTGCAGCATCTGTATGTGTGTTCTTTACACAAAGCACCTTAATTCTGAATTATAACATTTTCATGACATACTCTTTAAAACAAATTAAACATATCACTTCTGTGGGTCAGAAAATGAAAACTGTAGCAAATTAAAAGTTCAACATAATTTTGGCAATTTCTCTATATTATAATTTTTGAAATTTTTTTAAAATCATTTTTAAATTCTGAAAGTTACCTTTTTAAGGTTACTACTTAAAACAGTAGAATTTCTTTTTACTTCACTTTGAGAAATTATTTTAAGTATGCATTTATTTTTATTTGCAACATTACTTTTCATGTTGTAATGAGAATATAAATTTCTGTGGTCCAACAAACAGTTTAATCACATCAACTTTTTCCTTTATTAAAACTCTGGTGGGTAGGAGTTTGCTTTGCATTATTCAAAACATTTGCTACATTGAACTCAAAATTGATGATATTTTGCTATTTGAAATCTAATAATGAATATTTTTAAAAAACATTTCTCACTCATCTAATAGTTTATCACCATTATTATTGATTTCATTTCAAAAATTAACTCTTGTTTTTATTCAAATAATTAATCCTGTAAAGTTTATTTGAAAAATACAACTGAAAAGTATATAATATGGTATTCCTGATGTAAAAATTATTAGAAAAAAAACTAAAAATTTGAATTAAAAAATTAGTTATTCTACAGGAAAAAAGTATTGGTTTTAAAGTACCAAAGTTGGCATATAGTTATTTCTTAGTACCCTTATTCCTTTAATACATCTGCTTGCACTATATTCTACATAATACTTTATTTAAAATTGTTGAAAATAATTGATAGCAAGATTAATTTAAATTCATATTTTGTTTTAAGTATTATAAGACAACAAAAGGCAAAAAATACATAATGTATATAACTCCCATCAAATTACTTAAATGCCAAAAATTATAGTCATACTGTTTGGATAGCAAATAATAATTATTATTATATTCACTTATTAGTATTATTATTACTTAGGGGAAATGTTTTAAACAAAATTACTGTTGATTTGGCATACAAACTAGATAAAATGTAAGATGCTAATAAGAGCTGCTATTACTAGACAGTACAGTTGTTAGTCCATCAACAACCTAGTATTGGAAACCTAACATTTTATGAACGTAAAAAAATTTCATAGCATTTTAAAAATGAATTTTAAAACAAAGACACGAACCAGATCGCTTTGTGTTATAGTCCCGTTCTCGACTGTTGATACCCCTATTATAATGAGATATATAATTTGAACGTCCAGAATTTTCATTTCTCATTGAATCGGTGTGTGATACACGGCCAGGCGAAACTTCTCCAGTGGAACCCTTCGAAAAATTGGTTTGAAGCTTGCCTCGTTCCTGTCGCCTAAACACAAGACTCCCTTGAGTGTCTCGACTGTTTGAGCGAGGTTTATCAGAGAAATTGTCTTTAAATCGCGTATAGGAAGACGCATGTGATGTGTTTGGTCTTTCTGAAGAATTTCGCCGAGTGGGAGGCTCATCTTGGAAACGTTCATCGTCGTCACGTCTAGTTCGGATGATTTTTTCTCTCCTCGGCTCTTTAGTTCGACTAAAGGTAGATCTTTGATTCATTACCTTGACATATGGCCCATAAAGAATTTCATAACATAACGTTATCAGGTGTATACTTCATACAACCTTCGAAAATATTCGCCATGTTGAGAAATTAGATGTTGCCATTCTGAGAGCACACTCCTAAATTTTAAAATTTTAGTTGTGCAGCAAAGGAACCAAAACAATGTTAAACAATAACTACTACTTTCATTACCATAGAATTGCAGAATTTTTTTTCTTTCTCCACAATGTTTCGGATTTCAGGTGAAAGCAATCTGTGTGTTGTGTTGCTACATATCCCATTATTTAATTATTATTTTCAGATTTTAACGATGTCCAACAATTCTGTTACGACATTTTCAAGATTTTGCATGGCATTCGGAATAGCGAAAACTTAGACTGTATCTTATTGTACATACAAAATATTTTAAGCTAATACAAAGAGCTATTTAGGTCCATGATCGTATATCGATGGAAAATTGACCTTAGTAGATTAGTCTGTAAGTTGCTAGTTTGCTCAATGATCTCTAACACAAGTGTGAAAGAGAAAGGAAAGAACTTTACCTAGCAAACATTCAGCCTTTTTTTTTCCAAAAATAAATACGCGAAATAATGTCGCTTTCTTTCATGACATGCAACTTGTTCTAAGATGATATAAGAATGGCATTTTGCCTTCAATGTAAGATTTTGGCAATATGAAGCCATATACTTATTTCGAGTTACCCCTCTCCCTTCCAGGAAAAACACTATTCATGATAAAATTTACAAAGCAAAATAAATTTATTTGCGCTTTTCATTTTATGTCTAGATGGATTTTATATTTTATTTATAGGTCTGTCTTCAAAGTACAGGCTAGAAACTGCAGACGGTCACTGGGAATTAATGGAAAAGAGGAGCATATAGATTGATTAAAAAGAGATTATTGATTTAGTTTTAATAAATAAATAAACTTGAACAAAATATAAATTCTATGACATAATAAAATATCAAAATCACGTTAAAACTTGTTCATGTGTAATTGAACTTCACTTAATTCACTGTTTTTATAAATATCGAACGTATGGCTAAATAATATTGTTTGTAAGCATAGGTACAGTGCAATCATGATAATTGTAGGAATAAAAACACATAGATTAACTCAAAATTCTTAAAATAAATCTTAAATATATTAGTTAAGGTAAAAACATGCTGAAATATAAGATTAAACTGACTGTTTATAAAAAGACGGTAACTAACAATGTGTACTGGCAAGGATCTAAATTCTATAATCATTTATTAACATTAGTTAGTAATTTGAAAAGATTTTTTACTGCATCTCTAACGTTTATTTATTCATTTTTTTTATCAGGAATAAATTTTTGGTTGACAAAATATATCTCTTTTTTCATAATATTTATAAAATAGATGAGAAAAAAAACAGAAAGAATGATTTCCCAAAAATCTTTCTCCAAAAGTTCTTAGTAGAGATGTTATCCAACTCCCCTTACTACCACACAGATAAAAATTGTAGATCTTGTACAAGGTTGTGAAAATTTCAAATGCTGGGATTTTTATCTTCATAATCCCATACATGCGCACTCTGTGCCTCGTAGTATAATGAAGAAAGTCAAGCATGTATTTTGAAAGCCTTTATTACGGTTGATTAAAATTGAAATTTATCACAGAATTAAAATTTAGAAAAGATATCAAAATTCATTTATCTAAGCTTTTCTGATTTTAAAATATTGAGGCAAAAATAATAATATGCATGTGAATTTCAGAAACAGCAGATGATATACACAAATGATGACATATAATTTAATTGCAAATTTAATACTAGTCTACATTTTAAATGCTAAGCTTAGTTATCGAGTTCTTTACATTTGTAGTCACCGTCGTTTGTAATCTTTTATACACAGTTAGCAGGGCGGAAAAACATACTTCAAATGGATTTCGGAGAAAAATTCGAAAGAAACCGTTAAATTTGCTATTATGACCATATACCGAATTTCATCTGGTTAGCTAAAAGCGTTTTTGAATTATTGCACTTCTTGAAAGACCGATAGAGTGATAATAGATATAATTATTAAAATATACAATGAGGGGAAGATTCCAGAGAAACAAAAAGCCTTGCTGGTCAATCACCATTCCGTCAACTGTGAGATAAGTAGTTACGTGACAATTAATTAACGCTTAATCTGGAACATTTCAATCTTGTTATTATTCAGCATCATAATAAAAAATTTCCACAATAGATCTATTGAAATAAGGGAGAAAAAATTCATCAATATAAGTTGTTCTGGAGAATAATTGACCATTCAAACCTTCACTGTTCAAGCAATGTTAGTCGATTAAATTAAACGAGTCTTATGAGAAGCAACATTTTAGCAAAGGATGATGCGAATGTGTCGCCTGTTCCTTTTGGAATCATAAACCAGGATTTTCGGTACAGCTCTCTGTGTAATATTGACAATCTTAATAAAAACAATTGTGGTTAATTTTTGAAAGAATTCCTTAATTGTAGTGAATTTAATGATATTTTTGATGAATCTCTACATTTCTGGTCTCCCTTGATCTGAAAAATGCATTTTTAAATTCTTTCTATTATTATGTATATATGATAACAGACAAACGCCTTGCCCTAAATGAATGCAATTCGATATTTAGTCTTTGCACAAAATTTGTTTATATCTATCAAATGTTTAACGAAATCCATTTCAAAAATATTTATCTGCTTGGCTTCAAATGAATATAATAATTAAAAAGTATAAAGATTTAGATCGATTAAACTTGCTTCAGCAGTTTAGTATCTGAATTAGAACCTTATCAAATCTGTAGAACGGTTCGTGTCTATAAATGTGTATTTATGTAAGCATGTAAATAAAAAATTCGAAAAACGCACTGATTTAAATAAACAGAAGTTTGTATGTTATCTTGTAGCTACAATTGTAGTTGCATTTTAAACTCGGGTTTTAAGGGGTGGACAAAAATACAAGTCCGGTTTTTGCCATAGACCAATTTCGTACCAGCGAAAAACACCAAAGATTACTCGCTTATACCCTTTCTCGTATTTGCCAATAATATATTTTTAATGCAGATATACCTATTTTCTTTACTATACTTCCATTTTCAGCAAAATTTTTGAGTGTATATTATTTCAATGTCTTACTAAATGTCTAATCCAAAATAAAAATACATTTTGATTTTATTCCATTCATAAATAATCAATCTTACTTCAGTTTATAAAATTTATTCGGTAATTTCTAAAGCACTCTAAGTCCCAAACTTTTTAGTTGTTGTTAGTTTTGACAGTAAAAATACTCATGACCTCGTGCCTAATGATTACATGATTTATAAAAATCATTAAATCACTAAATAGCGAAGATGGTTTGTGGTTAAATTTATCATTTTAATTTAATATGATTTATATCTCAATTATGAGGATGTTACTTTTCGATTTAAAACCATGTGGGATATAAGGACTAATTTTGGGATGATGACTTCATATTCATATCTAGGCTTGTGAAAAGTTCATCGCTTTGCTTAAAAGAAGAAGAAAATCCATTGATGAATTATGTACAAATGGTTAAAACAAAATTTTAAAATCTTAATGGCATTATCTTTTAATCAAATTTAATCCAAAATATCCAAAAGCCATGTATTCCAAAAGGTAAAAGTCCTATTTTAATAAGTTAATTAAACTCTGAAATTTCTCTCTTTTAAAAATACATTTATTTAAGATTATTTCAATAATGACTGAAATATATTATTACACTAATTAATTATATGCTTCTTTCTTCGGTAAAAATGTAACCTGGCAAATAAATTAAAACTAATCATGAGACTTACTAAATTAAAAAAAAAATGTTTTATTATTTATTCCTCTATAAAATATATCTAGGTAAAATCCTATTTTAGCCCACCTCTGGCGACTTTTTCAAAATCTCGCCAAATCGAAAGTATTTGAATTAAAAGATTAAGAAAAAAGAATTCTTACCTTTAGCCAAAAAATTCTTATTATTCGCCAAAGGTGGGCTAAAATAAGATCGACCCTATACCTCGATATCCGTCGATATAATCAAAATATAATTTCTCATTTACTTAATTCTTTAACACTTTTACATCACCTATATAAACGGAAACCGTTGAAATCTACTTTCATTTTCTTCTTCAAATTATCAAGGGTTCTAATTAAACCAAGTCGCGAAGTAGCACATAATTCAACAAAACAAACATATTAGCAGTAGGATTGTTAGAGAAACTATCCTACTAGTGGATTTGCATTACCAAATTGACTACAAAATCATGAAGCCAATTTGCCCATTAACGCAGATTTCAACTGCAGAAAGATTTGGAAGCTTAAAAAAATAATTTACAATGGGGGGGGGATGTCTTACACTGAAATTTGTTTTCCATGCTCCTTTGTATAGTAAATCTGAAGACATAAATGAAAGAAATTAATTAAAATTAATTTCATTGTTAAGCATTCAAATCACCAATGCCTAAAAATAAAATGGCTGGCTCTATCCCAGTGTACGGTACGCTGTATTTTGGCGCCAATAGTTAGATACTTGTCATGTGCTTCGCGGAGTCGTGTTTCGCCAATAGTCGCCAAAAACAAGATGGCGGACAAGGAGCGTACCGTTCACTGAAAATTAACCAAATGGCTACTAAGGCAAACAAGTTGTTATGTTTCCTGCTAATATAAAGTGATCAATCGGTTTGCCGTCATTATGGCAATTCAAACAATCACACGAGCTAATCTCCATATCATCTTCTTAGCGATTACTTCACTGCATTATTTGCCTTCACAGCCATTTTGTTTTTGACTTTGGCGATATGAATTTAATTTCAACTGGCTCCTATTATTTATATCTTCAGTTTTCTTTAAAAATATTTATCAACTATATCTCAGATGGCCGTATTCTTTCCGTGTTTCCTTTTTTCTTTCAGTGCAATCACATGTAAGAGTGAATGAGCGGCCTTATCACACGGTGAAATTTCGCCAGCACTTTTCCGTTTCTACCCTCAAAAACCGGTCAAGCAAGTTTCATAATCGACAACTTATTCGAACCAGTTCGAAAATATTGTCGGAAATATTGTCCGCAAACGAAATTCAGCCAATCATGTGAGACTTTGAAGTGACGTCACACAAGTGACGTCACTTTCCTTGTCGTTTGCGGATGGAAAGTGTCGAACATACTTTGCCGTGTGATAAGGCCTTAATGTTTCAAATTCTGTATTTTTATCCTTCATTGGGCTTAAGAATTGCGATCAGCGTTTTAAAGCTTAATTTAAAGTAATACTGCATAGGGTTGCATGCAACATTAATTTTTTTTTTTTTGGATTTTTTTCGATTTTATTGGCACAAGAGCCATGATTTTGACTATGCTGCGCCAAACTGTGTTTTGTTTTCAGGATTCAAATGTAAAATTTTATATGTATATATATAGATAAAAAAGAGAAAAAACTTTTTTTAGAAAAAGCTGAAGAATACTTAAATATGTGGATAAAAACCTATTGATTTCAAAAAGGTGAAAAATTGAGCATGTGGTGTCTTACCAAGTAAGAAAGGTAATGGAGTGTTCGTGTTTTGAAAAAAGTGCAAACGCTGAGCATTGAAATTTGGACATTCTGACAATATATGTTGGACAGAAATTTGACAATCACATTGAGAACACAGAGGTGGTTGTCCGCCAAGCAACAAGTGGAGATGGGTGAATCTAGTGTGCCCAATACGTAAACGGGTAAATACTGTATCTGCTTTTCGATTCGGTAGTGAAGACCATGGTTGTATACGAGGTTTGATAATATGCAATTTATTGTTAGTTTCAAGGCCCCACTGAGCTTGCCATTCTGAATAAAGGAGGTTTTTAATGTGCTTATTTATGTCACCCAGAGAAATAGATGAGATCGCCGGAATGCTTGCCAATTTAGCGGCCTTGTCTGCCTCCTCATTGCAACATTAATATTTTTGTGGATGAAAAAATAATTTCGTTTTTTCTAAAAAAAGCTAATTTTTAAAATTTAGATTTATGTACGATGCTGGCCGAAAAGGCTGTCTGGAGCTCCTCGAAAATGGCTTTGTACACGCTTTCGAGGAAACCCTGAAGCTGATTGAGACAAACGAAAAGATAAAAACGCACGCTGACCTTGGACTTGATAAAGAGAAACCCCAAGATTTAAGCAAAGATTTTGAAGTAATGCAGACTATTATGGAAATGCTAAAAAAATCGGAAGAAGCTGACAGAATAGGTCAAAACGCTTTTTCTTCAACTTTAATTTAAAATAGTAGCAATTTATTACAAAAAATACACCTAACAGCGGTTCCACATTTAAATTGAGAATTAACATTAAAGAACACATGGAATTCCTAAATATTTAAATACAGTTTTATGCAAAACCCAAAAATAATTCATTATATAAAAGCATTATCTTTTCAACACGATTCAACAACTCGGCATGGTAAATGAAAAGAGTTACGACATGCTTGATGAAAATTAATTCAAAATGTCTTGCTTTTCTTTTAAGTCTAGAGCTTCTTCACTTAGTTCATAGTTAATTTGTGGGTAGTAAGTGATTAATAGTACAGAATAAGCGTTTCAAAATTTTAATTACATTTTTTAAATCAAAATACCAATTTAAAATGAAAGAAGATTTATTTTAAGTTTCATACAATTCTTTTCTCGAATTTTAATTTTTTTCATAATAACCTTAAACATATTTAACAATACTTTTCATTGTTCTAGTAACTATATTTGTAGACTTGTTCATTGCAGCGGTATTAAAGCGTTGATTGTCTCATGAATCACATCTGATAACCACTACTTTATAAATATATAACTCCTTCTCACTACCATCAAATATATATAAAAAAAAACCATGAGCAATCTAATTAGACAGATGACAGAAATCATAGTCGGCAGGAAACGTATTGCATTAAATTTTTTGTGTACACATAATCTTTTTTGCAAACGAGGATAAATTTTAAAAAAACAATTCAAAAAAGGTAAATAAAGCTTAAAATGCAATTTTGCAAAGATATTTTGGTTTAGAAATTCGAAATTGCTTTAAATTACTTTGCTGTGCTAAGATTTAATACATGAAGCCTTATTAAAAAATCCTGACAATAATTTTATATCCAACAACTAGATTAAAAGAATTAAGAATTAGAATCAAAAAATGAGTTAGTTTTATTGAATGTAAATAATTTTAATGTCTTAATAGTTAAATATTTTATTATCTTAAGTTATATTATTTAAGAGTTAGCTTAAGAGTTAAATATATTATCTTAAGCTATATTATTTACGAGTTATTTTAAAAGTAAAATATTTTAAGAAATCGAAATTTACATGACATCTATAAAGAAAAGAGCTGAATTCGTGAAGAATATTTAAGTCAACAATCCATAAATGGCAAATAAAATGACATGAATATCTGTCTCTTCGGCTTCGGCGAAACTACATATTTTTCATGAAGGCTTTAAAAATAATTTTTATTTCTATAGTGAGCAAAGCATAAGAATGATTTCTAAATTCAGACTTTAGTAGTTCAAATCATTATCTTAGCTGTCTATCACAATGCAATCTTCCAAAAAATAAAAGTTTAATTTTTGCTCAAGTTATTCCTAACATTAAAAATTTACGAAAGGATTGGCGTTTCAGCTTCAAAAAGGCGTTAATTTCTCCGCCAAAATTAGATGTTAAGTATTATATGTTTATTTAACGATCTGGGACAAATGTCGAGAAATATTATAAAATTTATATGCTGGATTATAAATAAATTTTATACTAAAATGACTTCTTTAGAGAAATTTTCCTCTGCCTTTCTTGATCATTCCAACAGCAGCCATCTTCCTTTCCAAATGAAAACAACAATTCAGAAAGCTGCTATGAAAAGTTTCTACTTTTAGACAACAGAATAGTTGTTAAAACAAGCACTAATTCATTATTATCTAATTAAATATAGCGAATTTTAGTGCTTCCTTAACTTTTACACAGTCTTGGCATCTAAATCCTCCTGGCTTCCCAAATTCGACTGTCCTTATTTCTCAAAAAGAGGATTATTCTTTTTGCAATATATCTTATCAATGTGGCCACACTTCCGAAAACTTCTGTAAATAAATCTTACATTAATACTTTTCTTCTGCTATTCAATTAAAAGTTTAACTGTTTTTATTGCATCATTTCAGGAGCAGTCGAAGAGGAATACTCTGCAAGGCTGGAAATAGCAAATAATCTCCGTCAGCAGAGTGGCTATTATTGGCTTGCAGAATATTTATATAAGACTTGCTTCAGAGTACTGGACACAGAAGACAAAAAACATGAAAAGTCCAAAATCAAGGCACTCCAACTGCTTGCGTTGCTTGAAGAAAGAAGAGGTAAAAATTAAAATTCCACGAGTAGTGAAATCTATAGTTTTCATTCTTCTAACTGGCGAACAAAATGTTTAACTTTCCTTAAATATTGATAGCATGTCATTCCAATAAATTAATCTCTTCCATGTTTTGGAAATTACTTTCAACTATATCAAAACACTGAAAGAAAAACGGAGAGCTTATTATACTGCTCAAGCTGAAGTTGACAATGCTGTAAAATTAACTAGTAGAATCAATTCATACATTTAAATTCAAAAGCATGTTTGAGAAGATAATGTTGAACTATAAAAAATTTATACACTGATGGAAAAAAAAATCCCAACACCAAGAAAAAATTATTATACAGTAATGAAATTTTAGGAATACATTTGTCTAGGTAACATATTTAATTGATTAAAGTTTTAAGATCACAGGTAGAGCCATTGGCGAGAAGAGCCATTTCAAATGTAAAATGTTGGTATATTAGTAACCGGTGTAACCGCCAGAATTTTGAATGCAAGCATGCAATCGTGTATGCATTGTGTCGTAGAGGTGTCGGATATCAGTTTGTGGGATGGAGTTCCATGCCTGTTGCACTTGGTCGGTCAATGCAGGGACGGTTAATGCTGGTTGTGGATGACGCTGGAGTTGTCGTCCAATGATGTCCCATACGTGCTCGATTGGAGAAAGATCTGGTGATCTAGCAGGCCAAGGCAACATGTCGACACTCTGTAGAGCATGTTGGGTTACAACAGCGGTATGAGGGCGAGTGTTATCCTGTTGGAAAAAACCCCCTTGAATGCTGTTCACGAATGGCAACACAACAGGTTGTATCACTAGACTGACGTACAAATTTGCAGTCAGGGTGCATGGGATAACCACGAGAGTGCTCCTGCTGTCATACGAAATTGCTCCCCAAACCATAACTCTAGGAGTAGGCCCTGTGTGTCTAAGCCGCAGACAGGTCACTAGCAGGCGTTCACCTGGCCTCCTTCTAACCAACAAACGGTTATCACTGCGACCAAGGCAGAACCGGCTTTCATCAGAAAACACAACAGATCTCCACTCCGTCCTCCAATGAGCTCTAGCTTGACACCCCTCACGTCGCAAACGGCAGTGATTTGGAGTTAGTGGATTGCACTGTACAGGGCGTCTGGCTCATAGCTGTCCTTGAAGTAACCGATTTGTAACAGTTCGTTGTGTCACTGTGGTTCCAACTGCAGCTCGAATTTCAGCTGCAGACGCAGTACGATTAGCCACAGCCATACGCCGGTCTTCTCTCTCAGTAGTATCACGTGGCCGCCCGGAACCTGGTCTTCTTGAGGCCGTACCTTCCCTTGACCACTGACACCAATACTCATGCACAGTGGATATATTCCTGCCAAGTCTTTCAGCAATATCGCGAAAAGACAACCCACCTTCTCGTAGCCCTACAACTCGACCTCGTTCAAACTCAGTGAGCTGCTGATAATGGCTTCTTCATCTTCTCAGAGGTATCCTTGACTAACATTAACCCACTACGTCAAATCTCAACTGTAAATAACGACCACGAACCTTACAGCGCTTATTTAAAGCAAATCTCATTTGTATGTTCATAATGTCGCTACTAGCGCCACACTTACGCGCGTAGCTCGAAATTTGAATCGACGTCATCTTTCAGATGTATAAACACGCCTACCAAATTTCGTTTATCTATCACAGCTCCTTCCTAGTGTTGGGATTTTTTTTTCCATCAGTGTATTTAGATTAATAATTATTAATAATTTAGATTAATAATTATTATATTATCATAAAAATATTTTAATAATCCAAAGAAAAATAGAGGAGTTATTGCATCATCACCTGGAGTGTGGCCATTATAGCTTTCCCCGAACTATCGAGTTATCACTAGTTTTTTATGCACAATAAAAGTATAAAGTCCAGCAGTATGCTTTTAAAGCAGAGTGCTTCTGAAATACATTTTAAAATGCTAAAGCTACATTGAACGAATAACATAAAATAAATAAAAAAAACTTACAATACAGTAAATTTAATAAACACGAGTAAGGTCATGATAAATATATAAACATATAGATATTAAATAGAATATAAAGAGGAGTTGGAGGAAACACTTTTATGTTTTTACATAATTTATGATTCAAAATTGATATATTAAAGAAATAGGGGGAGAAAAAAGTGAAGCAGCCATGTAGCAATTCAATTGGAAATAAAAAATGTATAATAAATGCTGATATGAAAATTGATTTTCAATGAAAATATCAGTATTTCTTAAAACAGAAATCACTGATGTCCACAATGATATAACATGGCATTATAACAATCAATTACAGTTTAAATGCTTGAAGCAAAAATGATAACTTACTATCAGAAAAAAAACACCAATAAGAATAAACAGATTACTCTTTTGTTATTAAACAAGATTACACTGCAATATCTGAATAATATATTTTACTAAAAAATAAATAAATAAAAACTTTAAGATTCATAGTTAAAAAGTAAAACCTCATGATGTATTTTATTTTAATACCATTTACTAAAAATCATATAAATTAGATTTTGTGTAGTTCTTGTTCAATTTGGAAATCTTTATCTCATCCCATCATTTGGTTCTGCTACATTCATTGGATAGCTTTTAATAAAAAGCTGCTTGTCAGATATACTGTCCCAGTATAAAAATTACTGGAATAGGGTTTTTTGTTTGTTTGTTTCCTATAGTTAATAAATGGGCACATATTAAATAAATTCTTCAAAATGATCGTAGCATATCACCGATTTCGAAGTAGGCTTACAATCTTCTATTCCAATGCTAACAACGCAATTCAGGATTGTTGAAAGGAAAGTAAAAAAAAAAAGATTTTACAGGGCAATCATTCTTCAATTTCACATTACAGTATCCAACATCATGCAAGTATTTATCTTTTAACAGATAATAAAAGGAAATAAAGTTACTCAGAGTTATGACTTCAAATGTAAACAGAAAATCCGCTTCATACGTGGTTTATAACGTTAATGACAGACTCGTTTACTAAAGCTTTGCAGATGAAGATTTAAATGCCATGCGCATAAGTACACGACACGTGACTTATACGTCACATGAATAGACCCCAATGCGCAGTGGCCGTCGAGGCCACGATGCGCCCTCATTTACTTCGCTATAGCCAACCATTCGACAGGAATTCATCATCATACACGACAATGATCTATCTGATTTTATGGATTATGATGCTCTGAGTACGTTGTTTGTTAAGGGTTGTTGTCGTTGTTTTCAATGGCACTTGTCATCGACAAGCCCGCTGATCGCTATCAGCGATTGTAAGCCGAAATGAACGTTCCTTGTTTTCCAGTAGTGCCAAGAATACGACTTTGCTACTTCATGCTTCACATTCGTTTGCACAAACCCTTTTTTACAGGGGGGCACATTCACACTATTCACTGATAGAACACAGAATCACAACTATGCCCGAACCGGAACTCAAAACTGGGAGGCTCAGAACACTAGGAAGACATGCTACCGCTAAACCAGGACGCCGGTCTCATAAAGGGTGGTTACAATATGTCATTTTTAAAAGCTTTAACAATGGCAAGCAGTAAAAATACAGATAAAGAATTGTGCAATTTCGGAAATGCTCCGTTGATGACCTGGAAGTTAATTTCTCCTTTTTTGAATTCTCACAAATCTTAGCAGTTATTCTCAACGATGGCTACTACAATGTTTCCCGAAAGCCAACAACAAGCTTTATGTATCTATCAAACCGACTAATCACACGAGTTTTCAAGCATTCGACAAGTAGAGCGGATCTAGAAAAAAAAATGATCACTCGAGCCTGATTCGATTGCATTGTTAATAAGACATCAAAAGAAAACCACTGTTAGAATAGAGTGTTCATCAAGTTCAAGATTATATTTAAAAAATATTAGATGTTCCTTCACAAATTATCCTTCCTTGGAATTAATACATTTTTTTACTTTGTAAAATAATGTAATCAAAGTAACAAAAGTATGAACTTTGGTATCATATAAATTCTTTACCAAATACTCATAAAACGATTGAATACCTATTAATTTTTTTTTAATTCATGGGCAAAATGGTAAGCAAATATAGCCCGTATTATTTAAATTCTTTTCAATCATTAGACAAAAACATTTAAATGTTTCATATTGAGGCTACCATAAATAATTATTTCATTACCGTTGAGTAATTCTATATTTATTTCAGTATTATAGTATTAAGGTAACAAAAATTATAAAAATAATATTCTAACAGGCTTGTTTATATTATTGAAAAGCTTTGAAGTTTTTATCAAATCTGAAAAGATTCTATCAGTCAGCAAGAATGAAAAATTTATCGTCTGCATTTTAACATATTTGAAAAAAAAAAGTTATCATCTGTGATTCTTCTTCTTTCAGTTAAATACAGATAATTATGATTAAGAACGCAATTAAGGAATTTATCGTTTCATATTTCAATAATATTTGAAGAAAATCGTCTGTTTTCTTGATTAAAATTTAGAATTAAGGTCTTATTTTTTGTACTAGTGAATATTTTAATTATAAGCATTAATTGAAATAAAAGGGGAATACATCATCCATTCAGTACTGTACTGTGTATCAACATATCATTGGTGAACTTTGAGCCTAAGAGCATATGATTGACAAACATGTTCAATATATTGGTTTGACATTTTTGGCGATTAATCGCTGATCGTTCCTTACCATTATACGGTTAATACAAATACCCATTCTTGGTTAAAATTATAACGATTTAAAGAAAACAAAAAACAGTGCACTCTCAGTGACATGAAAGGCATCAAATCAAAAGACCGGAACCTTAATAAAAATTCTGGAGCGATGAGATTCATTAAAAATGCAATTAGACAAAAAAAATGTATCTTTATTGAACCAAATGTGCAGAACGACTTTAAAAAATTATTCCTACAATGGAAATTGTAAATTATAATTCAAAATTTGAATGGCAATCTATTTATTTGCAGATAATCATGACGTGGCGCTGCGGTACATGGAAAAAGCAATTAAATTAATGAAAGAAACTCCTCTGGACCCAGATGATCCATTCCGAAAAGAATTATTTCAACAACTGATTAGGATGTACCGGAAGCTGGGAACCCAATACCTAAACAAAGAAACTGAAACAACTGATACTAAACAGTCGAAGGCTATTTATTATTACAAGAAAGCGGTATCTTTGGCAAAGACCAGTAAGATATATGATTAAAGGCCTTATCACACGGTGAAATTTCGCCAGCACTTTTCCGTTTCTTCTCTCAAAAACCGGTCAAGCAAGTTTCATAATCGACAACTTTTTCGAACCAGCTCGAAAATGTTGTCGGAAATATTATTCGCAAACGAAATTCAACCAATGATTAGAAATTTTGAAGTGATGTTACACAAGTGACATCACTTTCCTTGTCGTTTGCTGACAGAAAGTGTGGAAGATATTTTGCCGTGATAAGGCCTTTATGCTGTTGATTGAATTTATTGTTTCAAACTGATCGTTCATTTTAATTCTTACATATTGATGTTGTCGTTTAAGAAAAAAAAAATGGGGGAAAAAGACCTTAAATCGGAAAGACTTACAACAGAGACTGGTCGATTATTTCTCATTTTCTGAAATTATTCGAGCTCAAATATCTCGGAATAATTGAATGTCTTAATGAGATAAGGAAAATTTCTTCCCTTTGACATGTGATGGTTAATAAGAAATTTGTCCTATTATTTACCATATGTAAATGTCCCTAACGAACAAAGCACACGCCTCGTATATTCTGTCGATATCATTTAAAGGAAGAGGGTGGGGTGAGGAATTTTAATGTGATATTTTAGTATCTTGGGTGCCCTCCGTAGTTTCTTTGAATGGGCATTTGGGGTCTTTCAGTTAGAGTAAATTTAAGATGTAATAATGTTTTGCAATCAAAATTTCTATACTCTAGAGAAATTTTGCAATAGCTCAAGCATCGAGGGAGAAAATATAATAACAGTTGCGCATTCATAATTAAAAGATTACAGTTTTTATTCTATTAAAATTAAACAAAAAATGAAGACATGAAAGAAAACGATCAAAGAAACCAGAAAGGTTTTTCAAATGATATTAATGACAAATAATAGTTTTCATGATTCTTAGAACTTTAACTACTTTCCTTGCTAAGTCAGTAAAGAGGTAAAACTTCTCTTCAGGGATTAGTGAGAAAAATAATTAAACTCATAAAAAAAATAATCTTTTTTTAAAAAAAATATTCCAATAATTCTTATTTTAAATTAAAGGGAAATGTTAAGGTTATTTCTTTAAAAGGTTTGAAAAAGATTTCAAAAAATTCCGATGCAGGAATTTTAAATTTCATGATTTTTTTTTGAAAAATAGCTGTTGTTAATTCTTAAAAAATTATTAAAAACAATTGAGCAAAACACAATAATTTTAGGTAGCCAGCTAAAACAAGCTATTAGGTGATTTCTCTTTCCAATGATGCATAAATTTTTACTGCGATCAATAGGGAAAATACCTGCAAAAAATTACCCAATGCAATTCAAAATATTAAATAAAATCGTCCATTAAATTTTAAAGTTCAGGTTTTCGAGGTACATTGATTAATCATTACGATCACCAGTACATCATTTTTTTATTCTGCAAATGCAGTAATTTTGTCTGGATATTATCACAAACATACCTTTTATAAATATAATACTTTCTTTTATAAATATAAATCACAAATTTCGGAAATAGAACTTTGTCGATGTAAATAGCAATTGCATTATTACTATTTTTTTACTCATATAACATTTACGTTTTGTATGCTTGCAATTTTCAGTTATTCTTCATATCAACAAATAATGTTTATGTTTGTTGGTCCATTAACAAAACACCTTGTGTATACAGATTGCGTATTTGTATCATCGTACTCATATATAAGCTTACAGATATAAAAATAGCTTTAAAAAAAGAAAATTGTTTTGAATAATACTCAAGATTTAACATAAAATGTATCAGATTATGCCAAATGTATCAGATTCGAGATAGTTGGAGAGAGAACGCTTCCGTTGGGTTGAACAAATAGTATATACCAGCTCTTGAGAAATAAATTTTAGAGCCTTGCTGGATTTTAAGTTAACGAACCGTCACTATTCCCTAAAAAGGATTTGACACCAAATTCAGTTTATAGCAGCAGAAGGAGGTTCGAGATTAGAATACTGCACCCATTTTTAGAATTGTGGGTTAAATTTCATAGTACAGAGCATGAAATTTTGTAAACTGTACAATACACATATACAAACCTTGAATGGAAATGCTTTACAGTCATAGAAAAAAAGGTAGTACCACTATAATTTTCCGATATTTACTAAACTTTATATTATAAAGTAAATCTTTTTAGCAAAAAAAGTTTTTTTTAAAAAAACTGTACAGGGTAAAAATTGGAAAAAAAAAAAAAAAAAAAAAAAAAAAGAACACCACTTAGTGTTTTTTACATTATTCAGAATTTATCTCTACTCTGAAGCAGTTATTAGAAGGTATAAATAACCTTTCTAAACGATTTTAGTTTATTAAAATAAAATTATAAAAGCAAATGATTTTATAAAAAATTTTTAAACTGCACATGTTCATTTTATGGACGAAAACAATGTCGTTTGCTTTCACCATTTGTTTTGACAGCAAAATTTGTATTACTCTTTTGATAAAAAATATTCTTTGTTCTTTCTTATAATGTATTATTTTATTTCTTCATTTTTACAAGTAATACTTATTTATTAATGTTATTTATGTTTTCGGCTAAAAGAATTTTTTTATAAAACCGTAATATTTTCTCAGTTATGGGAAGAAATTAAAAAAAGTGTGAAGAAGAACGAGGTAAGATTTTTAGTTTCAATGAATGTGGTTTGTCTTCTAGATAAATTGAGAAACAATTAAGAACCTCAAAAAGTTTTATGAATAACTTCTTATAAGATCCTGACCACTATATTGTATACTAGCCGCCTTTGGTGACCAGCTAGTTCGCCATGAGTAATGCATTCTAAAATTTTCAATTAAGTCAAATATTCATTAGACTTGAAGTAATTCCGGGCATTGATTGGCCAGAAATTAAAAATGTTTTTTTCCGTGATGCTGCCAAAATATTAAATATGTTTTTTTAAAGAAAGCGAAAAAAGAAAAATATATCTATACTTATAATAAAGCTCAATGTGTGTGTGTGTGTGTGTGTTGGCGCTCTACAGGCCAGACCGTTGGACCTACAGCTACCAAATTTGGTACATGTATACCTTGGGGGTCGGGAATGTGCACCTCGGAGCCCTTTTTTTGAATTTTTAATTAGAATTTGAATTAATTAAAATTTAAGCGAAATTTCGAAGTTTTTCCGCTATAACTTCAGAAAATATTATTGCACAAACATGGTTTTTACATCAATTTAAAGATAAAAAAATTAGCTTTCTAACGGTATCAGTTTTTTTAATTTATAACGCAAGCTTCTATTTTTAACGAGTTTTCAAAGAAATATTTTAACTATGTTTTTATCACGTGACTGGATAAAATAAAAGAATGCCGGAAGTTCAAATTAAAAAGCAACAACTATCATCGCAAATCAAATCTAAAGAAATACAACTTTCAGCACGTGACTGGATAAAATAACAAATATAAAATGTGATATCTTCTAAAAAAAATAAATGCAAGGCAAAGGATTCTAAAAAATCGTTTGCAATATTTATATCATTAATTCCATAAATTATCTTTATTTACAGTAAACCTGATTGAATTTAGACAGGATATGCATTGAAATCCCGACTTAATGGCATATTTCTATAATCGTTTGCATTATCTGTATCATTAATTCAATAATTTTTTTACCTTTTTCGCTTTCTTTAAAAAACATTTTAACATTTTGGCAGTATCACCGAAAAAAACATTTTTAATATTTTGGAAGCATAATCGATAAATTATTAGAGCATTAAATTCAAAAAGTTTTTCCGAATAAAGTTACCGACTCTTTAACTACTAATAACTGAATCTTTTAACTTTAACTATTTCTTAAATTTTGGCTAATGAATATGGGATTTAATTGGAAATTTTAGAACGCATTACTCATGGCGAACCAGCTGGTCGCCAAAGGCGGCTAGTATTGAATAAATGATTTAGATGTTGCAAACGATTATAGAAACCTTGGATTTGCATTTATTTTTTTTAGAAACTATCATATTTTATAATGGAAAAAAATATTGAAAAAATGATACAGATATTGCAAAGGATTATAGAAATATGCCATTAAGTCGGGATTTCAATGCATATCCTGTCTAACTTCAATCAGGTTTACCATAAATAAAGAAGATTTGTAGAATAAATGATTTAGATGTTGCAAACGATTACAAGGACCTTGGCTTTGCATTTTTTTTAGAAAATATCACTTTTTATATTTATGTTATTTTATCCAGTCCTGTGCTGAAAGTTGTATTTCTTAAGATTTGATTTGCGATGATATATTTTTTTTAAAATCTGAACTTCCGTTATTCTGCTCTTTTTACTTTATCCGGTCACGTGCTAAAAAAACACATGGTTAAAATATTTCTTTAAAAATTCGTTAAAAATAGAAGCTTTAGTTATACATTAAAACACTGATACCATTAGAAAGCTAATTTTTTAATCTTTAAATTGATGTAAAAATCATGTTTGTGCGATAACATTTTCGGAAGTTATAGCGGAAAAATGTCGAAATTTCACTTAAATTTTAATTAATTCAAATTTTAATTAAAAATTCGTAAAAAGAGCTCCGAGGTGCACATTCCCAACCTCCAAGATATACATGTACCAAATTTGGTAGCTGTAGGTCCAACGGTCTGACCTGCGGAGCGCCAACACACACACACATTGAGCTTTATTATAAGTATAGATAAACAATTAGGCAGAAAACCGATTCTGTCTAATCGATCAAAAAGAGTCATAATAAACACATTCCTTAGTCAACACTTATTTTTTACTTAAATTAAAAAGGTATTGCAAGTGTCTTTTTACCAGTAAAACTTATAAAGTCTTCTTAGGTAAAATGTATCCAAAAGGGAAACATCCTCCATTAACAAAACTACAAATGGTTAATTGTGTAGAATGAACAAAACAGCATGTTGACCTTAGAAATAAATTAAATGACGTAATTTTCTCAGATGAAATTAATTTGGACGGACCTGATGGCTTTCGATATCATTAGCATGATTAACATCGTAAATGAACAGTGTTTTCTAGGCTCTGATTTATTAATAGTTGAGAGGATTTAATCGTAATTTAACTCCGATTGCCTTTTAAGTAATTCTTACTGAAAAATTATAACCAGAAGCTCTTCTAATCACAAATGGGCATTATAATTTTCTACATGATAATACCTCTATCCATGTGTCGTCAACTACAAAATGGTTGTTTCAAGCAAATGAAGTAGAATTATTGGTCTGATCAACAAAAGTTCGTATCTACGAAAAATTTGTAGGTCGTAATGACTCATGACATTTTACAGTATGCGATCGAAAATTCTCTAAAAAAATATCTAAACGTTTGGAAAGCCTGGAGGACTCTATGATATCTCAATTGACAGATATACGATAAAAAGGTAAATTTCTAAATAATTAACTATTTAGAGAGCTTAATTTGTAACTGACCCTATTTTATTTTCTAATTTCCCGTCTGTGTCTAAGTTTTACATGAGTAAAACTATAATAAATGAAGTATTATTGCAAATCATTTCAAATATTATATTCATTTATGGTTTTCAAGATTATAATGCAATTAATGTTTCAAAATAACAAAATACGAATCATTTAAAATTCATAAATGTCTTTTCGCTGGTTCTATCTTTTCCCCCATCAGTGTATAATGTCACACGTAGACTTAATTCATACGTCTATTGCAATTATTAATTTTAAATTTTTTTAGATGATACTGTGGAGAGTCAAGCAACATCATATGGACTACTTGGAAGAGCTAGGATGAAATTCCATGACAATAAAAGAGCATTAAAAGTAGTATATTCTGTACATAGAAAATTGTAGAATACCTATGAATCGCAGTAGGCACTTATCTTACATCATTCCTGATCTAGAATCTTGTAATATTCGTGACATTTTGCAATCATATGTGCCCAGTAATTCACTTCTATATAAATTGTACTCTTCTGATATTGAATCGCAAAATTCTCCACGCTATAACAGTTTTAAAATACTATTTCATTAATAGTGCTGATCACTATCATTATTCGACGATTTTCATGTCCTCAATTGAAGTTCATTTTATAGGATTCCAAATCCCTGGATGGATGACTAGTAAACATAAGAGAGTTTAGTATTGTAAACTCTTCTAAGTTCAAACATATATACGGTTGAGCTACTAATAGGGCTCCGCAAGTTTAGGAGATACAGAGCCCTCGATAATTTTTTTAATGCCTTTAGGAAGTTTTTTTTAACTGTGTACTTTCATTTAATTATAAAAACAATTCAAACGAACTCATTCAAATTAAAATAGAGTATTGTTTGAACGAATTTTTGAACATTCTAATTTAATTTGCAAAAAAAAAAAAAAAAAAAAAAAAGAGTGAGAAAAATTTGCCCAGGATCGTGCAACTTTAAACATATACTTTATCAAGTGCAGTGTCTCGACGGTTAGTGAAGATGACTGATATCTAAGTTGTGCCCAAAGTCAAACAATCATTTTCTCGAACTGACTGCCTATTAATAATTTAATGAATGAATATCCTAAAAATGAACCATATTATTAAATTTCAAAACGAATTTAATTTTCCAACTTGCACCCTTCTCTTGGTCAGAGTTGTAGTGAGAAAACAATAATCATAAGACCAATTCTTAGGCCTGTTACATGCCTATATTATTTATAATTAACATGCATTGCAACTGTGATTAAATTGTCTTCTTAAGGACTAATTATTTACAATAATTTTTAAAAAATTTCTAATTCTTGTGTTATTTAATTCCTACTATAAATTCACACTCTCCCTATATACATTTATTTATACATCTTGTTCATATTTTCAATTATTAATAAAATAATTTTCATTTATCCACTCAAATTCAAATTCCTTTTTTAAAACTTGTAGAGGATGATATTTGATGTTAATAGTTTTTTTTTTCAAATATTAATTAATTCATTAAATATAATTAATTTTTAATGCTTTAAATAGTTTTAGCAGTTTGTAATGAAAATTGAAATCAACAGACAGTAAAGCAATATAAGTTCAATTGGTAAAATGCAAGGATTTCAGCATTTTTCACGTGAAGGTGGAAAATGCAAGTTCAATTCTTGTAAAAAACAATATTTTTTTGATAATAATTTAATAAAAAGCAATTAAAATAAAATTTTCTTTGTCTATATAAGTAGGAATTATTATTCTTTTCTTTTCTTCTGTAATGCTTTAAATATTTCTCTAATTGCAAAACATATTAATCTTTTTTTCTTTCACATATTTCTTTTTTAAAAGCTCTCTTACAATTAATTCAAATATTTTTTTTCTTTACATAAAGAACTTCCAGACTTATCTTTCACTGAGTGAAGAATGCAGTGATGCCTTTGGCATATGCAACGCTTATTTTGCTTTATCAGAAATTCATAAAAGAATGGGATATTTAGAAAAATCTACAGAAATTCTGACGAAATGTCAAGAAAAAGCAAAAGAAAATGGATTCTTGATTCCAGTCATATTTTCTTCAATAAGCTTTGGCCAACTGGAGACTGCAAGAGTAAGAACAATTATTAAAACTTAACCTTTTAAATTAAAATAATTGAATATATGCAAACCTTTAAATTATCCAGTTTAACTAGTTAAATTGGTTATCTTTTCATTCCTCAAAACTAAACTATCCTATTCTTCAAGGAAAAAATATTTCTTAATCTAAAATTCTGAAAGTTTTCGAAGGCTATTAAGTATTTTGCATGATGAAAACAATATGCACACAATGAAAGCACCAAAAATTATCTAAACATGTTTTGAATTTTTTTTCCCACACTTACCAATAACTTTTTATCAAGATAAACAATAAATTTTATATCTTTTTGGATATCTCATTTTTCAATAAATTCATAGATCAGATATTTAAAAAAAATGATAAAGTTACCTAATTGTAATTAATAAAAAAAGTGATTATTACAGACCACATACTTTTTAAATATTTGATCTTTCCGAGTTGCAACAGTGGTGCCACTCAAATCTGGAAAAAGAATTCCCCTGTACATGTGTACCAGTAATAATGGAATAACATTACCACAGTTTTAATGAGTGGAAAATACAAGATTCTTCAATAAATATGGATTTAAACAATATGCAATTTTAAACAATAAAATTTTTGACAAAAATATTTTTATAGAATTCTTTCCAAATATCAAGCACTCTGATAAAAAAAAATAATCCCATTCATGTAGTGGTAATTAAGTAACTTGCAGCCATGATTCCAGTATCATTTTCAGTTCCAAAATTCTTTGGATCATCAAGCACTATCAAAAATGAGCTAATATTTTTGTTACTTTAATTATACTTCTTTTGATGCTATTTTTCATTGCCCTTCAACAAGAGTGCTGAAACAATCTGCAATGTAATAAGAAAAAAACAGTAACAAATAATATGACATTTTTTGCTATTTCACTATCAATGAACGTATGTAAAATTATTTTCGATATATCATTAAATGCATTAAAGGGCGAATGTGGTGCAATAAGTTGTATTGTCCATAATAGTTCTATTTTAAATTATTGTTCTTGAACAAAAAAAAGTTCAAAGTTTATTTTTAATTGGCGCAGAATTTTCCATATTTTTCTCTTTTTATATGGCTAGTAAATGTCTTATCTCATATTACTTAAGTTAATAAACTTCTTGTAAAGCGAGCAATAGATAAAAGAATTATGCAGAATTTCTTTAACAAATTTGGCAAAGTCAGGATCCTGCATTATCAGTCAAATCCATATTAAATAAAGATTGTAAGCGGCCCGTTATTTTAATAAAGTTCTCTAAGCTCACAACTCTAAAATAATAAACAGATCATTCAATAAACTCATGTGCAAATGACTAAACATCTATCCGATTATTCCGCAGATTAAATGTTGCTACTCCCAATAAAGAAATTTATTACATTCCCTCACACATCTTCAACAGCAACTATCTTGGTACTCGTAAAAAGAGAATAACTGTCTTTGAAATCAAACAAAGGGAGAAGGGGGACGAATAGAAAAGGAATGAGCTTCGGCGATGCCAAATTTGTTCCATTTTTAGTGCTAGGGCTACGATTATTTATTCCAAGATAATTTTTTTTAGATGGAATAAGAGTGCAACTAAGAAATTATCCCACATCTTCCCCCTTTTTTTAATAGAAATATTCAAATGATCCTTTATATATATTATATAAAAAAAAAACAATTTTCAAACTTTTTTTATATTTTCCCGGTTCATCCAATACCATTGCAACTCTGTGCTTAAAGAAACATATTTTTTAAAAACAATTCTTTTAACTCTAAAGGAAATGCAGAAAAATAAATCAAATATTGTTTCATTATCCAGTTTCTTGACACAAGAAATTAAATGCTTTATTGGAATACAATTTTTGTTTTGAAGAAAATCAATTAACACTATGCCGTCCAGCGACATCACACAGGTGTCGTATGTACAATATCGCTAATAAAATTCGACAGTTAATATTCTCCCGATAACCTCAAAAAATTGCTGGCAACAAGCGAAGAAATTTTTACCAGAAATGCAAAAGGTTAATTTATATGCTGCAGTTATAAAATTTCTACTATCAAGTTAATTTAAATTTCTTGAAAAAAAAAAAAAATCAATTAAAATTGCATATTATACATACGCCATAAACGCACTTTTATTTCATTGCAGAGGCAATATTTGAAAGCTTATGAGCAGTTTGAAACAGGTTATCGCATCTTATTATTCTCTAGAGAAAGTTTGCCAGATCTATTAAAACTATGCCGGGTAATGTGTGGAATCGGTAGAGCTAACCGGAGCTTTGATTGCCTCATATCAATATTACAAGATCCTCCAGAAAAAACACTCAACCAACTTCTGACATGGCGAAATACAGGTGGTTCTTTTGAAGGAAAAATTATGATGAAAAATGACCATTTGATAGACTTAAACCTAGAAGAAATAGAAGATGAAGATACAAAGAGAACAAAATTGATTCAAAAGCTTATTAATGAAGAAAAGAAAGAGAGTCAAGAGTATAAAAATGCAATTTAGCATCAGTTTTTTATTGAAAAAAAATTAAATGTTCAAACAGAGGTGAATTTACATATATGAACATGAACGAAATAATGAAAAACAATACATAATTAGTAGAAAAATGATTTAAAATTCAGCATCTTCAAACTGATCTTCATCATCCATATACTCCTCATCTTCTTCATCACTCCCAAAATCTAAAATCAGAAATTACATTTTTCTTTATATTTTTAAGATTATATTTAATTTACATAAATTATTGATGTAACAAAAGTGCAATTGCTTGCTAAAACTGTTTTATAACTCTTCTGAATAAATTATATACAAATCCATGCTTTTAACCCCTCTCATTTTCTTTTTTATTCTGAAATGCTACAATCCAACTTTTATAGTATTTGTAAATGTGCAAGATCAATTAAACAATCTTGAAATCATATACAAACTGCTTTTTTGCATTATACAATATAGTTTAGAATTCAAGCTAAAATAATTTTAGAATAAATAAGAAGTACTCATTTTTCTCTTTGCAAATCTGAATGCAAAAGAAATTGAATGAAGGAATAATCAGTTTATTTAGGAACAAAGAAAAATTCTTGAGAAAAAAAAAGTACATAAATAAAGAAGATTATTTCATACCCTCCAATGCACCATTAGAAACATTGATATCAAAATCAGCCATAAAAACACCATCATCTGAAATTTAAAAAAAAAAAAATTGTTATTATTAAGTCATTCAAAAGAGAAAAGAAAATCACTCATAATCATTTAATATATAATAAAGGATTATTAAGAGAGTCAATAAATTGAAATAAACAGCTCATATAAGATTGCAGGGGCAAAAAAAAAGTGGCTAAAACAAATTGACATTAAGTGTTTGAACAAATAGACACCTGAAAAGGAACTTTTAAAAAATTGTATACTAATAATATAATAAAAGATAAAATTAAACAGAACCTGCTAAGAGTTTTCAGTAAAGTAAGAAAGTCTTCCTGTCACATAATTTTTTTTTTATGTTAATAGAAATAATATTTGGTTGAATTTGTTAATACATGCAACTGTGACTAAAGCAAGAAGATGAATGCACAATTTTTTTTTTTAACCACTTGAGATTGATGCCAAGCCCCCCCCCCCCCCCCACTGCACACTTCCATCCAATTCTAACCATTTAAAATGAATCTTCCCAACTGAAATCTATTTCTATAACACTCATCGTAAACAAAGATGATTGTCTAGCAGTGTTCTTCATGGGCAGACAGTAAAATTGTTTTGAATACATTTCAGGTAACACAAAATGAGAATTCACAATTTTTTTAAAAATAGATTCATCATACAGATAAATTTTCTTTAGATTCAAAATAATTCTAGTAATCATCCCCATACTTTCAAACATTCATATTAATAAGAAATATCATTCCCCCAGGAATGTTCTAAAAAATTTTAATATTTGTCCTTTTATTTTATATTAAAGACAAATTCATTGTCAAAACTTTCTAAATTGTTCAAGGAACAGTGCTGCACTGACAGTTTTTGAATGAAATTTCAGCACTTCTGAAAAAAAGTTTATTTCACTGTAACATACAGATGTAAAAAGGTAAATTGGGCAAGTGCAAAATGTTTACCTTAGCAATGAAATTAACATCACACAACATTGTGAAGACACAAATTGCCAACCAATCGAAACACAAATGTGTCACTTATAAATACATTGTATTACAAAGTTAATTATCTAAAAAAAAAAAAAAAAAAAAAAAACCCTCAGATGGCATAACATGGAAAGCGAGAAGAATATAAAACATAGTTTGTTAAAAAGAGAATGGCAGCTGCAGCATATCACAATGATTGTCAAGTTTATGGGGAGGATGCAATAGACAAGTTGTTGGTTTCATAAAATAAGAGAAAGAGAAGCTGCTGAGGTTAGGCTAGAAGTGCACGGATATCACAGATTGGATAATAGATAATTTTGACCACGACAAGAGAAGACAATATTGACCAAGTCATAAGGAGCAAACCAAACCAAACAAGAATCAGGGGAGATCTCTAACATACAATGGTCAAAAGACAGCTGGTTAAATTGTATTTTACGAGAAAGTTGGATTGTTGTGTTTCACATAACCTGACAGCTAATCAATGGGATGACAAAATCGCTCCCAGTGCTTCCCTGCTTTTCCAGTATAAAAATAGTCTATTCTTGACATGAATTGTGACAGGAGAAGAGAAATTTGTGTTATGCATCATTATATAAAGTGTCATAGGATTTCTGATTTGCCTGCATCAACTTTGAAAGCTCAAAATCCCAAGAAGGTTTATTGAGTGTATGGTGGGATATGCAGGGAATAAATAATTCACTAGGAGATCCTGCCACTCACTCAAACCATCAATGCTGCCTTCTAATGTCTACAGTTAAACAGGTTGCATTCAAATTTGGTAGCAAAATGGCTAGGTCTCATCAATCATCAAAGTGTTAACTTTCATCATGATAAAGCCAGACCACATGCTGTTGTCATCACTCACCTATAGTTACTAAGCTTTATATGGGAAGTTTTACACCACCCACCCTATTCACCTGACTATCACCTATTTCGTGCATTGAACAATTCTTTCAGTCAGAAAATCTTTGAAGCTGGGAAAAATGACTTCAAATACTTTTTTTTAAAATTTAAAACCGCTGGAATTTCCCAGCCAAGGAATTCTCTCCAACCAGAAAGATGACAAAAGTCACAAAGAGCAATGGGAACTACGCACAACAATAGGTATTGTTAATTTTACATTTATTTGCTCTGCTTTATGGGTGATAAAAACAGGTAGAACTTTTGCACTCACCCAATAATAAAAATAACTTTTAGAGTTCGACATTCCCACTTAAAAATACTTAACACATAACTAAATAAAGTATATTCATATCACAATAACATTGCAAATGTAGCAATACACGTTCATAATAAATGTATATATACCAATTATGTTTTTATATCATTAATCTAACACGCTTTGTTTATATTCAAGTAACCCTTCTGAGTAGAGGAAAAAAAGTTATCTTTTGAGTTTTTGACTGTAATAGGGTGTAACATAAGAAACAATTGCTAATCAAAATGCCTCACATTTTGCATTTAATATTCCAGAGTTAAAATATATTATGAAAATTCAAAGAGCATTGCTTAAATCTACAACAGTCTATAACTGATGTTAATAAAATGAACAAAATTATTGATGTTAATTTAAGACAAACAGTGCTTGAAAACTAATAAAATGCAAATAATTTAATGAAATTTTCTGTACTAAAAATGAATTTGAACAAGAGAACAAAGGAAAAAATAACCATTAAAAAAATTCTTCTTTATTGCCAGGAGGTCATTTTATTGCACAGTAGAGCCAATTTATGATCATTTGTTTATATTCATAATGAAAGAATGAATTGACCCCATTATCTTTAAAATAAAATAAAAAAAGAAATTATATGTCAATTTATATTTGAAGAATTTGAATGGGAAAATTCACGACAACTTTCAATCCAAATACAGACAAGTTTTTTCTTTTTTTAAATTTCACATCTAAGTAGAATTCCCGACCTTGTTCCAGATCTTTCTAGATTTGGAAATTAATATATTGCTATTTTAATACATGACTTCCATCATTTACAATTAAACATAATAATCAGTTTTCATGATAGATGTATGAAATTTTTTAATAAAGACACAGTTTCTGCAGCAGAAGGAAATTTTTTCGACATTAAGAGTTCTGTGTAGGTGAATTTTATAAAATTTACAGTTTTTTCTCAAAAGCTCAGTTTGCACTATTTTGTAAAAATAAACTTGTATGCCTCATTTTAAAGTTAAAATTCTATCCTCCCCCCCCCCCCAATAGTTAAAAAACATTTCAACTTAATTTTTCTTAAGTCAAGTTATGGAAACTGCTACAATAGGGAGTATTCCTATAAAGCATCTACCTAAAATTATTTTTATTTTTCAATTAAAATCTCCTGGTACTCTCACTGAGTTCAATTACTAGCTAATAACTCTGGGTTTTTAGCATTACTTTTAAGTTCCATTAGTGGTATTACTGCCAATAATAATAAGCATGCATTGATAATTACTAATTCTGTTTGATGTCTCCTATTACATTTAGTGCAATTTTTCATATACACAGATGTAATTATTATACTTCATATCTGCAAGTCTTTTCCCCCCCCCCTTTTACAACCTTTTCAACATTCTTTTATATTGACTTATTTTCAGTTGCTATAATTCGTCATACATGTAATATTCCAAATAAGCAAACAAAAAAAATTCATCAATTAATTTAAGTGAGCTTCACATACAGACTAATATCAGTATACATTAGCAGCACACAATAAAGTTCAATATACACAGACATGTGGGCCAGAATTGAAGCCATAAAAAATTATTTCTCAGCATCAGCCATTATAGAATTTTTTTATAAAATGTCAAAATAAAATCATCAGAAGCAAGAATAATTATTTACCATCATCATCATCACCACCATTCTGTCCCGGAACAGGGTTGAGTGCTTGGCAATCCAGTATGGCTCTGAACATTGTATTCACTGGAATGAACAATATTTAACATCAAATGCAACATTTTTATAAAAGCATGGATATCTTTTATTCAAGTAAAAACATTTTTGACATCATTCCTAAGTTTTTATTTATTTAGCTCATATATTCTAATTAAATATGCTATTCTAGCATTTCTTAGAACCGAGAAAAGGTATAATACTTTTTAGGTTACACAATTTTATCAACAAAAATAATAGAACCAAAAAGACTTAATAATTTAGCTAAAAATATAAATTCTAAATAATTTCATGTTATATAATAAATAAATTAAAAAATTTTCCAAGGCTCAGAAAGGAGATCAATTATTTTTTTATTATTATCAGTGAATAAAACAAAAATAACAGCAAACTTTCGTACTCAAATGTAAAAATGTGTTTTATCATCTAGTCTTGCCTTGTTCTATTATAACTATAAAGATGTCAAGTTAGTATTTAGGTGTTTAATTCATGAGCAGAGAAATAAAGTCCTTTCCCGAGTGATCAATAATTCAAATTTGAAGAATGTCTTGGTGCACGAGATGTTCCATAATGGAACCTATTTTACAGAAAACTAATAGCTCTTCTTGAAATTGTTGGTTATTAAGATTTTTATGTGCAAATAAGGAACAAAAGCATTACAACAGGATAGACAATTAACCTAGGGAAAAAAAATTCCCTGACTCCCTAAAATTGTATAATACATTTGAAGGGTGATAGAATGCAAGACAAAATGATTTTTCATCAAATTTTACAATTATGTTGTAATTGATTTATAAGATGATTGTTTTAGATGGAGCTCAGAAAAAAATGATAAGTAAAAAATTTGTTATAAAAAATATGCCTGCACATTCCATAAAATACATCTTTGTAGGAATAGAAAACATAAAGGAGACAAGATGTACAAAATGCTTTTACATTATTTTATATTTTAGATATGAACTTAATCTAATTATACAGTTTTCTAGGATATTATGCTTAAATCAATTAAAACATTATCTCAAAATATAATGAATCTTTAAAAAAAAAGAAAAGGAGAGAAAATATAAATTTTAAAATAATATTGAATGTTAAGGTCATATTGATCTGAATGTAACATTAACATAATAAATCTGAATAAAGTAAGATTACAAATCAATTATAATAGAAAACAGATAAACTGCAACTTTAATAAAGTAGCTAATATACAAAAAGCACGAAAAAATATATTCAAAATATATACACCTAAAAGATAAAAAATTATTCTATTTCAAATAATTGACTTGTTGAAAATCATCTTCATGAAAAATGACATACAATCAATACAATATAATATATTAAAAATGCAACTTACACATCTGAGTATTATCAGGCACAAACCGCAATTCTTTTCCAACTTCTTCTTCATCGTCAGTTTCTCCAACCTGTAAGGAACTAATAGCACCTGAAAGTTCAGCTTCTTCTTCATCTGGAGTTGCTCCAATATCTAAATAAAAAAAAAAAAAAATCCAATATTAAAGAGGCAATAAATTCCAATTTTGAAGAAATAGTTTTCTTTTCAATTAGTATAAAAGGCTATTTTTATTCATAAAATGAATTAAGCTTGTATAGAGTAGTTTGTATAAATTACTACTTATAGTTTTTTTTTATTTTTATAATGCATACCACTACTTAATATTTCCTTAAGCATGTTTAATTTCTTACAAATAAAACATTTCTATAGTTTAAGTGGTCCTTACTACATCAGAATTTTTTTGTATTTTTTTAACATTTGATTTTTATGTAAAATCTTTGTTGCATTTGAGTTTATTTTTACGATTATAATATATATTATTAGAAGTCTACAGAAGTAATTTTGAATGGTAATGTGATTAATCATAAGGAAAGGAAAGAGGCAACATAAAACAAAGGAAAAACATGCAAAAAGTGCCAGGTCGACATATATAGAAAAATTCTCACAATGACAGCATAGATTAACTTTTATACTTATTTTAAAATATTTATATAAATAAGAAAATCAATACTATATGATTTACTCATAGTCCCTTTGAGATATACATTTCCCAGGACAAATTCAAATGCATCAGGAGAAAGTGGATGTTTTATTATAAACATACTTCACTAGCATTTTTAATAAACATTTTTTTAATGCTCAGTGGATTCTTTTTTACAGGTATTTTACTGACATGACTCAACTGGATTTTCATAGTTGGTTTTGGAGCATCAATCATACTGATACAACAAGCAATTTCTTTTTGTGTACAAGATCAGGGTTGTTATTTGAAACTTGGGGGGGGGGATATGCAAAATTTCCCTGCATTTATATTTCAAGTTATGAGGGAATAAGTGAATAGCACTCATGAGCTAGTTATAAAGTAATTTTATTTTAAGGAGGGGAAAAAGCAAGGAAAGGAAGGAATAATTTTAACATTATTCAAAATAGCATATTGAAAATAAAGGGGGAAAAAAAGAGGTTTATATCTACAAATACAATTTTTCTTTATTATCTAATACTTAGTAACATAACAATTATATATTAAGGGGAAAAATAGATTACCTCTCATGCTCTTTAGCTGTAAGTCACACAAAATTAAAGACTCAGGTGAAGATAAACACAAAACATTTAATAATTCTATCACATATAACATAACAAGAGATATAATATTATTCATTTATACCAAATTCAGGATTTAGATACCAATTTTAACAGATTTCTGAGCTATCAATTTCATATAGCAAATGGACGAAATCCATGACAAATAATGTATGATAAACATGCATTTTTTAGCTATTTCACAGCCAGTGAACCAGTTCCGATATATGATTGTATGTATTCAAGGGGGAATGTGACCCCAAGTCAATACCAATAAAAATTCAGCTTTTAATTATTTTTTTAACTAAAAGAAGTTATAAGTCTGTTTTTTTAGTTATAAGTATTTTTAGACATCCAATTCGATATTTTTAGATCTGATGTCATCTTTTCCTGTATTCCTTTAATACTAAATTCAACCTGAATGATGACTCTTTTGAACCAATAGGCAGTCTTGTATGTTTAGCTCTTTTGGCATGACTAGTAAGCAGCCTTTTTTTCTATATTAAACTTATTATCTTAAAAATCAAACAATGCACAATAAAAGGATTTTGTGGAAGTTCTTGAGCCTATTCAGCAAACTCGGGCATTTTTTTAAAAAATCTGTAAATCTTGTATTAAATACAGAGTTAGAGCAGATCATTGTTTTTAAAAAAAATCTCTAACCTACTTTGTTTACTATTACTAGCTCAAGGTTGAAAATAATAAGCAAATCATTTAATAAACTCAAGCATGGTAAACTAAACAAACCGCACTGCTTCTGCAGATTGAATGTGTGAACCAGAGAAGTGTATTCTATTTTTTCACAAAGTTACAGAAGTTTTGTGCATTCGCATTAGCTACAGCATTGCATGGAAAAATGAGCAACTTTCTTGTAAATTGAAACTGAAAGAGAAAAAAGGAGAGTAGAAAGGGACAAATTTCTGCATTACACTTTTTTTGTTTGTTTTTGGAAGGTATAATTACAATCTTTTATTTTTGCAATGAAAAAAGATTAAAAAACTTTGAATTCCCAGTTTTTATGAAAAATTTAAAATTCACCAGCATTTTCCCAGTTTTTAAAGTCGATTTTTAAATAAATACTGTCAATTCAGATTCCCTATGTTTTCTCAGTTTTCCAGGTGGTGTGGTAATCCTGAAGATCCAAATGTGAAAGACACATTTTGAAACCTGCAATATCAGTTTTTTTTCTTCTTCCAGATGAGTATTTTTCTATAATTTGGTAGCTATGCTAGGTATTTTTGATACAGTTTCCTTTAACACTAATTTTTTTTCATTGGACTTGATTATTTTTCACCATTTTTATTTATTTATTTTACTAAGAACTTTTGTTATGCAGTTTCATACTGCAAAATTAATACTTTTACAGAAATTTCTATCCACTTTATCTTAAAACAACCCTTCTCGTTATACAAATGAACTGCAGTTTTCTTTTGAACCATAAGCTTAAACTTCGCAATCTGAGTGGCATCAAATAACACTACAACCTAGTTTGTTTCAGAAGTGACATTGAATTCATGAAACTAAAATACAAATAAACTTTAGGGCCATGAAAAGAGATGAGTATGGAACATGCTTCTTTTAACACTAGTGACAACAGCCCAAAATTTTCAATTTTCATTCATTTGTACCACTAACTCCTGCTTTGTTTGTTATAAACTAACACTTCAAATCATAAGCACCTTTCTGCAACAATAATGAAATTAAGTGCAAGATCAGAAAGACATCATTAAATGTATGAGCCCAACAAATGTGAAAATTCTAGTGCCTCAAAACCCAGAGTAGTTTTCAGTCTAGGAAAACAGAATAGAACATCCCTTCCATTGGAGCAATAACCGGAGGGAAACATAATCACTTATCAGAAATGCACTAATAGTACAGCCTGAAGGTATCATTTGCAATTTGAAGGATTTGTTGTTTGTTGTGAGTTACTAAATTTACACTCGCACATCTTTTGAAGATTTCATGTGTGTATATGTGTGTGCGTGCATGAAACTTATCAGTGCCATGTAATAAGAAGCAAATTTTTTTTTAAATAAAAAAAGCATTACAAAAATATTTTAACAAAATGTTGTTTTGAATCATAATAAAAATCATTATTATAAATTATGTCAAAAATTAAATTTTTTTGAAACTACGCAAACAAATGCATTCCTTCAAACTAAATTAGTCTTATTGCAAAGCATTTTTAAAAAATCTTTAAAACAGTGTAAAAACAATTTTCATGTAATAATATGTTCTGATGTTATGGAAAAATCAAGGTAAAATCCTGTATTTATTTTATAAAATTAAACTTAAATTATAATTTTGAGAAATCATTCTTTGTAGGCTCTAATATCGTAAAAAGATATTTGAAACTTTTGGGCTCCTAATTGCAATGGTTCATGCTGTACATTTAACACAGTGATGGGGAAACTACGGCCCGCGGGCCAAGTCCGACCCGCGGAAAGGTTTAATCCGGCCCGTTTAAGAGTGCCGTCGTGAGAATATTTGAACGCATTCTTACTTCGTAATGTGACGACCCGCATAAAAACTACCTGCGGAGATATTCAAAACACAATAGTATTCTGGACAAATCCATCCGATCCAAACAGCTGACTCCTCTTCGCTCGAAACTTCCAGACACTCTCGCATTTTCGATTCATCGTTCTGTTTTTCCAAAAGAACCGCAAAACTCCAATTCCCGAGCAATCCTTGCAGGTAGGTATAAATACAAGTGAGGCCGCCCGAAGATCAGTTAGTTAGCGACTTAGTCATCTGCAACGACCCGCTGTGACTCGAATAATTGTTTGTGTAACCCCCGAAACTCCCACTGCCTCAACAAACACCCGCGCAAGAGCATTAGTTAGTAGTAAGCTTTCGTCTATTGCGTTTTTGTGTGTTACTCTCTGTAGTAGGTAGCGTCTAAAATGGATGTTAAAAAAAGAAAAGTGGATTCAGAATGTCGAGTTTTTAAAGAAGAATGGATGTGGAAATATATCTTTACTTTATTTAAAGAAAAACCCGAGTGCTTACTTTTCAATACAACTGTTGCAGTTTTAAAAGAATATAACATTCAACACCATTTCAAAAGCAAACATGAAAACCACTTCTACTCATCGTTAAGTGAAGAGGTGAAAAAAATTAAGTCGAAAGATTTAATAAAAAATTTATCAAGTCAACAACAATTATTTCAGAGAGCTAATCATTCTCAAAGATGCACTACGAAAGCCAGTTATGTGTTGGCTTATAATATTGCTAAATCTAATAAAACATTTTCAGATGGAGAATTTATAAAGCAGTGCATGATAGATGTGTGCGATATTATGTGCCCTGAAAAGAAAAATGATTTTCAGTCACTGTCTCTCTCAAGAAGAACAATCACCGAGAAAATTGAAAATATTGAAAAAAATCTAATTTCACAACTATTTTCAGGTATTTGGCAATACCTGAAGAGTTTCAAATTACAGTTATTATTATTTGCTAATCAGATCTCTAAATCTGATTTTTCTAATTTTCCAAGAATACAAATTTTAAAATTCAATATATCAAACAATAAGATTAAAAAATAAGAAATTAATTTGAGAAAACTATCTTCAGAATTTGAAAGTAGATTTCAGGACCTTAGAAAAATGGAACCAGAGTTTAGTATTTTTGCGACCCCATTCGATGTTAATTACAAAGAAGTTGATGCAAAATTTCAACTTGAGTTAATAGAACTGAACTGTAATACTCTCCCTGAAACAAACTTTTCATACAGTACTATTACTAGAATTTTATAAAAATTTAAGTCCAGATAAATTCCCAAATCTAATTACTCATTCAATGAAGATAATGATAATGTTCGGCTCATCTTATATATGCGAACAAATCTTTTCAACAATGAAGCTTAGGAAAACTTCTTTAAGAAATAGAATTACAGATGAGCACCTTTCATCAGTTTTAAGAATTTCTGCTTCGCAAATGGAACTGGACTATGATGAAATTTTGATAAAACAATCTCGATTTCATTTTTCTCATGCACCATCAACCAGTAATGACACCAGAAAATAAAGTGATAATACTTCACATCAAGAACTACACTAAATTCATTTTATATTTTGTGCTTATAATTTCTTACCTTTTTCTTTTTTACTATTAAAATAATAAGTGTATGTAATAAAATATGTATATGTTTATAGGACACATAAATTTTTTAACAATTAAGCAATACTCTTTGGCCCGCTACGATCATCTAGTTATTACAAATGGCTCGTCTTAAAAAAAGTTTCCCCACCACTGATTTAACAGAACAAACCTTTATATAATAACAGATTTCATTGGGGAAAAAAATTTCTCATAAGAGGAAAAAAAAAAAAAAAAAACATTATAAAATTACAGAACAAAACACACACGAACACACAAAAAAATATTTATTTCTTCAAAATTTTTCATTGATTAAAAGCAACATTTTGGGTTTTCTTTATAAATACTAAAATGTAGCAATAATGGTCCAACAAATAATAATTTTCACTGAAGATATTCAGAAAACATTAAGAATCACTATTATTAAAAATTCAGGCCACTCAGTTAAAATCTGTTATATGATAGGTAGGAATGGCTTTTAAATTGATTCATAAGTTGATATAAGTTACTTTATAAGATAAGTTGAAAATATTTTATTTTTATTAATTAATATTTTTTTTAAAAAAAAGACAAAAATTTACAACCAATCTGAAATCAAAACTGAAACACTATAAGAGAAAAAGAAAATTTTAATACTAACTTATTCCTTTTTCAAGCATCATATAAATGCACTGATATGGAAATTTACTTAAATCTCTTGAAACTGCATGGAAGCAGATGCCTTGATACTTCAGAGAAAATCCTTCTCCATCATTTGAGAGCCAGCAAAGAACACTGAAGTATGAATAAGACACATTCTTTATATTTAATGGCTTTTTCAAACACTATTAATTTTATATTCAAAACATATAAATAATAAATTATCTTTTAAATTAACAAAATGTAAAACTGAACAGACATCTTATTTATTGTAAATGCTCCATGTTGCAAAAATTTGAAAAATAAACTTTGTTCCATATTTATTGTGTAAATATTAATATGCATACATAGATACATATGTAGATTTGTATATATTTTGACAAAATGCACCACAAAGAGTTCTCATTTTACTCCTCTAAAATGAAGTTAACAAGAAAAGCTTTAACTTAGATTAAATATATGAATGTCCAATTCGGAAATATTACTATGGCTATTTTGGGATGCACATCATAATTTGAGCTCCAATCAAATGAAGATGCCACCTGTAAAAGCAACTCCTTCTTTAAAATTCTGTGAATTGACATTGAATTTAACATGCAGTAGACATATATAAAAGGGACCTTAAGTGGACTTTGGTTCAGGTCTTGGCCTGAAACCCTCCAACATCAAAGTCAATCTGCGGGGCCACCAAGGTGACATAATCCACTAAATGGATAAGAAATTCTCATTTATTGTATTCTGCCTAAATTGAACTGCACACAATTATAAACCAGAATACATGAATCTTTAGAGAATCAACATTCATGAAATATATAATTCCCTTTCTAAATAAACATTGCTTTAAACAAGCCTGGATTATCTTTGAACTTTACACTTAGTCTTAATATAAATTATAACAATAATTTACAAATAGAATAAAATCTAAAACTGCTCATATTAGATTTATAAAATGAAAATGATATAAGTAAAATTAAAGAATTTTAAAAAGTTATAAATTTTTTAGTGATACTTTCAAAATTAGACAAATTAGGTGGAAATTCAGATTTTTTAAAAATTAAATTCTGCATTTTGTTGCAAAATCAGAAATTAAATTCTTCCATTTTAAAAGAATAACACCGCTTTTATGAAAAAAGGCCTGAGAAGGGGAAAAAAAAAAAAAAAAAATACCTCTCAGAAATGTAAAGAGTTCCTTTTCCTAAACACTCTTTCTCAAAATATGCAGATGTATTATGCTCAGTATGATGTACTTTTTCTGTTGGTGCTGGGAAGTTTTTCAGCAGAACCATTTTTAATCACCTTAACTAAAAATAAAATATATTATAGAAAAATTATTTTATAACCTTAAAACATTAAGTCCTAAAATTTTTATAAAAACAATATGTCCCACTGTAACAATGGTTTCATTAACTATGTACTTAATCCTAAAATGCTACTCATTTCAAGCATGAAGTTGATAACAATAAATACCTTGACTGGCCTTCCCTGAGCCAGAAAATGGGACATGCAATTCAGAATTTTTATATGATCTTGGTAACAACAAATGAGGATATTTCTGTTTACTGAAATAATTGCAGAAATGGCATTTTTAGAGCAAGTTCATCTCAACAACAAATGATTAGGTGTAACATTTGCATTTCAAAATCCAACTTTGATTTTTTTTTATGGTGGGTCTCCCTCCCCATATATTCCAGTATTTTTGCTCAGAAAATTTTCATGGTAGACCTGAAACTATCTAGGATCTAATTTAGAAGTAGTGAATTTATAATTTCCACAACATCTTGTCAGATATTATGGAAATTAAAAATCACAAATTCATAATTAGCAACAGAGATGAAAATGAGCAATTATTTGAAAATAAAAAGAAGAAATAATATTAGAAACAGACATCCATGAAGATGAAAATATGAAGCTTAAACAAATGAAAACGTCTCTCAGAAGCTTTCTTGCACACTATCTAATAAAGATGTCAGAACCTAAGATGTTAACCAGAGAATACTTTGCTTGGTATTGGAGTACAATAATTACAAAATATTAACCTTTGGCATAAATTTAACATACTTACTAAACCTATTGTGTGATCCTCGCTATGTTTTTTGGTGATTAATCCCTGACACATGATTAATGGAATTTCTGTTTCAGAAACATAATTCTTAAATTATTGAAGCAAAAATTTGACACATAATTACATTTGTGGTCACAAAATCTCACACAAAAACTGACATATTTAAATTTTTGTGCTTTATAATTATCAGTCTTGTTTAGCATTGAAAGCTCAGATAATGTTGTAAGTTCTGTTACAAAATTTGAGTTGTTAGTTGTCTTCAATCAAGTAACACAGTGTAGATGTTAAATCTTAGCAATGAATTTTATTTAGCTCCTTTCTTTTAGTTATCATGCTATATAATATTTAAACAGTCGAACAGGCAGACTTTTTCTGGAAATAGATTGTTGTTGTTGTTATTGTTGCCGTGTCTATGCATAAGTGCAAAGTTCCAAAAAAAAAAAAAAAAAAAGTCTAGAGTCCACCGAAAGTCTTGGTGACAAGATTGGCCAATTCCGGAGCCCGATGGCTATGGAGGATCTCAATTGGTGGAGCTCCAAGTTCGAAGAGGGAGCGGATAATGGCTGGAAATAGATTTTACTCAAAATTTAATAAAAACCTACAAATTTGGTTGTAAAGACATACCAAATTTCATCAATTTAGCTCAAAGTATTTTTTTAAATTTAGCTTTGTCATAGACAAGATATTTTTTATATATGTATTTTTTTAATTATCTTGAGTCACATATATTCTTAATCAAAGTTTTGAATTGGAATTTTTTTTATAATTACAATCAAGCTGCACAACAATAACAATCTTCAATCAAGTAACACTAGAACACCATCTTGAAATAGTATTCACTTTATTCAAGGACCAAAGAGTTGAGAAAAACTCAAACCTGCCCTTCCCTTTCAATTAACAGAATCTGCTGAAGGTAAATTTATCCTTATTAGTTTGTGAGTGACTGCATTACAACTGATATCTAATGTTACATGTTGATTAGATTCTAATTAGCATATCATTGAAGATGTAATTTTTTCTGCATCATCACATATTAAGATGGTTATGTTATAGTTAAAAGTTCTTAGTCACAAGATAATGCACATCTTTGATTAGTATTTTTTTCCTGTCTCTTTTTAAAACTATGTTCTGGTAACAAGATGTCAACAATGTTTTGATAAAAATTCAAGTTATCGTCATTATGTGGATCTCTTTCTTGTTAAATAGAATTTATCTATTTAGTCTAATTTTAACTCAAGACAAAAGACACTAAAATGATAGTATTATGAACATCAGCTTCATGAATGCCCAAGTTATATATGTACAAAATATGGTTAAAATCAGAAAAAAAATTTAGTGCAAAAAAAGTTCACAATAAAGTCAAGTGAAGATCTTATCACACGATAGGTGAAAAATAATCTTGACATATCAACTTTATCTGAATCCATAAAGGGAGTCTTAAAATTAAGTTGGAACTTCCATTTCCCTGAACAATCTGACAATGTGCGTTTAGCCTATACAATTCATGTAGAAAATTATGTAATTTTTGTCCAACATATTCTAGTGCATTGTGTAAAGAAAATTTTGGTAATATGTTTAAAAATTGCTATAAAAATAATTAAATTATACTTTTTGCCTATTTGAAGTTCAAGAATAATGAAATCATCAGTAGATAATGTATTTTTATTAGCTTTTATAACAGGTTTAGAATATGTCTGTCTTAAAACTAAAAAAACCATGTGTCTGTCTTGGAGACAAATAATTATCATTCCTGAAAATTTTTTAATGAGATAAATTTGTTTTAAAAGGAACAAAATCTTTTCATGCAGAAGTGGGAAACAATCACTACTGCCGTTTGATTTTCCCATGACTTTTTCTTTCTTTTTTTGCAAATATATAATACTATAAGACTCATTTCATTTAGACAAACACTTAATCCATCAATTATACTTAAAATTGTACGTCACAAATTTATTGATGAAAGTACAAAATCACATGCACATTAGTAGAGTTCTAAAGAATGAAATAATTCATTTATTTTTATAGGATTTAGCCTATTCATAGTGTATCCACACCCAAATCAAAAGTAAATAATTCCAAAAACAGAAGAAAAAAAATCACAAAATGAAAAATGGCCGAAAGAAAATAATGGCATATACACATGCATATTATATATATATATATAATGATTACTAGGTTCTATGAAAGAAGGGGAATTTGTAAATTTCATGTTAATTGCCTATCAATGATAGCTTATTCTTGTTTCTAAAGCTGCTATTCTTCTTCAGGATGAGGGTTAGGTAAACAATTCTAATATGCAAAAATCATTACAATAATCTAATTTGCTCATCATATATAATTATTTAAATACCCACATATTTTAATCAAAAGATTATTGAATTTTTGTTTTTGCTATATTAAAAATTGCATGGGCTTAAAACCATAACAAGTTCATTAAATTTTTGCTCTTTGCAATGTAGTTATTTATAAATCTGATTCCATTAACCTTCAATTAAAATGTAACAATGTTGTGGAATAGAGTTTACTGCATTTTATTATAGCAAAAACAGAAACAAGTAATAGTATCAAAAGCATCCTTAGAAAAATAATTTTCAAAGTAATAATTTCACCTCCATTTATGCCCTAAATTTATATATTTAGAATTTCCCTAAAGAGTAACAACCATATAAAACCTATCTTATAACAGATCTAAAACAAAACTGATCTAACCGAAACTAAATCTCCACTTATTATTGATATGTTCAAAATTTAAATTTTAAAAAATTAATCTATTTCTCTACAGAAAATTGAAACTTTTTTCCCTAAAATAATCCTTATATTCAAATCAACATGCATTTGAAAAAATTTTACTGTAAAATAGAAGAAAAAAAACCCACACATCTAAGCTGTTAATTCTGTTGATTAGAAGAATCCTTGATTTACAATTTATTTCTTCCAAATTCACTAATATTAATATTTAAACGATGAAAGAGGTGAACAAATAAACCTAAGCTTCACATTATAAGGGTAGCAATGACAATAAAAGAGACAAAAGTATAAGAATGATTTTTTAAAAAAAGTTTCGAAGTAGAAAAAAAAAGTATTAAAGTAATAATTTAATTCTTAGGTGAATAATAATTTAATTGTTAGCTGGCTTTAAATAGATTATATAAATCAGAAGAACATAAGAAATCAAAAATTTACCTTCAACTAAGAAAATAACGAATTAATAAAATACGCAATTCTAAAAGACCATGTTTTCAACGGCTCGTTAACTGAAGGACGTTCTTTAGTCGAAGGGAGGAAAGCAGTAAAAATGAAAAGGGGGAATCGTATAGGATAACTCTAGCGCCTGTAGATTATCAGTGTCACCTATGGGTCCCAACTACTGAAGAAGTGGGTAGTACTGGTACAAGAACTGGGCTTATTTCCTCTTTGTTAAAAGGTTTAAAAATATGTTCTACGGGTAACGCTACCCATCTTTTGCCGGTTTGAGAATGCTGTTGCCACTTTATTAAGAAAAGTAAGTATTATACGTCTAAATACGCAAATGCGGCAACAGTCACGAGAATTAAAATAACAACATATTGGGTAATTGAAACAACAATATTGTGTAACTGTAACTATAGTCACAAAGTCCATAAAAGCTGTAAAACATTTTTATCATAAAATTTTTGTAAGACACTTTGATGTTAATTTAAGAGACGTAAAAGTCGTTTGACATCTGCAACTGCGTATGTTCTCTGAAGTTTGATCTGTTTTTAAGTTGAGGATTGATCTACCATTATTGTATTTCGTCGACAGTTTATATTTTTTTGGAAATTATAGAATGAAAGATATTTCTTATAACAATTACTCATTTTACTAATTTGTTATACATCTAACTAATAGTAAAGTTGAACGAGTGTGTGCGTGCGCGTAGGTGCTCTATAGGTCAGAAAGTTTGATTTGCAGCTGCCAAATTTGGTAATTTATGGTCAAGAATGTGCACTTCAAAGCACTCTTTTTTTTTTTAATTTTAATCAAAAATTATGTTGAATTTTGGTATTTTTTTGAAGTAACTTCCGAAAATATTATTGCATAAAAATAAATTTTTCATCATTAAAAAATATAAAAAATAACTGTTCTTAATAATATAAATTAATAATTGTGGAAATTATTGCTAAATTTTGCCATGTTTTTTTGAATATCTTTTTTTTATATCATCAATAGGTTACACTGTTCCTTGATATTCAAACTATTTTCATTGTTTCATTTCATTTTACCTATCTGATGGTATGATTTTTTTTTCATTGTTTAAAACCAAAGAACAAGGTTTCTGTTTAATGTCTGTATAGTTTACGAGGTGTAAAAAAACGTAATTACAATATCATGAACTTTAGAAATTAAATGAACCCTTTATTTAAGATTTTAATTTTGCCATTATTTCACTGGACAAGTCTTCATTAGATAAGTTCATGCATACGATTAAGAGGCAGTAAAAATCAAACGGTTTTAAAAACCAATTATTCGGTAGAATCATAAATAAATATAACCAATATCACCAGTGAACCAACTGGTCGTCAATGACGAATAAAACGAAAAATCGTATGTTTAAAATTGTATCCCCCTTTGTATTGCGACGAAAGTTGAGTGAGTTATGAGATTTTAAATATTACTGCTATCTAATAAAGAAGCTTTCAGATTACTCTATCTAACGCCTCAAAAAAAATTGGGAAATCAGAATTTGTTTCCACAAGACTGATTGGCCTAAAAATATTGATTGTTTTAAAATTGTAATATTCAAAACTATTCGTAATTCGATCAGATTTGACAGCAGACAATTAACCCTCTGAGCGTTTTCATTTTAAGCTAGAACCTCCGAAAAGTGAGGGCACAAGGAGCAATATTTTGTCATAAAATCGCATCGGATTTTCCAACGAGCTGTACCACGACCATCGTGGTGGTCGTGGCTGTGCGAGCAGCTGGTAAAAACAAACGATTATTTTAAAATATTATACAGAAGTATTTTATTCCTCATAAATTTTGATACATTTATAATGCTCTTTAAAAAAATACAATGTACAATGTTTTTTAAACCTCTCATTTCAATAGCTAGGGTTAAAAAGGCAGAGCTTTCACGAGGAATTATTAAAAAATTTGTGAAACTTTTAATTTCTTTCTTTATCATAATTTTCCCTAATTAATTGTAATTAATTTAGACGTAATCTTATCTTCAAATATTAGATGAAACTGGCTGATATGAAATCTACATACTAAATCTGTATGTAAAAATCGTGTATGATACACCAAAACGGAAGCATCGAGATAAATTAAAAGTATCATGCAATTTTATCCAATTGTAGTTTTTTATTAATTTTTTAAAAATATAATCTGACAAATAAATGATTATTTATGAGTGTCTGTTCTTGATTATTTGAATAATCATTTAAAATAACACACACACATAATAGATGAATGAAATTTGGTACGTTGGTTTGACATTCTTATAGTAATTATGTCGAATTCTTGCGCCAATCTAAAAGGACAGGAAGACGCACAAAATTCATACTTGATTATGAATTCTAATCAAAATGTTCTTAGAAATAATTGCTATTATTAATAATGATGATGATAATAATGATAATTATTTTCTTGTTTGGGTCTGACAGCTTTTAAGGTTGACCCTGCACCAATGTGCACAGTTTATGAAGTTTTCTTCGATAAGTAACGCCCTCATCAGTAACAAAATCTAATTAAAGTAGCGTAAAGTCATTTATTTGATAAGAGTAAATAACAGGCTGTAATTTTAAGATATAACTATGAATGCTACACTTTTGAATATTCAATTGCATTGAATATTCCCAAGCATTATTAAGGAATTTATCTGCACGATTTTACATTACAACGTCCTTAAAAACGTGTAATCAAGACATGCTATACTTCGCACAAGATTAATCAAAAGCTCTCATTTATCCTATCAGATTTAAACCTCTATTAAACAGTGCTCATTAGCATATCTCAAAACAAAATAAATAAAAATCTGCTTCAGAGAACTGTAAAATAAGCACAAAATTCTTGAACTAAATATTGATATCCTAAAAATGTTTTATAGATCTACAATTTCATCTAAGAAATATATCTTCTTTGATAAACTGTTGAAAAAATATCTGGAAATACATTACGAGGTTAAGACTTTTAGAATGTGATCCATTTCTTAATATTCGTAACAAAATTAATCAAACGCTGAATTAAATTTATTTTGCGATTTGCTTTCGTCTACATCAAGTTATATTATAATTAAATATTAATAATTTTCTGGATATAAATAATTCTTAAGATTTTTTTAATGAATTTGAATGAAATTATTCTATTCAGTTCATTAAAAAAACTTTAAAAAGGGGTTAAAAACTCAGTTACATCTGTTTACTTTATGAAAAATAATTAGAGGTAGAGATTAGAGTAAAAAGTATAAATTTGAATTATAAAAATAGTTTAACTAAGAATAAGAAATATATGCCGTTCTTCCTTACTCTACGTCGAAATACGTGCAGCACCCTTTTAAGGCATCTTGGTGTTACATCGAAATACGTGGGGAACCCTTAGAGGGTTAAAATATTTATTCTTATTAATATTTAAAAGGTATAATTTCCAGAATATTTTGCAGAATATAATTCTTTAGGACTTAAAGACAGTATAAAATTAAGATCATAATTTTTTAAATGTATTTATTGACAGAAACCAAATGAAATATTTTTATTTATATCATTTAAATAATTTTGAAAGTAAAATTAAAAACTTCAACTTCAATGACATTCTTATCGGGGCACCTGTCCTAGGAGTAGGACTATAATTAAGATGACTATAATTGATTTTCATAAGACCCTTAATGGAGAAGAAACTGTTACGACATGAGTTTTGAGTAGTTTGCCATTATTTTGGTGGCTCTTGATGGTGAAAAAAGTTCAAATGAGCAGCATCGTCAGTGAAGAAACACGGCACTGGAGAGGGATAGATCCGAAAATCCAAAATATTTATTCTCATCAAAATTGAACCAAATTTGTCATACGTCCTTCTGTCTTTTATTCTGTGCTTTCATATGCATGTAAACGCAATAATTCATAAATACTACGACTTAATGAAATTCAGTATGTTATCTTGTGAATACTACTGTAGTTCCGTATGAAATTCTAACTCCAAGCTGCCAGGAAAAAGGAGTTCAAAATGCATATTCTCACGATAGATGCATTAAAAACCCCAGATTCACACCAGGGATATACACGCAAAGCATTCATGAGTTTATCCATGGTTTATTATTTCATGCAGGGAGAAGGGGTAAAACATTTATTATAGAGTATACGAGGGAGTTTTGGAGAAGCCATTCCAACTAGAATTAATGTTATGATTTCAGATAATTTTTAAAAATAATAAATTTGATTTTTAAATTTCTGAAGTTTTTAATATTTATTAAAATAAATATTAAGTTTTTTGAATTAATATCTTAATCAAACGATAAAGTTGAGTAAAATCGCTTTGTAATACTTTCCACATTATTTTTATCATAAAACTCTTTCTCTGATTCAGAACAATAAACTTTTATTCATGAAAAAATATTTAAATAAGCAAAATTAAAATTTAGCCACATTTTAAATTAGCAACAACTATACATAATATTGTAGGATGTAACAAAATTGAGAATAGCATGTAAGTTGCTGTTTTCTTTTATATATTTATTTCCATTATTTCATTTTTATGTATAAAAAGCTTAATAATTTAAGTATGTAGTAGATAACTTTTTAGCTATAAAGCATCAAAGAATTGCATGCCTGTTTTCTCTACAAATAACTTCATGAAAAATACAATTTTTATCATTTTAAACAATTTCATATAATGTAATTATAGTAAAATATGCTACATTTTTTAAAATTGTTTTATTAAATACAAATCATTTTCCAGAATTTCTAGTACATAAAATGGTAAATTGCTGACAGTCATAAATAATAAACTTGAAAACGATTTCTATAAACTACTAATTATATACATAGATGAACTTTTCTAATCTTGAACAGTTGGAATATAATAATTTATTTTCGTCACACAAGCTCTCAATTTCTTTATTTCTAAGTGCCAATTGCTTTAAATATATAAGAAAATAAATAAATATATGAATTAAAAGATAAATATGTGAATTTAATTTTACCAGTTTTCTCAAATTACTGCACATACAAATTGCAATATTGTGAAATAAAATCAGAAGTAAGACTGCTGTTTCTGAGTTAGAGTATAAATAATCTTTAAAAAAATTCATTTTAATTTTGCAAAAGCACGCAACTGAATATTTTGTTGGACGAATTTGAATTTTTGTATAAATTAAAAATATCATTATAATCTGTGCATCAAAGTGAATTGCTATAAAAAGTGTAAATAAAAAAATACGAAAATGAAATGGTTATTATTAAGAAGAGGATTTTTTGAGATTTAAGATAATGCAAAAACCAATTTTATGAGGTTTTAATTTTTAAGATGTGATCATTAATTTCCGTAGTTAATTCATAGTAATGAGCTATTTGCCGATGGTAAAGCTTATTTTCGAGCTCAATTAATCTTTCTGTTTGATGTCTAATTCTTGATTTCTATTACATCTTCATTTCTGATTGAATTGAACTTTTGGAGGACATGGCGAATCCTCAACCCAACATTTATATACATTTATAATCTTTTGCAGCACGTTTAATTTGCAAGGCATCGAATTAAATGGAGCAGTTAAAATATACATTTAAACAGTCTTATTTTTTATAACTATTGCCATTCGACAATAAGGATTTTACAATAAGTGAGGATTTCTTTGTCACTTAGGTTAGCCTTCTATTTTTATGTAGATGGTCAATTTTAGAAGTTCTGCGACTTGTGAGCATTGCTTGGTTTAAATATTACGTTTCTTGGGATTTAAATTCTTTTGGAGTTGGGAAAGTAGATGTTTTATTATTTAGTGTTTAGATCATAACCGACAAATATATCTTTTTTATTTATAGTATTCTATTTTTTTCTTAATGATTTAGAAACTAATGCTCAGGTATCAAATCCAAATATTAAAGAATGTTTGATTTAAGTTGTTTCGTTATATTATCATTCATACGGAGATTTTTCCTTAATAGATCTAGTTCCACTTCTGTTTAAAACAAATACAGCGTTATTGAAAATTTAAGTCTAAAATTCTGTCTTCATATTCTTGGCATAAAACATGCTTCTTGTTAATTCTATCATTTCTCTATTTTCTCTTTCAATTCTAATTTGGTAAAGAATATACGAGTGCATGATTTTTAATGTCGAATTTTCTTAAATATTTTACAATAACTTTGTTGTTTTTTTAAAAATGTTGACAATATTCTGTTTTGCTACTGAGAACATTTACTACTTGAATAAAAAATTCTGCTCAGGATTTGCTTAAGAAAAGTTTAATTAAAAAAATCATGGAATGACTGAAATCATATGTTCATAACAGATTCTTATTCCTTCAATCGACATTCCCTCCTTATGAGAAAACAGCGGCAAGAATACTTTCTCGAAGACATTTAGAATAATTTTACTTCGTTAGAATGATAGAGTATGTTGTTTACATAAAACACGGGTTTCACAAAATAATTTTCCAGAATTTTTATATTCCCTTTCTTTAATTTTTTTAGAATATATTTTACTTGAGCATTATTTTGACTTGTAAGTTTCATATGCCAAGTGAAAAAATCATCTACTCGTTCGTCACATGTTCCAAGAAAAAATGTCATTGGTTTTTTTTTAAAGTTACCGTGTACAATCTTACGTCTTTCTGGAAAAGAAAGAGAAAAAGATTATATTTTCTTGCCTTTCATAATTCTGCAAATATTTAAATGCAGCTTGATTTTGTAACGTTTCTTTGCTACTGAGTTAACAGAAATGAGATTGCATTTAAAATAAGGAACATATAAAATATTTTGCCATTCAGTGGAATATCAGTTTCCATTCAATGCTTTGAATTGAATATTTCTGCCAAAGTCATCCGTTACATTCCCATTGTCAATTTTTATTTTCGTAGGATTTTTCAGTTCTTAATAATTATAAATCCATTCCTAATCATGTCATATGTCAACTCACCTTAGAAACAATAGCCTTTACTTTCATTTTTAGACACCCATGCAGTAATATTGAAAGCTGAATCTCATTTATTTTCTTTTGCCTTGATTCATTTTTTTTTTTGCTGCTGCTTGTCTGTGGAGACAGTCTTTGGCATAATGGTTTGGCTCTCTGTAGTGTAAACGTACCTTTAAAATCCTTTCTCAAATAACAGATCTTTATTAAATGTATAACCAGCTATAATATCTTCATATGACAGGTATTATTAGTTGTATAGATAGCTGTGATGTCATCAAGTTTTATCCGAGTGACCAAGCCAAATTTGTCTTTACAAATGTGTTTATTTATAACCTCACAGCCGGAAGAACAGGTTACGAGGAACTTATAAAACATAAAATAATTTGCAGAGGAACCCGTCAAAGCTTTAAAATTCTGATCAGATGTTTTCCTGAAATTACCCTGGTTGTATTTTGATTTCTCTTAAGCTTGAAACTCATTCAAACAATCTCTCTCCATCTCAGGTAGAATTAAAAAATCTGTTTTGAAACATAAGCACATTCCCTTCGGATTTATGTTCATGTATGGTGCTTAGTTTGTTCTGCATTTCTTTAGCAGTATTAGAATGAATGTCACAGCTTTATTTCAGTCCAATTTACTATAATTTGTTATGTCTTTAAATTTTTGTGCCTTTAATAAAATTTAATTAGTTACTGTACGTCTTCTTTGGAATCATTATTTATTGCTGGAGCAGTTTTTTCTATTTTTTGAAACAATCCTTTGTTCTTTAAAATTATTGTTCCTCGGAATTTTCCATAAATTCTAATTCTTAGATATAGTATTTTTCTAAAAGACTGAATTGGACACCTAGCCTATCTACAACCTTTATTTTATTTAGCATTTTACAGTTGTTAATATTAGCAATATTATTGTAAAATTTTTGTCGAGCGATAAATACCAAGTTTCAGTCATTTATCTATCCAAAAGAAGTGGGCTGTTTCATCTAATTCGCAACATTAACTCACTTCAAAAGCATTAATCCAGTACTATTTGATAGCTCCATCTTTCGTTTGTCTAAGCTGACAGAAAATTTGAGAGCTACATTTTCTAGAAAATAATAGATTATAAACATGAGACTTCTATAGTATTATGAATAAGACTCTCCAAATTTGAAACAAAATTTCTGAAGAAGCTCTTAAAGGCCAAGTTAAATAAAATATTTGATTGGAAATATTAGCGAACATTAATCCATGTGAACAAGGAGGTCACCAAAGGCTGTTAGTATGCAATAACACTTTATAAACTTTTTACTTTTTGACAAAATTATCAAATAAAATAAGTTCTTACTTAATTGACTCAAACTGAAGAAATAGTAATTAAAGATCTATAATACTCGCTCTTGGCACATTAGAAATTTAAAACTGTTAGAATATAGTTTAACCAAGAAAACAATAAAAGAGGCTTTAGCAGTTTCAAAAGACATTCATTAAGAGCAACTTACAGCTTCTACGAATTAATAAATGCTTATACTGAAAAATATAATAAAAGCAAAGGTAAAAATTTTAAATTAACGAGTTTAAATTAATTTTGAAAATTAATCAAATTAGAGAAATAGTCACTGAAAAATAAAAATGACATGATGGAAAAGCTTTAATTTTTAAATTTTAAGATGATGCAAAAATGGTTTTTGTACTTAGATAACATCCTAAATTTATGGTGGAAAAAATGTCAAAATGTTTTTCTTCCATTTCCTCCTCTAAGCAAATTTTTATACCATAGTTAATCCTTTTAAGAGCTAAGAAGCATGTGAGCTAAAATGTTACCGAATCTTGAATGGGTATGGTATCATATAACAAGCAGATAGATAATTTTATGCATGCATAACTTTTATTTTATGCATTTGGATGCTTGCAATACTGTGACTACATATCTAAAAGAATAAGAAATGAAATATGAAATGTTTTCTGGAGAAATTAGTATCAATAGTAACTGTGTACAGCCTTCTTCTTCCTTTTGTCCCTACACATGTAAGTACCTAGGAGCATTAGTGTCTCTGCGAAGTCGAAGAGAGCCACAAGAGAGATTCCCAGCCACATGCCCATGTAGCCGCCGATGTAACTGAACATTTCAACGCTCTGCAATGAGATAGATAAATTACATCAAGAACTTTAATCTCCATGAAACTGAGATACACTTTTAGTTAACAATCCATCATGGAAATCGATCTTCTGTAATCGTTTAAGATCTACTTTATTTCAATAATTTCTATTTCACATAAAAACTGGATAAAGGAAAAGGCATTTGCTTCAACTCTATTAAAAAAGATCTCCCTGTAATCGGATATTTTAATTCATCAGTGATATTTATATTAAAACTTGCACTCTCATGATTTCCTACATCTAGAAAAAGAATTAAAAAGCATTATTTAGATGAATATTTTTTTTCCTATCTAAATCACAATTCAGAAAAAAAAGAATAAAAAATTTCAATAAATAATAAAAGAAAAAGAATAATCTCGAAATCCAACACCATCACAAATACTTCAAACTATTATATTAACCTCCATTCATGACCAGTTTGCCATAAGGAATAGTTATATTTAATATCAATTGAATCTCTTACTTTGCTTGCAATGAAGCAAAATCGGCACAGCTACTGAGACTGAGGGGCTTTGTCAAGGTTTTCTGTATGAATAAGTACGTTAAAATAGAGTTTTTAAGACTTTTTTCGAAGATGTAGAAATGGAGTTATGTCATTTCTAGGAACAATAGCATCCATGTGAAATAAAAAAAATTATGAGATGGTGCAGTGATCGAGCATAGGGAACTGGTTATGTGTTTTAAATGATTTTAATGTAGAAAGAATGGGTGAATAATGGAAAAACTTTTAACAAACGTGTTGGGAACCGTTTTTGAATATAAGGCAAGTTCCGATTATTTGTTTCGGTACTTAATTTAACTTCTTTTTTGGAAACATTTAGTTAACTATACATTTTTTTCTTAATTCAAAAAATAAACGACACTCTTAATAATAAACACTTTAACTAATGAATAATAGAAAAGAATAAGGCGAAATGGGAACAACTTTGCCAGTTTTTGAAAAAAGTGATATTTGGTTCTTTTTAAGGTATCCTGAAACAAGTAATAAAGGTACCAATGATGTTATCACACTGGAAAAAACAAAAGTCTCTCAAACGAAACTCTTAATATTTTTAACTAAAGAATCATTGAAAATTTGTTATCAATAAGTCGAATTACGAAAATTTAGCAAGTTTTTGAAAAAATTGATATATGGTTATTTTTTAAGTATCCTGATCCAAGTAATAAAGGTACCAGTGATATCACAACAGGGAAAATACAAATAATCTTTCACAAAAGCTTTTTTACCCATTTAATACTTATGAATAGTTTTCAATTTTTAATGAATATTTTCGTTTTCAAATTATTAAATGAGTGTTTTTGGTAGTCAAATTAAGAGATTCGAACAGTCCATTTATTTAAACATAAATAAAATTTACTTTTTTTGCTTAAATTAGCATATTCAGATCAGTAATTTTGGATATACTTTTGAATTTAAATTTTACGTTACATTTAGTTTTAATAATCAAGGTAAAATGGAACAATCCTGTCAATCTAGAATTTTGACCTTTTCTCAAATTCTTGTACTGTTTTTTCGAATCCTGTGTTTTCTGTGCTTGTATGATACAAATACTCTTTAGAGCTAAATTGGAAAGGCGCTCGTATTAAAATCATGATGATATTATGATGCAATTAGATGTCACTACTGTGGCGAATAAGGGAAGAACCAAAAGGAAAGCTTTTAAAAGTTAGAATATTATTCGAAGAAGTCATTAATCATTGAAGATCATTGAGGAATAAAATAAATGAAACCAAAATATCATATTTGTCACTAAATAATGATGAGACAGATGACACCAGAAAACTTGAAGAAACATCCTCATTAATACAGGCTAGGAAATATCTCTTAATTCTCTTCTTAAAAGATTTCTTCGATTTTAATGAGAGGCATATGTCGCAATTTTACAGTAAATGGGATAAAAAAATCAGCCCTTCCGAAAATAAAGTAATTGGTAATCCCTCCCGTAAATCAAATAATTGGAAGCTCATAACTGAAAGGAATAACTTCTGTTTAATACTCTCTCTTAATGGAGATTCTTTTGGGAGGTAGATTACACAATTTTACAGTAGATGTGGGAAAAAATCAGCCCTTCAATAAATAAATTAAGTGGCAATCCCTTCTAGTAAATCAAGTAGTTGATTGCTCGTAAGCGGAAGAACATTCAGGGGAATAACCATAACAGTAGACAAATCTGGTTGTGCATTTTCTTTACATGAAACATTTGAAAATAAGCATTTTTATTTATTTAGTTATTTTTTGGCAAATTCCATAATTGAATGGAGACAGGGAGTTTTAGGTATCACATTTTTGTAGGAATGATAAAAGGACAGACGTTAAATGTGCCTGGTGATGCCTAAATGTGCCTGATGAAGCTGTACTGAATTTATAAAATATCGTGTTCATAATGAGTGATTTTTTATAATGAAAACCATGGGAAATTTACTTTTCTAATGAAAATGATTTTAAAAAAAAGGTTCTAAGATTTGCGAATTTTAAAATTTCAGTTTTAATGTTTTGAATATTTTTTGATATCTCTCTTTAAAATAACGAGTTAATACTAATTTGTAAAAGTCATTTTCTTACGATATTTTTTTTTCTTTTTGACAATTTTGCCCAATTTTAACAACTGACAAAGTTACCCCCTTTTCTGGGTACCGTTCCTAAAGTTTCTTTTCTTTTTTATTTTATTAATGCATGATTTTTTTACTTAGATTATCATATTTCCATAGAATTCAAAACTAGCAATCGGGGCTAATAGATTGTGATGGTTTTGATGTATTTTTATACATTGCTTGTTTACGAGTTTGTTTTAGTCAGTTGGAAGAAAAGAAAATTTATTTAAGGCAGTTGAAAGAAAAGAAAAATGTGGTTTAATGAAACTTTAAAAAAGTTCTTATTAGAATATTTTTACCTCATATCTCGGTTGATGCAAAAATTTCTCGACCTCCAAACGATTGAAAATGAAGTGTAAATATATATCTTTATAACTGAAAAAGAAATAATAATTTATTTTATAACCAACAGAGTAATTATTTTTCAACTCCGTAGTTACAAAACTATATTTTTATTTGAAAAAAACTGCTTTAAGAAAATATTCAATTTGATGTTTATTATATTTTTAAATGAGCCAAACAGATTATATTTATCAAATCAGATGTAAATTTATCAGATTAGATTTATCAAATCAAAATATAATTAGATGTGGTAATGGATAAATACAAGGGGCGTTTGAATGAAAAGGCTCGAAACAACACTTTGGATACAAATGAAGATTTTATTCAAAGTATATATCAAAGGTCTGAGCACAACGATCTCTTTGACTAATGCGTCGAAGAATTCCTTGATCCCAGAATTCCTGTGGCAGTGACGAGGCACTGTCCTTCATAGTGTCGTTGAGTTCGCCGTCTAAGTTGAAGCGTTTCCCTTTCAGACGTTTCCTTAGAGGACCAAACACATGAAAATTGCAGGGCAATATGTCCGGGCTGTAGAGTGGGTAGTCCAGCTGCTCAGATTTGAACTTGGCCAGTTCCGTATTCGTGACCCTGGATATATGCGGACGCGCGTTACGATGAGCAGAATCACACCTTCCGTGTGTAGCAACTGTCGTTTATTCGTGATGGATTTGTGTAGACTTCGGAGTGTTTCACAGTACACATCAAAGTTAATAGTTCTGAAAATACATCTGAACGGGAAGCGCATCAACTCGAACTCAAGGCCGCTGTGAAGGACTAAGTCTCGTCACAGCCACAGGAATTCTGGGAACAAGGAATTTTTCGACTCTTTCATCAATGGAGTGGTTGTGCTCAAGCCTATGATGTATACTTTAAATAAAGTTTTCATTTATTCCCACTGTTTCATTTTGTACCTTTTCCTTTTAATAACTCTTGCATCCTAATAACAGTTGAAAGAAATTCCTCCCCACCCCTTTCATCTTTCCTTTCAACCCCTCCCTTTTACCTTTATTTTCACCCTTATTTGACGAATTAGGTCCATTCTAACGCATGCACAAAAGCGTGGAAAGTTTTAGAACATTTATTTTGTCAAACAAAATAAATATTTCACGAATATCTATTATAAGCAGCCAGAAGAAGAATAAAATTTATTAACTTGATTTTAGCACTTAATGATATCGTAATTAATAAAAATAGATAAGTGTATGATACTTTCGAGTGTTTTTGTGCAATGTATCAGCACTTAGATAATAATTAAGAAACAGAGAATATTGATTAAGATTGTTTTTATATGTTATAATGTTTAATGAGTTTTACTATAACACTAGCCGCATTTTGCGACCATCCAGTTCGCCAGTGTTAATGTTCTTTAAAATTGTCAGAAAAATACTTTATGTAACTTATCTTTTAACAGCTATTTTAATCAAAATATTTTTAAGGTTCAGATTTTGATAGATTTTGATGCTGTCATAAAGGCCTTAAGCCCGTGATGTACCATATGTCTCTCTAATTATCTCACAACTCTCGGAAAATTTCATTATTAAATTAAAGAGGAAATGATTAATCTGTAATTAATACAGAAACAGTTTTTACTGACACTATTCATATTTAAAAAATGTTAATATTGAAAATAGAGTTGATCAGCATTTGAGTCTTATGTGTACGGAATAATTTTCATAATTTATATAATATATCAAGAATAGTTCAACAAAATTTCTCAGATTCGTTAAATTAAGTTTTTTAGTTTTGCTTTCAAAAGGATTTAAATGATTTTAATAACATTATTTTATTTGGTTCAATTTATAAACATAATTAAAGAAATTATGAAATTTCATACAGTAACTTTGCTCTAAGGAATTATATTCTGCGAAATATTCTTCTGCTATTAAATTTGATTGATTTATGAAATTTTGAAAAGAATAGTTTATAACAATCAACAATTTTATAATCTCAGGTATCATATTCGGAAAGGTCGATAAAGTGGTTTTAAATTACCCCCTTTTATTGAATAGAGATATTCAAATATACATAAATCAGTCAGTATTAGAGACTGAATTAGTTGATGGAAATTTATCACTTTTTATTTAAAACTAGCCGCCTTTGGCGACCAGCTGGATCGCCATGAGTAATGCGTTCTAAAATTTCCAATTAAATCATATATTTTTTAGCCAAAATTTAAGAAATAGTTTGTTAAAAGATTCAGTTATTAGTAGTTAAAGAGTCGGTAACTTTATTCGGAAAAACTTTTTGAGTTTAATGCTCTAATAATTTATCGGTTATGCTTCCAAAATATTAAAAACTAGCCGCCTTTGGCGACCAGCTGGTTCGCCATGAGTAATGGGTTCTAAAATTTTCGATTAAATAACATATTCATTAGCCTTGAAATAAATCCGGGCATTGATTGGCCAGAAATTAATATTTTCTTTAAGGTGAGGGATTGAAAGTTAAAAAAGAACACGTTTTCCTAATAATATTCTTTAATTTTATAAATAAGTCAGTTTTTCATAAGTAGTTATGCTTCCAAAATATTAAAAATATTTTTTTTCGGTGATGCCAAAATATTAAATATGTTTTTTTTAAAGGAGAAAAATTATTGAATTAATGATACAGATATTGCAAACGATTATGGAAATATGCCATTGAATCCGGATTTCAGTGCATATCCTGTCTAAATTCAATCAGGTTTACCATAAATAAAGATGATTTATGGAATAAATGATTTAGATACTGCAAACGATTAAAGAAACCTTTGCTTTGCATTTATTTTTTTTAGAAAATATCACATTTTATATTTATTTTATTTTATCCAGTCACGTGTTAAAAGTTGCATTTCTTTAGATTTATTTTGCGATGATATTTTTTTTT
>JAPMOQ010053169.1:112345-139640 GCA_026543055.1 Argiope trifasciata | reverse complement strand
GGTATGAAAATATATATTAAATGAAAAAAAAAATGTTTACCTCACATCAAATGATACTTATATGTTATAAAAGAACTGATTAAAAATTTATTTTTATGATTATTTAAGGTGTTTTTTTAAATTTAAAATCTAAGAAATATTTAAAGATTTATATCAATATATGTTTTGCTACCTGAAGTATACAAGAAAGATTGGCACAAAAATTTAAAAAAAAATCATTATTTTTCTTAATTATACTAACCATTTTAAAAGCATTACTCAAAAATAAGTAAATATTAAAAATGATATTGCTTTATCAAAAAGATTCTTTATTTTTAATAATTACTTACTTCTGTATTATGTAATTAAATCTATATGTGCTGCACTAATTTAAATGCTGTAGCATTAAATAAGAGATAACTTCTGCATGCATGCTAATAAATAACAGAAATATGACTTAATTTTAGAAAATATATTCTCATAAACACATCTATAGATAAGTGTCTAGTAAAAATGTTTTATTAATAACATAAAATTTTAATAAAATTACTAAGTAAGAGACTACATACACATATATGTATATGCTCATAACTTTATAATTTCTTTCAGCACTCTGGATGAGAAACCCCATTAAATGATATAGAACATCATAATAACATTTTTTGTGTATGGCAGAAGCAGTGGTAATGATAAAAATTAAAATCTTATTTGAATTGTATACTATTTTTGATGAGAATTTTTTGAAGTATGCAAGTATACATTTATTTGGGAATTCTGTAAATGAATGGTTTTAGAAATTTGAAGGCAAAAATGTGAACAAACTATTTATTTTTCAACTATCACATATCTTATTTCTCAAAACAACAATCTGAGACAAAATAAATATGTTAATGGTCTAGTAGCTATAACAGTATACAAAATAATCTATACTTATAATAAAGCTCAATGTGCGTGTGTGTGTGTTGGCGCTCTACAGGCCAGACCGTTGGACCTACAGCTACCAAATTTGGTATATGTATACCTTGGATGTCGGGAATGTGCACCTTGGAGCCCTTTTTTCGAATTTTTAATTAGAATTTGAATTAATTAAAATTTAAGCGAAATTTCGACGTTTTTCCGCTATAACTTCCGAAAATATCATTGTACAAACATGATTTTTACATAAATTTAAAGATTAAAAAATTAGCTTTCTAATGGCACCAATGTTATAATATATAACTTAAGACTTCTATTTTTAACAAATTTTTAAAGAAATATTTTGACCATGTTTTTTTGATCACGTGACCGGATAAAAGAAAAGAAAACAATGACGAAAGTTCAAATAATAATAATAAAACTATCATGGTAAATCCATAGAGCTGGGATACTGATAGAGGGAGTGCAACCCTACTTTCGTGTAGGACAAGATAAAATCACGTGACTGTGGGACAGAATTTGTGTTAGCTGTAACCACATTCTCCGTTCCCCATTATATTTCAATGGCAGATTTTTTCCCGCTTTTAACTGTTGAAATTTAAAACTTATTTAAGCCATGGTTACCTATTGCCGTGCAATTGGATGCAAAGAAAAAGCTTCTAAGGATAGTCCTTTATCATTTCATAGGTATTTACAGGCAACCTATTCTGTTTATATCCATTTTAAGTCAATTAAAAATTTCCTAACATCGATCACTCAGTGATTTTGGTGTTATAACTCAATAATATTTCATAGTTTGGCTTAGTTATTGTATTGAATTTATTTAACATGTTACTAGGCTTCGTTTAAACTGATGTAACTACGTTATATTTTGTTACTTGCTTTATTTTAATCTCGAATGTGTTGCAAGCGCTTGGCTACAAGCTTGGCGGGATTTTTTCTCGCCAATACAAGTGTTTGCATAAACATTATTGACCGATTAGTAATTGAGTGTTTTTTTTAATGCAAATAAAGTTCTTTAAAATTTCTAATATGTTGTTTCTTTTTAACCGCAATTATTGTATTATATCGTGAACAATATTAAATCCAATCTAAATTTTGCAAAACAATTTTTTATGGCATATTTACCTTATAGAACAATTTTCCTTAATAATGCTTTATTAATAAAAGCGTACAATAAAATCTCAATATTTAATTACAAATATAAATTAATAATTAAAGTATTTGTAATTTTTATCATTTTTTGTTGTTGTTTTGGTGATTTTAATATGCACTAGTTTAACTGTTGATATTCATTTTGTAAAAAATTTTCAATATTTATAATTTATATTGCAAATATGAATGAAAACATTTTTTAAACATTTTTTTTTAAAAAAAAGACTTACGTCACTTTAATAATCTGTTTTTAAAAAGCTGGTTTTTATCTGTTTGAGAGAATGATAGAAAGCATTTGCGCATCTAATGTAAAATCTTGAAATGTTTTTATCAAAGAAAAGAAATAAAATGTTTATTTAAAGAAGAAAAATAATCACTTTTAATTATTGCACAAAAACAAAGTAATAAATCTAAATATAATTTAACTCGAATACTTGTGTAATATATATATATAATATAAACTGTTTAGGAAATGAAATAGGATTTATTTTTATAGGATTTCCGGTCGGTTTAACCGGAAATGAAAACCGACTGGACCCATTGCCGGGAAGCAAAATGTTGCGATGCAGTTTTTGAGTATGCCAACATTTGCGATATGGCGCCAAAAAGGTGTTCTTACCCCCAGATTTTTCTACAGTCACATGACTCATGTTGGGTACACTTTTTGAGACAGGAAACAAGCTACTAGCTCCCTCCATTTATATATCAGCTCTATGGGTAAATCAAGTCTAAAGAAATGATACTTTCAGCACGGGACTGGATAAAATAACAAATATAAAAAGTGATACTTTCTAAAAAAAATAAATGCAAGGCAAAGGATTCTATAATCGTTTGCAATATCTAAATGATTAATTCAATAAATCTTCTTTATTTACGGTAAACCTGATTGAATTTAGACAGGATATGCATTGAAATCCCGACCTAATGGCATATTTCTATAATCGTTTTCAATATCTGTATCATTAATTCAATAATTTGTTTTCGCTTTCTTTCAAAAAACATATTTAATATTTTGGCAACATCACCGAAAAATACATTTTTAATATTTTGGAAGCATAACCGATAATTAAAACTGACTGATTTATAAAATTAAAGAATATTATCAAGAAAACGGGTTCTTTTAGAACTTTCCGTCCACCATCTTAAAGAAAATATTAATTTCAGGCCAATAAAGGCCCGGAATTACTTCAAGGCTAATGAATATGTGATTTAATTGAAAATTTTAGAACGCATTACTCATGGCGAACCAGCTGGTCGCCAAAGGCGGCTAGTTATAAATAAAACATTTTTGCTGTAATTTTTAAAATTCTTAATCAAGCTCTTTAACAAATCCGGTAAAAATTGCATGGCATCAGAATTATAAAAGGGGGAAAATATTGTAAGGCTGAGAATTGTGTATGGAACTAGTTTCAGGATTTAAAATTCTTGAAATTGTAGTTTTATTCATTTCTTGAAATTTTTTCCACACACACATATATAATGTATATTTCCCAGACATGTATAAAAATAGAGATATAAAATTATTTCCTTGTTTTGAAGTAATTATAGATATGAACAATTATTTTCACTTGACATGACAAAAGTTCACTGTTAGATACAGAATTATTGATATTCACCTTGTGTCATTTTGAAATTAATACTATGACAACTTATTTCCTGAAATCGAAATGAGGGTAGTTGAAGGTGCCTCGTGCAAAGAAGGAAGCATTGATATCAGTTTGTATTTCTTTTATATGACATTTTTTAAATAGGCCAACATTTCTAGAAAGAAAAACTTTTTTTTTGTAAGGTCTTGTCGTATGAACCTTGTTTAATTTTTTGCTATAAAGAATGTGAAGAATTTATGAAAAAGTTAATCACTTAATTGATACTGATAATTTGATGTCAGCTAATTACGTATTTCATTTTTTTATTTTATTACATACATGTTGAAATTTTTGAATATTGATTCCAAACAGATACTTCTTCACAATATGAGCCCTGACCGCCCGATATCGCCCCATTCGATAATGAATGAAAATGTTTAATGTTAGTTACAAAACAAGAATTGAAATAATACATATAATTATAAGTATGATCAAAAATATTAATTAATTTAAAAATAAATTAAGTAAAGTAGTATTAAAATTATTAATTAATTAAAATAATAAATTATGTAATTTAACATATAATTAAAATATTTAATCAAACATTATTAAATATTAATTATTAATCATCAAAAGATATTGTTCTAAATTAATGGAGTTTTAAAAACTTTGTTTCTTGTTTATAAAGAATTTAATAGATAAAGTTTTATCAAATTAAATATTTTGGATTGAAAATCGACATTTAATTGTTTCTTTGACGATCTATGCCTTTTTTTTTTTTTTTTTTTTTTTTTGCAGTTTTATTCATTAATTTTTTAAAAGAAATTATATATTCTACCTATCAATGAATTGAATTTTTTTTCATTAAATAGTTAAAATTAATTGACTAAGTTATTTTTTACTGGAATTAATCATAATTATAAATTAAATTGGGTATCAAAATTTATATCTCGAATTAAATCATGGAAATCTTCTCCCCGGAGTGTACAATTTGAATTTATTCTGACTTTCCAAATATTCTTTTTCAAAAGAAAAAAAATGTCCTCATTAAATTCACAATAATATCAATCATCCGCTTGACTCAACTACTGACTTAATCTCGCCTCTTTAGGATTTTTTTTCTTCTGTTCTTAAAATATCAGTCTTGTCTATTTAAAAAGTGACATTTTTTTACTTTTTATAAGTATTTATACTAACCCTCAATCCTCGAATGTGGACAACTCCGTCAGCTATAATAACGAAATTTTTATACGACCCCTAAAACATAGATGGCCACGCCTCCCCTACGATGATTGACGCGGAACATTTTGTCACCGGTCTCAAAAGTTTTCCTATCGGGAGGGGGGTTCAATTTCTCCATCTCGAAGGCATGACAAGTTTGCACTCCCACAAAATACAACTGATCATAAAGTGAGATATCTGTTGATCAAAAAATTGTTTCAAAACATATTTGGACACCGATTTGACAGCTGAGTAGTAAATAATCATCAGCTGGTGTTTCACTGCGGTTGTTGAATTTGGCTAGAAATTTTGGACGTTTTTTAATAATTTTTCTCGTAGTTTTAAAATGTAGTGTACAATTAATAACCAATGGTAGTGAAGAACGCATAATCACACGATCCTTCGCTTCGTCAGACTTGTTCTATGTGAGTATTGATTGCCAGAATAACTGAACTTTGTTGATGACAACTTTGATGTGCAAATCAAAGATTAATTTAGAATCTAATAGCAATGAACAAAATTATTTTTAAATCATTAGATTTTTTTAAAATTTTGTAAACAAAAATCCTTATAATAATCTCATAATGTAAATATTATAAAATTGCAACGTGACAAGGCATATTTATTTTAAGAAAACTGAAGTGAAAGGAATGAATCGTGTGTTTTTGAATCGGTTTCGCTTTTGTGGGCGACTCATTGCACCGACTGTCTTTAATAAACAAAAGCTGTCATCTTCAGTTTGCTTGTTGAAATCTAAAGATTTTTCTGGAAATAAAACTATGGTTTTTAAATATCCACCAGCAAGACGTGATGAAACAGCAATTGATCAATATCATGGAGTTGAAGTTAGTATTAATTTATTTATTTGTAATCTAAGCTGCATTGAACCTAAATTTAAAGGGTGTGACGAATATTTTTTTACATTTAAGCTTCATATAGGGAAGAATTACTTTATATGATATGTATCTGATGTTTGAATGTAAGAAACTCGTGATATTTTCACGAAGTAAAATTAACTTTAGGAACGATTCTTTAGGATAATTTTAGGACAAGGGAACGATTTTTCAATTTAAGTGAGAGTGTGCTGTAAAGTATTCCTGCTCTCTGATTAAAAAAGTTGCATTGTGTATATTCCTAAAATATTACACATGAAATATTGATTACAATTGATCAGATGCTGGTATGATTTTTCTTTATTTATTGGAACAGCTTTGATAAGCTATTTTCAGCAAATTCTAGTGAAATGCCCAAATGTGGCATGACTGTCAGTAATAGCATTTCCAACTGTAAAGTTCTGATGAATGTCGCTACAAATTAAGGGAAATGGTGAGGAGAGGAGTCAATAGTTGCCATAAAATGGAATGTACACAAAGAAATGTATTTGAAGATAATTAATGTAAGCAGCGAGAAAAAATCAAGGGAAATGAATAAGAAAGATAAAAATCCAGTAATATACAAAGGTATATTATACATAATTGAGAATAGGTGAACAAAAATTTACCAACTTATTTCTCAAATAATCTGGAAAATTTTCAAACGTTAAATGATTTATGTTTAAATTAAATAATTTTTTAGCATTTCATACTAATAAAGTATTCTCAATTCATTTGTTTTGATTTAAGTGGATCAATTTAATAATTATGCTAATGGTCTGTGTTGTCTTTTAGATTCATGATCCTTATAGATGGCTAGAAGATCCTGATTCGGAAGAAACCAAGGAATTTGTTCGTCTTCAAAATGAATTGGCAGTTCCTTATTTAGAAAGCTGTGAAGTTCGAGAAAAGCTGAATAAAAGGTGATTATTTCATGTGTATCATATCCTATAAATTAACATTTATTCTTGAATTGTTTATTATCTGTCCTTGAAATTATGTTGACTGTGATTTAGCTATTTATGTGTTAAGTATTTAATAAAATATTGAAAACAAAATCAGTTTCTCAAAGAGGAATTTTTCGTCTTAAATTTGAGTAACACTGCATTCAACTTTGTAAATTTAATTTTAATAGTTTTTTTTTCTTTCTTTTTTTGAATAAATTATAGTTATATTTTGTGGTATTAAACACAACTTCAAAAGAAGGACTAAAATGTTATAATTCCCTTTAAAACTATAATATATTAGATACGGATTTCTTCTTAAGACTATAAATGAAAGTGTCATAGAATAGAAACACGGATCAATTGTATACATGGATCAATTATAGCTGAACCTGAATGAAATAAAATTTAATGTGTAACATAAGGAAAAGTTTTATCTGTTAAATCATTTAAATTTACTGCAATAGCTTAAAAACTCATGATGTAACTCTTTTTAATGTGATTAAGTTAAATATCCACTTTTAAAATATTCTTATGTCCATCAGTTATGAAGTTTTTCCCTTCTAAGTTTTATATTCCTCAACAGTTTTTCACCAACATTTTTTAAAAATGAAATTAATGTTAGTTAACTATTCTAAATAAAAGTAGCATGCTCCATGTAACATGACGTTTTTATTAAGATAAAACAAGCTTTAAAGAATAAATTTTATTGCTATTTTATTTCTTAATTATTTGCATTTATTCCATTAAAAAATTTGGGGGGGGATGATTTTTTCCTCTTACCTGTATATATTTTTGAAATTTTTTGTCATTTCTCCCCAAAAAAAGCATTGTGAATTATATTTAATTGTATAATCCTAGAAATTGAGTATTATTTTGTTAATTATATTATAATCTTTGTGCATATTTATTTCTTTAATATGATTATTTGTTTTAGAATAACAGATTTGTGGAATTATCCTAAATATGGATGTCCTTTCAAAGAAGGAAAATATTATTATTATTTTATGAACACCGGTTTGCAAAATCAAAGGTAAGTTATCTCTTATTAACGGATATTATCAATTGCATATGATTGATTTTGGATCAAATTATTTCTTTATGAATTCAGATCATTTGAAAATTCCCAAAGGATTAATTAAATTCTAATTAGTGAATAGTGCTAAAAATAATAGTAATAAAATATGTGTTCAATGGGATAACATTAGAGAAAAAGATAATATCCTCAGGATGGTGATTAAGTAATATTTTAAACTATACATTTTATCTCATTTTAGTTTAATTCATGGATCTAATTAATATTATTCATTTAAAGAATGGTCATTTATTTTATGATCTGACAATACATTAAAATTATGCAAGATAGGTAAATAAATTTCGAAAGCATTTTTCTCTTTTATTGCTTCGGTATGGTGAAAGGAACAGAAAATGAAAATACTTCTAAGTGGAAATTAATGTTAGCAAATATTTAACAAAGGGACAAGGTGAAAAAATAGGAAGAATCTTTTAAAAATATTTTAAATGCATGTAATTATACAACAGAATTTATTACTATTCTTATTATACTGTTCATGGATTTTGAGATTGACACTTTACAACAATTGTAGTTTGCTAAGAAGTAGTAAGGGGTTATTATTCTGAATTCACTTTATTGCTAAAATATGTATCTTTTTTTTTTTTTTTTTTTGACAAACTTGGAAACTGTGGGGTTTTCAATGAAAATGAACAGTATAAGCCCAGATTTATTTTCTATCTGTTAACATTTTCATATTTTCTAAAGACATTATTATTTGAGATCAATATTAATGTCTGCTGGATCCTTCTTTATATGTGTATATATATAATGTTTGATTGAAATTTAACTATAAATTTAATTTATTTTTTTTATATGATGAGAGAACTTTTTTTGAATTGTTCAAGTTTATAATAAAACAGTACTTATATACTATTGTTATAATCATTTGTAATTTTTTGAAGTTATTCTTACTTGCATCAGACACTTTTTCAAGAAATGAATTAAGAATTTGCTATTGAAATTTGAATTGCTATTCCATTTTAAATAGCAGAAATATTTTTACCTTAATCTTGACTGAAAAAACAAACATGAATGAACTAATTAAAAAAATTTAAAAATTGTTTTTTAAAACCAGCATATTTTGTATGCTTCTCTGATATAGTGCATTTAGTATTTAGCTTTTTTTTTTAAATGGGGATAATTGAATTGTGTGATATATAATACTAACACAAAATGATACCAACAGAACTGTTTGATTCAAAATTTGATATAGGTCTACAATTTTTGTAATAAAATTTAATAAATTTCATCTACCTTGTTAACCACACTTTTGAATTATTATGTGTGTGTGGATTAATTTTCATGCATGCTTCTTGTATATGAATTTTGTCTAAATTTTTAAAAATATTTACAATTTTGGTTTTAAGACAATATTACTCACCTGTTACATTTGTCTAATTGATTCCATAATTTAATTATTGTTTTCATAGACTAACAGACATAATGCCTCTTTTACTCATATATTTTAACCCCAATAAGTTTAAAACATGAAGATTCCTAAAAATGTATTTTTATTATAATTAATGTTCTTTTTATGCTTAGGGAAGGTAGAAAGAGCTAGTGTTTATGAAATTTTGTTATGCATTGTGCCAATAAATGCTGTAATAAAAAATATATTTATCTATTGTATATTTCTTCAGTTTTATATTATTAAATTGACTGGTCATTAAAAATCCTGTCCATCTATTTTATATAAATATTGGTTTTCTAAATCATATTATATATTCTTTTTTTAAAGCATTTTATATCAACAAGAAACTCTTGAGAGTGAAGCTGAAGAATTTTTAGACCCTAATAAGCTGTCTAAAGATGGATTGGTCAGTTTATCTGTTTATGAATTTTCAGAAGATGGTGAATATTTTGCTTATGGACTTAGTGAAAGTGGCTCTGATTGGAACAAAATTAAGGTTTGTTCTGTATATTACTGAACTGTGTATTGAATATTGGTATTGAATTAATATTGATCTGTTTTTCATGTTTTTAAGCAATGACATGACTAAAATTAGTATTCAAATGATTATTTTCTACAACAACAAAAAAAAATTGCTGTAATAGTAAAAAATAATTACAAATTATGAAATGATTGTTTTGAGTAAAATTAAAATGTAGAAAATTTTTGTTTGTATTGATACGATGGGTGAAAGTTAAGTAGAGTTTTCTTAATAACTTGTTACTGTTATTGAATATTTAAAGCGGTTTTACTGAGAATTTCTCATGCGGGAATACCTGCAATTCAGATGCAGTTTAACTTAAGAATATTTTAGATAGTATGTGATTACGCGTATGTGTATAGCGCTGGCTTGTGTGTGTATTTAATCCAAGTAAAAATTCTTCTTTACTTTTTCTCGTTTATTTTCACACACACACACAAATATATATATATATATATATATATATATATATATATATATATATATATATACACACACACACACAAAACATGGACGACGATCACAGATATACAAAGAAACACATAATATATATATATTAAAATATAAAAAGTGCCGCTAACAACGAGCGAACAAATAATACTTTTTTGCCGCTAGCGGAGAGCGAGCGGGTGCTTGCCTGCTCCAGTTACAACAACAACGGATATGGTTGTTTACAAAAAAATCTCAAGAGCGCTCTCCTCACATTCCAAGCATACTCCTGGGTGGGTGCAAACTGCGCCATCTATGTTCAGCATTCATTTATATATATGAACAAGTATACAAAGAATAAAAAAGATACAAATAATTAATTAAATCAAAAATAATTTAATCACATAAACAGTATGGGATTTGGACAGTTATAAACCTAGTGACAAGGTGCTTACTGATTCATGTCTACATTATGGTGTAATCTGTGAAACAGACTTCTTATTCAGAAGACCTTATCAAACTGTCCAGAGTTAACAATCTACAAGTCTAATTTTTATTTAGTTTTATTAACAAAGATAATCTCATCTGCATATAAAGTATCTTCATAGCTTTGAGCAATTTGTGTTCAAAATTTGTTGTGCATTACTGTAAATCAATGACTTCATTCAAATGTCTAATTTGGGAAGAAATTCATAATATGGTTTATTTTTTAAATTTTAATCTTTTTGCCATTTACACTATTCTTGAATGATAGTAATTGAATTTGTATTCTCTTAACAACCAATTCAAAATATAATCTGTGGAAAGATAACCATTTAGATAGCTATATTTGAAGAGCACAGATATCATTTAGTATTTAACAGCAAATTACTTAGGGCATGATGCGCTTGCAAGAAAAAGTCATTTATGAGGAATAACAATATTAAATGGCTATATGCCTTTAATACCAGTCTTGTAGATCAGTGCTCCACAACCAGTGTGCCACGGCACACTGATGTGCCATGAGCCAGATACAGGTGTGCCGCGATCAAATACATTGTATTTGACATTTTTCATCATGTATTTAATACACAATGACAATTTTTTTCATAATAATGTCTATTTTTCTAAATATACTATAGAATAATTATTATAACTAAATAATTATTCAATGGTACCCTGGTGAGAACAGCTTTAAATAATGGCATGACTTTAAAATTATACTTCTCCAAAGTTCCATTATATGTTTTCTGGATTTACGTTAAAAAAGAATATCCTCACATTTCCTACAAAGCAATCTTAACATTACTTCCATTTTCGACAACATATTTATGTGAGCAAAGTTTTCAACTCTTGTATTAATTAAAAATGATAAGCGGTCATACTTAAAAGATCTTGACCAAGAACTTCGGGTGTCAGTGTTAAATATTGAGCCAAATTTAAAACTTTTGTGTTCATTGAAACAAGGGCAGGTATCACATTAATAATTATTATGATTGCGTAGAAATAAATATGTTATGGTTTTATGTATGTATACCTTTCAAATAAAAAACAAACATTTGTTGTAAAGTTTGTGTATCAATGAATACCTATATACTTTAGCTTCTGGTGTGTTGCAGAATTCTAGAAAGAAATAAGGTGCGTCGTAGGTGAGAAAAGGTTGCGGAGCACTGTTGTAGATGACCCATTAAAATAAAATATAATATTTCCATGTGCAATTTTTTTTTATGATGCAAGTGGCCTAAATTTCTTGCGAGGGACAAATAATGCCTATTCTTTCTGCATGTAAGTCATGTAAGCAACTACTTTAAATAAAATATATTATAAAATCAATTGGTCTACCGAATAACTAGACTTAACTTTTAAGGAATGTATAGATTTTTCTTAATTCCTTGTTAAAGACTTATAAGGATTACTCATTAGTAATTGAAATTAATTGCTGCACAATATCTTAAATAGTATACTTAAGAAACATGCTTATCAATCCCATTCTTGTACAACTTTAAATCTTCATCTGATACTCTCCTGTTATTTCTGAAATTATCTTTTTGCATTATTTCTTTCTATAATAATTTTTCCATTTGATCATATCTGGCAGTTTTATTTATATATATTTTAGATTTTCATTAAATACACCAAAAAAAGTTTTAATAATGCAGTATTATATCTATTTATAAGCTCAAGAGTTACTTTTTAATTGATAATATATCTGTTTTGGCACTAAACAGTGCACTGTCATTTTGAGCTAATGTATATATATTTCTTTTTAATTGCTACATTTTTGTAAAAAACATAATTTTGAAAAGCATAACTGAATAATGTACACATTAAGTAAAATTTTATTCGTCATTATTTAGAAACAATTGAAAGTTAATGGTTTTCAAGACTTTCTTGTTTATAAATAAGATATTACACAATCTCCAACACACTAATTATAAAATATCACTTTTTAGTTCCATAGAACTTATATGTACTGATTTAAAATGTGTGGTTATAAAAGAAAGTAATTAAGTGGTTTGGCATGCTGTAAATTTGTTAAAATTACTTTTTTTCCAGAAAATCATGTAATATATTAAAAGGAAAAAGGAAAGGATACGAAAGGAAATTGACCAATTCATTTTCTTGGTGTAAAATGGTTATTGTTAGTTCTTTTAATAGAAAAACTGGATTATTTTCTTTTAAAATTCCTGCATTTGTATTTAATTACAAAGCTAATATTTGCATTACATTTCATAGGTGAAAAAAGTTTCAACCAAAGAAGATTTACCAGAAGTTTTACATAAAGTGAAATTTTCAGATATTTCTTGGACCCATGACAACAAAGGCTTTTTCTACTCTGTAAATATATGTTGAATTTTATTCATTCTGTTTGGGTTAGATTTGTTTATATATATATTTTTTTTCCCCTTTAAATATGATTTTATCTCCCTCTGATGAAACAATATTTGATATTTTAAACTTTTTTTTTTTGTAATTGTTGAATATGTTAATTTAAATAGTTTGTTATTTATCACTGATTATTAATAAAATTGTTTCTTAAAAAAATTAAAGCTTGACATTTTATATTCATAGTGTGCACTTCTGTATAACTTCCCTTCTTTTTTTGTGATTTATTTTATGCTAATGTTATTTAGTGTTAATGTTTTAATTGGTTTGTCTTATTAATAAATTTATTATATTTTCTATTATACTTTTTTTTCTTCTGAATGCCTTGATCTAAGTATCATATTTGAAATATAATCTTAGAGCTATTAAAATATTTTAAGTGATTCATTGTAATGAAATTAGATGGGCATGTGTTTCTATTGATTATTTTCCATTTATTACTGTAAATAATGTATATTTATTTTGAATTATTTCATGCAAATGATTACACTTAAAATAGATTTTCTAATAGGATTTACTAGGTTAATTAAAAGCATTTCAAGTGATGTATATTCCAAAGAAGATATAAAAAAAAGGTTTATTTTGGTTATGGATTTTTAAAATTTCTTTTATAACTGAATGGAATGTATTTTTCTTATAGCGTTATCCAGAAGCAGATAGCTCTGCTGATGGTCATGAAACAACAGTCCAGGAGAATCATTCTGTATACTATCACAGAATTGGTACCGAACAGTCCGAAGATGTTTTGTGTGCCCAATTTCCAGAGCATCCTAACTGGCTAGTGTATGTTTTAATATATTATATATACTCGCATTTTAAGTTCTCATATGTGATTATTATTTTGTAAAGAAGCATAATTTGTAATTTAAATAAAAACAATGTATATAATTTGTATTATAAACTAATTGCTTTTGAAGACCAGCTCTTTTACTGGGGATATTGCTTCTGTTTCATTTCAACTATGTTGCTTAGATATTATTTCATGGCCATGAACCTTTCAAACTGTCGAACATTCAAGTTATATTACTTTACTTGTCTCTCTCTACCTGTGTTCTTTTCTTTGAGAGAATATACTTTAATGGAACACCTCCATCACAGTGTAGCACAGTTAAAAACACAAGAATCTCGCTAATGTATCTTCCAAATTTTGTAGCATCTTTTCATTTATTTCTCTGCCTTGTAAATTACACAAATACAATACAGAAAACTTGTTCCATAGTTTTGAACATTAAAAGAATGTAGAATGATGAAATACTTGATAGCACATTGCAAATTCCAATGTACTGTTATAAATTAAATATTTTTGAATGAATATTTTTTTTAAAAAATTAACCATAATTAAGGAAAAATTCACATGACTATTGATTTAGTATCATAAGAAATACATTTTTTTTTTTAATTTTTAAATTCCTTTTTGTCCTGTAATATTTTTAAGTAATTAAAATTTCAATGTTTTATTATAATCTAAAATTGCAATAAGACATTGAACCATGTATTAAAGCTTTACTGTGTGATGAATATAAACATTTTTTTTAAAATTATTTGCAAATTAATTTTAAAGTGTAATTTTTCTGTTTAACATTTTTGATCATTTTTATTATAAAATTATCTTTAATATTTTGTCAAAAGAGTTTCTACACATATGTTTAATTTCTTCCACAAAAAAAAGGGAGGGAGGTTTACTTGAATATCTGTTTTTTCAATTTTGCATATAATTTAATAATTTTTGTTATTAATTCTTTTTTAAATTCATTATTACCTTTTTAACCCTGTTTAGTGGTGCTTCAGTGACTAACTGTGGGAAATATGTGATAGTTGGCGTTCAAGAAACATGTAAAAATAACATGGTTTATTACTGTGACTTGGAAAAACTGCCTAATGGAATTTCTGGTAATTGGTATTGATTTTCTTGAAAGTTGGCCATGCCTAATCTGTGTGTGTAATTGAATAAAGTTTATTTTTCTTTTATTGCAGGGCTTTTGCCTTTAAAGTGCATTATCAATAACTTTGAAGCTGAATATAGGTATGTTGATAATGAGGGATCTCTCTTTACAATCCATACTGATAAAGATGCGCCTTTATATCGACTAATCACAATTGATTTTGAGAAACCAGATGAGGTAAATATACTGTGTTAAGTATCCTGATTAAAATTCAAATTATATTTTACATGTTGGAAAGTGTAGATTAATTTTATATTATTAGTAGTAGGGAGAGCTATGGGCTAGTTGTAATGAGAATAAGTTAGAAAATGCACATTGAAATTACTCTATATATTCTTCAATTAAAATTCAGTTTAAAATTGTACTATATATTCTTATAAATGGAAAATAGCTCTATACATTATATTCAGTTAAAAAGGCTTGAATATATTTCTAATGTAATCAAAAGTAATTCACACCAAGTGTCTGCTAATTGTTGAAAAAATCTTAATTTTTATGCAGCTCTTATATATCATTCCATTGTATTTTATAATATATTTGATTAACGATGCTCTATATGGTACGTTTTCTATAGCTAAAAACATTTTTATTCATTAGAGATGCCTCATTCATAGCTTCCTGTCATTTTTGTGTAACTGTAGTTTTCATTTGAATGCAACTGCAAATAATTATTACAATGATGTTATTTTATATTATTGGAATTTTATATCTTAGATTAAAATTTGCATCATATCTGACAGATTTTCTTTTTGATTTGTTCTTATTGGATTTCAAAACACTGCTCTTTTTATATCTTTAATGCAATTATTGATTGTTTCCTATCCTTCATTAATCTGCATTTATTAGGTACAAGCAAACTGATAGTTGTATAAACAGGGGCCATTTCCATAATATACTCTTAAGAAGCATTTCTTTTTATAAAACATTATAAGAAAATTTTTAATGCACAATTTTTCAAAATGCAATGACACATTATTAATAATCTGATATTTGACAAATTTTGAAGGTATTCAATTTTGTACTAAAAAAAGGTCATACACATTTGTAAATCCTTTGCAATAATTAATGTTAAACTCGTAGATTAATAGTTGGTTACTGAATGTATAAATGAACCTAATTAATTATATTATTTAAAGATTGATAGCTTTTAAGGAAAAATTGCTGCTTTTCTCAAATCTAATAGAGGCTGTCTTGATTTAATTTCTATTTTCTTGTTTCTCTTTCAATTGCTGCTATCTATGTTCAAATGCATAGATGGGCATATTAGCTGAAAATTTTGTTTCGAAAATAATTTAACATTAAAAAGAAATATTTTTATATTGGTGTAGAAGTAAAAATTATTGATATGAGAAGTCGAATAAAATGTAAAGTTTGTTTTTTACTTTCAAAAAGAATTTACTTTAAACAAGAAAATAACTTTCTAAAAAATTCATGCATCACATGAGTATGAAGAGTATTTGCATTAGAAATAAATTAATCACCTAGTATTTTTGTTTTCTAATGTGAATTATTTTCATATTATTAAAAACAGTTTTTTTTTTAACGTAATGTGTAATAAATTATAATTCAACATCTATAACATATTTTTCCATAAACTTCTTTTACCTTTAATAATTTCAACAAATTTTAAATTAAGCACCTTACATGAATATTTATATGGAAAATGTTAAAATAAAAGTGGAATGTTGAAATTATATTTGTATAAATGCATTTTTCATCTTTTAAGTTTATAATATCTTCGATTCAAATGTTGTTAATTTGATCTTTCATTTTTAATTTTATTACAGGCTAACTGGAAAGTCATCATTCCTGAAGATGATAAAAATGTACTTGATTGGACTCTTTGTATCAATAAAGATAAACTTCTTGTAGGTTATATCGAAGATGTAAAAGTAAGTTTTTAAAGAAAATTGAACTAAGTAATAAATTATGAAGTAACATTTATTGAAAATAGGTTCATCTTATTCATTTTATCAGAAAGTTTTGGTAGATTTATTTTTAAAATTAAAAGGATAAATTAGTATTTTCAGTATATTTTTATATCATTTGTGAAGCTTTATTTACTTATTTACTTGTTAGTTTCAGTTTGTTCAGTTAATATTATCAATTATACTGAATCGGTTTTAATAAATTCTGACATCTCACTATTTTAGTATTTTTAAAGCTGATTGTACTTATTTAACATTTTTCAAAGCTAAAAAAGATATGTCTTACCATCTGTTTCATTTTTTTTTAAAATTCCTGTGACATGTTATTGCATCACTCTGATAGGAGCTGCTTTCTTTTGATAGCTTCACAAATCATAGAAAGATATTAAGGAACTCCTTGACCATATAATGTGTACAATCAAATTAAGTATTCTCATTATTGTTCTTTTTAATGTGCTAATATCTAATGCTAAAAAGTAGACTGCATTAAATTCTCATTAGATGCTTTAAGGAAACAAAAACTTAGCTGTCTTAATTTCTTATTTCAAACTGCAATAAATTTTACCATTTTCTTTTATTAACTAATCTAATTAATTAACAAATTAAACTTATTTAAAAAGTTAATAATTTTCTTTCCGTAAATCAATCTTAATAATATTTTAGTAAACCATTAACTTGGGGAAAAAACTATCCATTTCAAATGCTTAATAAGAATGGATTTTTCAAATTCTCAAAAATGAGGTTTTCAGAGGCTATATTTGTTAGTTTTATTTTGAATTGCTGCATATCATACTTGTTGAATTTTATATTGATTTATTGTGAGAATTAAATTAGTAAATTAATATTCTGTTTTACAATGCAGAGTGTACTGAGTTTGTATGAATTGAATACCGGAAAGAGACTTCACACTTTCTCATTAGATGTGGGCAATGTCACTGGTTATTCTGGTAAAAAGAAGCTGAGTGAGGTATTGTTTGGATAATGTTATTTTCCTATTTATATACATATATGTAATGTGAATATGTTAGTTTCCTTTTATCTAATATTAGTTTTAGAAAAATTAATTGCTTTAGTTTTATTTTCCTTTTATTTATTTATTTATTTTTGCAAAAAATTGATGTAACTAAAAATCCTTTTATGGATTTTGGAGATCTGTACAGCAAATATTGCAAAACATCAAAAACTTTTATTTATATGAAAATATTACAATAAAATAATAAAGAACATGAAGGTAGGTTAAGGGTGGCATCAAAAAAAAATTCTCAATCATGAAGAATACATGGCATAAAAGATTAGCATTTGATGCATGTGCAGTTTTGACAGCTATTTGACTACAGATTCGACTTTATAATAGAAAGGGGAGACAGGGTTTAAGAAGGTAAATTGGTATTTTCAGCGAACTTTATAAAATGGATTTTTTATTTTACAATCCGTTTTAATGTCAAAAATTTGTTGCGAAGGAAAATAAGATTAAAGAAATAAATTTCTAGTAACTGGAGGAAGTATAAAAGCAATTTTAATAGATTAAAAAAGAATTCCAAAAAACTATTACCAAATTATATAATTTTTAAAAACTAATGAAATTTCATATTTGTTATTCCATTATTTTTAGTTACTAATAGATAAATAATTGCATTAAAGGTAAAATTGTATTTATAATGTCAATATTTTTAATAAAGTTATTCATAAATGTTGAATTTGCATTAACATTTAAAAGCATAAAAAAATTTTAATGACTGCACATATTTTGGTTTTAATGCTAAGTTTCAATTGCGTTTATTTTTAATAATATTTTTTCTTTAGTAATTTATTCCTTAATAAAAATGCATTAAAATATTTTTTTTATTTCTATAGGTTTTCTTTCGATTTGTATCCTTTTTAACACCAGGAATCATTTATCACTTTGATCTGCAAAATGGCTATGAAATGAAGGTATACGAGTAGAATTAGTATCCTATATATATTTACACTCATACATTGGCTATTTATATAAATAATTTATATGCATTTTTTAGGAATTTAGGAGAATCTCTGTGCCAGATTTTGATCCATCTAAATTTGAAACCAAACAAGTATTTTATTCAAGTAAAGATGGAACTAAGATACCCATGTTTATTGTCCATTCAAAGGTATAAATAACTTTGTTTTCACTATGAATTTTTGCTTGTGTAGAGATTAGTTAGAAAATGATAAATATTTAAGCTCCTATGATAGTGTGTTTTTTCCCCCACTTTGAGAAAATAATTAGTGAAACAGCTACTTACATAATTCAATGTACTTCATAATTCAGTTGTGTTTACTTTGATAATGAATAAATTCTTGTAACAAGAAACTACAAATTAGAAGTCTTCTGGAAATTTATATTCATGTAATTTTCATGTTATTGATTGTGAATTAAAGTGTAATCTGTAATAATTTTATATAAGAAATTTATAAAATATAAGATGCATTTTCTATACTTAGAATTTATTTTGTCTTAATTTAGACTAGTCCTTTTATGGTTTGCTTTTTTACACATTATATTTAAATAACATTTTGAAATAATATATATAATATATTTTTAAATATCGAAAGCTATATTGAGTCATTTCTGATATTTAATTACTTTACTTTAATTACTTTTATTTAATTACTTTACTACTAATTTTACATGCTGAGTATATTCCCCCCCCCTTTTTTCTGTTGGAATGGATTGAAAATTTTCCGTTTTTTTTTTCCATATCTGATCTTAAAAGACCCCCCCCCCCCGCACCTATCAGATAGATAACTTGTGAGTGAAGCAGCATAACTAAAAATTAAGTTGAAACTGAATAAAATATTGATTATTCGTTTTTGTCCTTGTATCTCAAGAAAAACACTTTAAAATCTGATATTTTAAGAGATGGTTCTGGATGCAATATTATCACAAAAAAAATATCTGATTTCCTTTCTGATTAGTGATTGTAAAATAAAAATTTAAAAAACTTGAAATTTTATCAAGTGGATTTTCCATATGTTTTATTCATTTACTATAGGACTTTGTTAGAGATGGCACTGCCCCTGCATTGCAGTATGGTTATGGAGGTTTTAATATCAGCCTTTTACCTGCTTTTAGTGTTTCTAGAATTATTTTCATGAGGCACTTTGGAGGTGTCCTGGCTGTTCCAAACCTAAGAGGAGGAGGGTAAGTTTGTTCCTAATTAGGAAAATATGCAACTTAAATTAGAAGGAATAATAGAGAATGAGGCTAAGGGAATGTAAAAAAAAAATGTGATATTTTATTGGTTTTAATTGAACTTTGGAATCTCAACTTCATTATTGAATTGAATAGGTTTTCAAATGGTTTAGAGAAATAATAGTTTTGAGTTAAATCATGGGGCATGAGATCATTTTCTCATATGAATGTAAAAGTTAGAAGCGATACAAAAAATTTCCTGAAATGTAAAAGCTGAAGAAAGGAACTGAATTAAATAGGGAAAAGAAATATTTCTTGTTCAAAAGAAAATGCTCTTTAAGGAAGAAATAAAAAGTAAAATGAAATGTTTTGGTACTAATTAAGAATCAACACAAATGATCATATGTATGTAATCTAATTTCCTTTTATAAAGAAAGGAAAAGGAAAGGAAATAATTTATAAGGAAAAAAAATTTTATAAGGAAAAAATTTATAGTCACTCAAATTTGCAACGAATATCTCTTAACCTATGAGAAACTATCAGATGCATAATCCAAGATGGCATAAAACTTTTTTATAAAAGTAGAGATAGACATGAAGGCCATATTAAAGCTTCATATTCTTTTATTCTTCTAATTTTTTTGTGTTCTTGATGACATATAATGAAGTCCTAATATTTTTTATAGTTTATTTTGCAAATTGAAATTACATGATACTGTTTCTTTGCTGCTGCATCCCATCATTTCTATGATATGATTCTTTTTAAACATATATAAACTTAATGGAATTAAATTAACTGGTTGATATAGTTAATTTATATTTATAACTCATCAAACATATTAGCATTGTTCAAATTTTTGAATTATTGCTTCAGTAATCCTTTAGATTATTTTGTAATTTTAATATTGTAATGTAGTTTCTAGTTATTACAATTATCATGCAATGTTCACATTCTCTTTTTGAATGACTTTACAAAAGTAATTTTGAAAGAAAATGTTTTTAATTTTTAATGGAGAAATACCAGTTTAAGAACATAGTTTTAGGACTATACATTTTGTTATTCTGAAAATATGTAATTATAATTTATTAATAAGGTTAAATCAATTTAGACAGAATTACTCATTTTGTCTTGGAAACCTGTACTGATTATATGGCCTTTCTTTCCTATTTGAAAAATTTATATTGAACCTTTTATACTGAGTGAAATGCAGCTATATGCTTAACTGCTTTTACTGATAAAACAGTCTTTTAAATAAGAATTTTTTTCATTGAAAGCAGTTTTTAAAGGATACAAATGTTTTATTTTAAATTCTTTCAAATCATAGGAATTTACTTTGTTTTCTCTGTTTGTTTTATAATATTTAATAAAAATTAAAGTGCATAAATTGTAATTGTTTTAAAGAAAATATATATATATAGCAAAAGTGAACCTATGAAAATCATTTTCATGCATATTTGATATTTAAATATTTAGATCTGATAGATGTTTTTTGAATGTGTGTAGCGTGTTGTAAAATATATTTCAATCTTTGCTTTTTCTTAAAGGGAATATGGTGAGAGATGGCATAGTGAAGGGAAAGTGCTGAAGAAACAAAATGTGTTTGATGACTTTCATGCTGCAGCTGAATATTTAATTGAAAACAAATATACATGTGCCAAGAAGTAAGGAACATGCCCTTCTATACTATTTCTTATTTTGCGATTTCTGTATTACAAGAGGAATAAGATGATAAATTAAATCGTTTATTTTAAAAATAAAGGCTTGTTTTGATAGGTAGTCTTCAAATTTCTGGATACAAAATAGATTAAGCAATTTACATTCTTCAGATGTTCACTTAATATAATCTAAAAAATTGGGAGCCTTTGAATTTAGTGTTATCTTCACACTCATTCTTTCTTCTATGGTTAGTAATTAATATATAATTAATAATATTTGATTTTAAAATGTCTGCAGTGTCTAATTTAAAGAATATTCCATTATAAAATTTAAATAAAACCAAAGAAATACTAATAATAAAAATCATCATATTTTATTATTTTTGGAAGTAAGTTCCAAGAAATTATCACTCAGTGCCTTTTTGTCTACTTTTATATTTAAAAAATATATATAAATTGAGAAAAATATTTTTATTAGCTCAAGGAGTAAGGTGACTTTCGAAATGAATGATTTTTTTTATTGACAATTAAAATATTATATTTCTAATACTTGACTGTTTGATTTTTGAATTAGAGAAGTCTTCACATTCTGAAGTGTTTTGACAATGTTTTAAAATTCATATTTATGCTTTAATAGACAGACAATATATTACAAACTTATTTTAATGTGCATTTCTTTTGGGTTAAATTTATACATCATGATATTTTCAAAATACTTTGAGTTTTCTGTTACGTGAAAAATATGATTATTTGTATTGAATTTAGAATTTCAGAACACGGAGGATGAAATTTTAATGTGTTTTATAATAGTCAGTGGTTGGATAGTCTTCATAAAATATTTTATGGATGTTTTTTTTTTTTTTTTTTTGGTGGTATAACGAAATATTTGCATATTGTAATATTTAATCATTTGTCTGCTGAGTGCTGCAAGTTGACATGAGCAGTACACAACCAATAGTAGCAATCATTGTGGACTGATCTGTTTACTTTTGCCAGATGCATAAATATATTGTAACCCTCAAAGTGCTAAATATGTTGGAATCCAATTTATTTTCCTTCTTATTCAAAACTGTGAAAGTAGTATAGTGTTTTATTCAGTGTCTTGTGAAATCATTTTAGCATTCTCCAGGATTTGAGAACAAATATATTACTGATTTATTCTATCTAATTCAGTAGTAGTGAACATTTAATAAAAGCTGACCAAACATTTGTAAGCTTGACTACTATTTAAAAATAAAATGCACAGAAGCTTAAATTAATTTCAGATATGCAGTTCTCTAGTTAAAAACATCATAGGCATATTTTCGTACAATTAAGTAAATATTACCGATATTTATTCAGCATCTTTTTCATTGATAAATTTATTGAACTGAATCATAGTACACAGGTGTAAAAATAATTCTACCTGTGGTCCTAGAATTTCAAAGTATACATTAGGGAATTTCTATGCCACAAAAGTGTATAATTTTTTGTTATTAGGAGTTTTCTTCATTATATGAATTATCTTTAATTACAAATCTCTCAAATAAGGTCTGAAAAGTTATTTGTTAAAATTTATTCAATGCTAAAAAATTTTATTTTTTAGTAATTTTGTATTTTTAATTTAAATAATGTTTTTTGTGAAATGGAATTAAATGGGGGTGAAAATAATTTTTGTTTAAATATTTCAAATAGAAAAAAATTATCATAGGAAATGTATTTACAAGAATTTTAATAAATCAAATATTTTGACAATTTTTTTATTGTCTATTGATTTAATTTTATGTTGATCTAATGATAAATACAATATAAAATTAAGATTAGAAGAAATTAAAACTCCAACATAAAAATGAAATTAAAATATTATATTATATTATGAATTTTAGACTGACAATCAATGGTGCTTCCAATGGCGGTCTACTCATTGGAGCTTGCATTAATCAAAGGCCTGAACTATATGGCTGTGCCATTGCTCAGGTTGGGTAAGTAATCCATATTGTTAATTAAGGATTAATTATGTTGGTTAATTATATTTTATAAATGAAGTGAAACAATTAAATTATACTTAGTTTTAAAAAAATAGATTTCCAGCTATTTATAATCATCAAATAAATACTTTTTGTTTAATGTTAATTTTTTAATGTGTTAATATCTGCTTGAATGCTGTAATAATGATAATAATTTTGTTTTTGATCTTCCATGTGCTGAATGATTTTGATCTTATAACTTTGTAGTAAGAAAAAGTTTAAGCTGATGTACTGAAATCTTTTTATTGTTATTATTATTTAATCATATCTATGAAATCATATAAACTATTTTATCCAAGGATGTTTAAAAAAATATATGCATATAAATATGGATTATTTGTTTTCAAACTGTACATAAACATGGGAAAAGCAAGTAAATATCTGATTTAACTTCTGCAAAACTCTTTAAATGCTTGTAACCTTTGTAGTGTATACTTTTCATTTCAATCTGTGGAGGTGGAGGAGTTACTCCAACTAAAAATGCCTACAAACCTCATATTACTTTATTTAATTACTTTGAACTTACCATTTCATACATAGATGCTGGAAATAAAATCTTACATAATTCTAATGTTTAAAAGCTTACCTTAAAACAAGTTTGATATTATAAATAAGGTTTGTTTTTTTGAATAAGGAATAAAATGCAAATTTCTTTTTTCCATGTAGGAACAACATTTTTAAAAGGATTATTCAAAATCCAGTTATTATTCAAATATCCAGTTATTACATTAATCCAGTTATTATTCAAAATCCAGTATCAAATAAATTAGTTATCTTGGGCTTCTTAAAATCCTCAGCCCATTCTATCTAAAAATTCAAGAAATTTTCTTTTTTTGCAAAATAATTAGTAATTTGTGTGAGGGTTAGTAAAAATAGATTAAACACATTGTATAACATTATGTAATATAAAGCATATAAGAATCTATTGTATAGAAATAATAAATGGAATGTACAAATTTGTTAAATATTATATATCTTTAATCACATAATTAAATTGGATATCTCGTTTCATTTTCCACATTGATTTTCATGTGATACTTTGATTTTGTAGTTACAATTATTATCGAGCCAATTTTATATAAATAAAAAGTGGCTATTATAATTAAAATCCTTCAAACTTTAGTATATATGAAGTTCATCCCATATGAGATTGAGATTTTTACAGAAGCCATGGAGCATATTTTAGGAAATCCGTTGTACAGTATTAAATGTAATCTAATTTTTGCCCAAGCAAAATTATATAAATTAATACTTCAAAATGTGCCTGAGCATTAATTTTTAGACTGCCCAACATTCAGTTATTGGTTCACATATAATATAAAAATGTCTATTGTATTACTATGTGTAAGGGAAAGAAATATGTTATTCTAATTCTCAAAATATTTTTCTTGATAAAACTGTTTTAGGAGGTTTTCTGGGATCCGTTAACTTTTTACTAGTCAAACAGTTAACCTTTTCGCGACGGGAATCGCTAACGCGCGCTTATCGTTGAGGGCGGCTGTTTCTTATGCGAGTGTCTGTCCAGGGCCGGAGGATTTTTTGCTGTTAAGCCTAAATCCATGAATTTACCGAAGTATCAACGCATTTTTTAATAATGCTCTGTATAGAATTTGAATGGCATATGCTTTTTTTATACATTTATACATATTTTATTTACTTAAGTCATTTCTTGTTTAAATATATATTTTACACATTTTATTTTCAATACTTACTTTAATGACGTTTCGACATTGCAACGGTAAAAACAGAAAGAATTCACGTCTACAAAATCTAATTATCCACTAAAAACTGGACAGCAAACCGAAATAACCAACGCTCTAGCGAAAATAAAACTCCCTATTTACTATAAACAAATACCTCATGCGAATTTAAAGAGCCGTCATAAAGCATTCCATTCGGAAGCATTTATTTCCCCCTATGTTTATATAATCAAAAAGCACGTGTATGTGAGTCATAATTATCTCATTTCGAGTAGAAGGTCAGATCTACATGTATCTGAAACCATATGGACATACAATGCCATCTTGTGCCGAAAATTATATTTTTTAAAACGTTCTAGGACACTGGCACAAATGTGTGACGGCCGGGGGTGAACGAGAAAAGGGTCTATCACGCCGGTGCGTCGGCCGGGAAATGAGCGTGTTTCTTGCTGGCACGTATATGTGCCAGTAGGTGCGAAAGGGTTAAGGCTGCATTAATGTACTCATATTTAGACAAATTATAGTTTCTTTTATATAATATAATTCCAATTATATGACATATAATTCCAATAAATTTATCTGATTCTGATGGCATGATGTCTCAAATTATAAGTGTTTGTATTTTTATTCTTGATCATAAACTTAAAAAAAAGGTGTTATTAAATATTGTGCATTTCTGTCGGGTTAAATAGATATATCAATATCATAAGTTATTTTTAGTGAGATTTATTTATTTATTTTCATTAATTTATGTCATTTTTAGTGTTTTAGATATGTTGAAATTCCATAAATTCACGATTGGTCATGCCTGGAAGTGCGACTTTGGGTGTTCTGATGATGAAGAACAATTCCACTATTTGCTTAAGTAAGTATTCAATAAGAAGATCTCTTTTCAGTTGTTTTTAAAATTATGATTATTAATCATTGGATACATGTCATGAAATTTGAAAAATGTTTTTAAAAACTTGCAAACTGTATGATATATGAATTCGCTAGCTAGATTATCATCATCTCTTTGCCACTTAGTCTTTTCATGCCTTATTTCCTCCTGTCTCTTTTATTTAACCTTTTTACTCAGCATTTGTATGTTTTAATGTTAGAAAATGTTTCGATTTTAAAAAATATTTTAATTGTTCTCTAATTTAATATTACAAAATTTAACAGTGCCACTTAGTATTGAAATCAAACGTTGTAGTTGATATATATTATTGCTATTATTGAATTTTTTGAGAGTGGAAACTATGAAATGTAATGATTTTTTAATTTAAAAGTCACATTAAAATATAATAATCATTAGTAATTACTTAATATACCCTAGGCCATTTGAGATATGGAATATTTTTAATGCATAATTCCTTTTTTTTTAAAATAGATATTCTCCATTGCACACTGTGCGAATTCCTAAAGACGAGAATGTCCAATATCCAGCTGTTTTGCTACTAACTGGTGATCATGATGATCGAGTGGTACCTTTACATTCCTTGAAATTTATTGCTGAATTGCAATACAGATTAGGCAGCTGTGAAAAGCAAGTATGTAACCGCTATCGATTGTCTCTTATGTGAAAATTATTTGGTATTTAAATCTGAGTTTGATAGTTTTAACCCTAGAAGGCATGACTTTATATATATATTTTTTACAAACAAAATATGTGTTATGAAACTTGCATATTACTTAGGAAAATTATGGAAAAAAATTATTTACTTTTTGGGGAAATTTTGAAAAATTAAAATGTGCTGAATTGTTACATTATGAATAAAATATTCTAGTGGCACAAGTCATATTATAAGAATTCTGTAATAAAAATAAAAATCCCTTTTTATTAATGCATTGTTTATGATGCAAAATATATTTTTAATGTTAGAATTATTCATAAAATAGCTCTCTTGATATTTCCCATTTAAATCTAATTCAACTACATTACTACCATATAAGTC
>JAPMOQ010053169.1:87736-112335 GCA_026543055.1 Argiope trifasciata | reverse complement strand
CCCTTTTTTCGAATTTTTAATTAGTTTTTGAATTAATTAAAATTTAAGCAAAATTTCGACGTTTTCCCGCTATAACTTCCGAAAATATTATCGGACAAACATGACTTTAACATCGATTTAAAATTTAAAAAATTAGCCTTTTTAATTTATAACGTAAGCTTCTATTTTTAACAAATTAAAAAAAAAATATTTTAACCATGTTTTTTTTAGCACGTGACTGGATAAAATAAAAGAAAAAAAGGACGGAAGTTCAAATAAAAAAACAACTATCATCGCAAATGAATCAAAAGAAATGCAACTTTCAGCACGTGACTGGATAAAATAAAAGAAATATAAAATGTGATATTTTCTTAAAAAATAAATGCAAAGCAAAGGTTTCTAAAATCGTTTGTAATATCTAAATAATTAATTCAACAAATCATCTTTATTTACGGTAACCTTGATTGAATTTAAACAGGATATGCATTGAAATCCCGACTTAATGGCATATTTATGTAATCGTTGCAATATCTGTATCATTAATTCAATAATTTTTCACCTTTTTCGCTTTTTTTTTAAAATTATATTTAATATTTTGGCATCACCGAAAAAAAAAACATTTTAATATTTTGGAAGCATAACCGATAATTAAAACTGACTGATTTATAAAATTAAAGAATATTATAAGAAAAACGTGTTCTTTTGGAACTTTCCGTCCATCATCTTAAGGAAAATATTAATTTCAGGCCAATCAATGCCCGGAGTTACTTCAAGGCTAATGAATATGTGATTTAATTGAAAATTTTAGAACCCATTACTCATGGTGAACCAGCTGGTCGCCAAAGGCGGCTAGTATTTAATAAAAAGTTCCTGACTGAATGCTCATTATCGAATGCCAGCCACGCAATGAGACATAACAAACTCTGAAAGTATGTGGAGGAATGGCTGCCTCAATTGGCGTACTATCATCTGATATGGCGACAACAGCAATATTTTATTTAACAAACACTATAATTAAAAAACTCAGTTTGAAGTAACTGATATGTGGTTGGTTCTCAGTTAAAAAGTTTGATTAACGTATAGGCTTTTCCCAAATTTTGAAACTAATATGTCAAACTATCTGTCAAATGCACAAAACGACTGGCTATCAGAATCAAAGGGAAATAAATAAGAAACGCAAGGTGCATATTTAAAAAATGCTTTTTTGAAATATGCACCTTATTTTTAATTCTTTTTATAAACCCATACTTTTATGCTATTAATATTTTTTATTTCTTTTATAGATTGAAGAGCTTACTGACTTCTATTGCTTTATGTGCAAGGCACTGAATTTGAAGTACTCGGACTGAGTGAAAGCCATTTTATAACAGTTTTAAATTTTACACCAGGTTAAATATCTTTTAAGATGGGCTAGAAATTATTTTTTTGAAGCATTCATTTTTCACTATCGTAATATAAAGGAAAGTTCCATAGACCAGTCATGAGATGATGGAAATTAAACTGAACTGCAAAAGAGGAAGATTAAGTACTTTGATGCAAAATTAAATTAATAGGTGTCAATGTGATGTGACAAATAATAACTAAAAATGTTAATTTTACCATTCTTGTGGGAAAAAAATAAATTATGCTGGCATGCTAAGTTGTGTTGTTTATTTTATGTTTAACATTTTTTAATACATAATAGATCAAATTTTTTGCAGATAGAAGTGCTGCAACATTCAGTTGAAATTTTAAACTAAAATTTAGGTCTTGTCAAAAAAAAAAGTGTAATCTAATAAATACTACTCAGACTAGATAGAATTTATTATTTAATTTTATTAAACTGAATCTTTACTAGAGATAAAGAAGATATGCTAGCTGGTAGTTTAACTTTATTACTAAATTTGCTACAAATATATTTTCTGAAGTAAAACTGTTTGAAAATATTTCTTCACAAAAATAGCTTGTGCAATTTTAATATTTCAGAAGTTGTCTTTTTTAATTAATTTAAAATGAAATAAGGCATTAAAATTTTAAAATGATATTTAATTATACATCTATTAAGACCAACTCATTCTATTTCTTATTAGTAGATGTCATGATTTGCAATTATTAAAATACAGTAATGCTGTTTATATTGCAATTGTATATAATTTTAAGAATTATTTTGACATATCTGATGTCATTCTTTATTACAGATGTCTTTATTATGTCCGTCTTTATTACAGACTGACAAACATTCATTATGGCACAAACAATTCTATTCCGGGCTCAAGGTGTCAGTAAAATCTCGTATTTGAATTTTTTTTTTTTTTTTTGCCGATTATAATATCTTTTCTCTACTTTGTTTACAATGAGATAAAAATGAAATATTGCATATTGAAGCAACCATAGGCAATGTTTATATATTGCTATCAAATAATTTAACATGTATTGAAAAATAAGCAATATCAAGATAAAAAATATTATAAAAACAACATAGAAATCTAGGCTTGTTACAAAGTTTATATTATTGAAACGCGTTGAGGTTTGTAGCAAGCACCAAAAGTTTGTATCAATCGGCAAGAACTAAAAGTTTGTCTCTGCATTTTAAATATAATTAAGGAAATTAGCTATCGTTGTTTGTTTTTTTTTGTCGTGTTTTCACGGAAAGGGGGTGTAGTAGCTCCTGAGGGTAAAGACCCCTGAGCACCCAGCGGGCAGAAGTCTGACTTGTAGCTCACACATACGAACAACCCTTTTTAGAGGGCGGTCGAACTCATTCATCCATCCGCAAGTCAGAATTTAGATCCAAATCAGGGACGACTCATCCCTGTTTCAGTACCCCCAAAGATATCGTTTGGTTATGGGAACTTGGAGGACTTTGCAGTCTCGACATATTTAACGTGCCCCAACTGCCATTAGCCAACACGGCAGTCTTTGGCCGAGACGAGGACAGAACCCACGACCTTTCGGTAATGAGACTGACGCTCTACCAACCAGGCTACCGCGGCCCGAGCTATCGTTTACAATATTTATTTTCATTAAAAACAGATAATAAAGTTTTATGATAGAACTATATAATTTATAGTTTGGTTTTTCCAACTACACTATTGGCCAAAATTATTGCAAGTCTGAGAAATTTACATTTTTTTCATGAATAAGTCCCTAAAAAAGTAATATTTCTTTCATTTTTTAAAGTGATACTTTTTATTATAAATGTGGTGTCAAAGTTTCCATGTATTGCATCATCCATGGTGAAGCAATCTTCTACTAGGATCGTGCCACCCCATTGGTTTATTATAAAATTGCTTCATCAACGAAGGATTACATTTCGTCTGTTGCGCTGTCGAAGTTCTTTCTCATATGCATTCCTTTTCAATTTAAACTGCTCATTTCTTTTTAAAATACGAGAGTTGACTCATGAGAAGCGCCAGGTTGTCTTTTTAATCCATCAAGAATACATTCCAAATGTCAGGATTGCCCATCGGTGCAATTGCAGTGAGTCGAATGTGTTAGGTGGTGTTGGCTCGGAATAGAACTCGGGACCTTCTGATTAGAAGCCTCGTAATATAGCCACTAGACAAAAGCAATTGTTCATGCCTTGTAAATGTTATCTGGCTTATGAATTTATCACCACTTTACTCCCCCTCCAGTGAGTCGAACGATATTATCGCACCAAGTATTTTTGCCTGGCGACAAACGGTTTTTTTTTTTTTTTATCGCGCCAAGCGTTATGGCGAACGACAAACGTTTTTATCACGCCATGCGTTATGGTGAGCGACGAACGTTTGTTATGGCAACTTTTGTTACTGGTAGAGGGCGCCACGAAAACTGAATGTTCATTGTTTGAGGTCACCAATGTGAAGAATGGTGTTGGCTTGGAATAGAACTCGGGACCTTTTGATTAGAAGCCTCGTAACTTAGCCTTAAGACAAAAGCAATTGCTCATGCCTTGTAGAGGTTATCTGGTTTATGAACTTACCACCATAGCTGTTTCACGCCTCATAAAGTGATTCATAATCAAAGGAACCGTAGATAAAAAATATGTGGCCGTTCGAAGTTATCCTCTAAACATGCTGATGCTGCATTGACCTGATTGTGAAGTAAAAGAATAGACTTTCAAGCTCTGCTATACTTGCAAAAGAATGGAATGAGTCCCCATCTGTCATTAGCAGTTCCAAAACAGTTCGTTGGATGCTCTGTGAACTTAGTTACAAGGTACAAGTACCAAGAAAACAACGGTATTGACGAAATCAATGCTCAAAAAACAATTGGAGTGGTCCAAGGTACACAAAAATTGGAGTATTTTGGAATGGAAACAAGTTGCATTCAGTTAAAGTTATACAAAATAAGTTATATTCAGGAATGGAAACAAGTTAATAAACTAACATGGTATCTTTGGTCATCTTTTTGGCGATTAATCTCTGCTGTGTGGTTAATACCAGTATAAAAGTTTATGCTAAGGTTTTAGCAATTGTCTTTTTAAAATATAGTGTACTTTCATTAATGAGACGAATATCAAACTAAATACCCGCCAAATTAACAAAAGAATCAGGATAACAAGTATCATAAAAAATGCATTTAAATTGTAAAAAAAACGTTTATCGCATAAAATATGCTGAATTATATGTAAAAGTATTCTTTGGGTAATGAATATTGCAAAATATAATTCAAAGTTGAGCAACAACCTATTTCTCTTGCTTGGTATGTATACAAAATGTTTTTTCCATTTCAGAGGGCCGTTAAAAATTGCCAAACTGTTGCCACCAATGACGCTTAATGAGTTGTGGTAAACCTAACACGATTCATTTCTATACTTATGGCGCAAAGTTGCTTAGGAAAAAATTGTCAACCTACACATTCGAATTCCTCTCCCCACACGTTTGAGGCAAGTTGTTCGTTTTCTTTGTCGTTTGTAATAGATTTCCCATATGGTGTTTGATTTGGCGAAAATAACTGTCGCCAAAGGTCTTCGGAAACGGAAAAGTACCGAAAATAACTGCGCTTTTGGATATAAATTTCGAAAACAATTTTAGGTACCTTTCGATTATACTGGTGCAAAAATCGCCAAGCTAACTTTTTGGCAACAGCACACAATCCATTTTGGCTCAGGCGACAAAATAGCCGCGACTCTCTTTAGAAATGTAGCGGCAAAAGGTTACCGACAGCGATATTCCGTTTGGCGTTGGTTGCATCATTATTGGCGACTTTTCTCCTGCGTCGGTATAATGGAAAAGTACCCAATTTTAAAATTAAAAACTAAGATCAAAGTATTAATTTTTTATAAATTTAAAATACCATCTCAAAAGTGAAGCCTTTTTCTGTCAAGTCTATGCGCTAAAGCAGTTGCCAGAGCAGCTCCATTTAGATTAAAGTTATCTTCTGTCCACAGAAATTGGAATTTCTTTTCCGGCATGAATTTCATTGTGACATTTCTGATATAAGTTTCATAATCCGGGTTCATTTTCAATAGAGGATAGTTCACAACAATTACAAAGTCTTCTTTTAGAAAGCTCGACATCACTCTGGAGATACAAATAGAAATCAACACTGCTGCTCTTATCAACACGATTTTGATAACGTGTAAAGCTATTTTAGCATCATCTATTGATCCTCCAGTTGTCCCACCTGGTAAAAGTCTTGCGGAATGTTCCATTTCCTTGACGTCTGTGAAACTGCACAACTCTGTGACGGATACTCCTTCAGTTTGCAATTTTTCTATTGACGTGTTTCGGCAGTATAGCAATTTATGGTGAAGTTCGATTAGGATGTACTTGATTTCTTCCAAAATATATTGTTCTGAAATAAATTTCTTCAGTGTAGCACGTTTGTCTGTAGTCACAGATGTCGTCACTGCCAGTCGCTCAAGATCTGAAGCGATGAATTCCAGACCTCCGTTACCACCAAAATTTCTTAGTTCTGTATCAATGAGAATTCTTTCAGCGAAATTCAAAACATTCCATTTTTTAATCTTTGAAGTGTTCTCACAATATAGGAGATCGCAATCATCGACGAAATTCAGGAACATGTCAATTTCTCCAAAGAGATAGCACGAATTTATGTACATACTGGTATTGTTATTGAAGATGGCGACGATTTCAATTTTAATGGCGTGATATCTTTCTCTCAGAAGAACCATTTCGAAGCACTGCTTAATATTGTAACAGTTAAGAGGAAAATCTGAAGCACTTTCAGTGAAATACCAGACAGTGCCATCGTCAATACCTAACTGCATGATTGGAAAATCGGAACAAAATCCAACTGTTTGTTGTTCATTTAGTAGATGAAGTTTGGAAAGGAATTCTAGCAAACAATCGCAAATGTATTCGAAAATCTTGATATAAGGTGATCTTCGAATATTTTCACTTACAATAAAATAATCTCTTTGGGTCTCTATTGGGAATCCGGGTCTAACTTTAGCTATCATTAACATCAGATAGCGCCTGTTAAGATATATCACTATAAAATCACCATTTTCAGTTCCGTTGAAAAATTCGGTGAAGAATGTTATTTTCATTCCAAGGGTACTTGTATCTTGAATTACCGGGTCGTCAAGGTGGACATTTGGATCGCGAGAAATCTTGTCATCGAAGCGTCGCAAGCCATCTTCAAATTCCTTTTCGAAATTTCTTTTGATCAGATTTATCTTCTCATCGGAAAGAATATATTGTGACATATATTCTTCAATAAGATTAGTTTTGTGCTTGTCTTGCAGTTGTAAGGTGAAGTTAGAATCAGCAGAATTCCAGATAGTAAATGCAGTCATTATGAATGCTTTAGCTAATATTAGTCTTCTACGGAATATGTAGCGAACCTCAATAAAAATAAAGCAGAATAAATATACTTCTCATAACTTTTTCTTGTTAAAATTTTGTATGCTTAGTTTTTAGCCGAATCATAACAACTAATGTAAGTTTAAATAACTAGGGTCAAAACATGGTTGCCAAAACAGAATAATAAATAATACAAAATATCTCTAAATAAAACTCCACGTCTTCATAATTGCTATAAATGCTAATTTTATTACATCACCAAAACAATCCTCAATTAATTTAATTCTCAACTTCTAATACATAGTGGTGACCAAAATTGTAAATACTTAAAAAAAAAAGGAACTACTTTAATATTCCCCCCCCCCCCAAATCGGAAATTTGGCACCTTTTTTTCTCGCCAAGATAGATTCCAACCAAATGAATAACCAAAATAAGAAACAGCAACCCTAAAAGTCCGTAGGGAGTGCCAGATTTGGCGCGTAATTTTTGAGGGGGTATATCAAAGTTGTACGTAAAAAATGGTATTTTTTTTGTTTCTAATTTTGCGTGTTTATAGAAAAGGTTACGTTTCACAAAATTCAAAGTCTTGTATATCAATTTAAAGAGAATTTGATACTGATTTCAGTATAGAAAGCAAAATTCCAATATATATAAAACAAAGAAAGTAGAGAGGCAATAATTATTGATACATTAAATGCTGTTGATTGAAGAGAGTTAGTTATTAGTGCTTAATAGGGTAGCTTTTATTTTTTATTACAACCTCACACCTATGTTTAATTACTTAATTTCTGATGATGCTGATGGGAGTTTTAAACTCTTTCTTGTTTATTACATGATGCCAAGAAACAATTATAGCCTCAATTAGTTCTCTCTTATTTCATGGACGTCTCATTCGTACGTGAGTTTTCGGTACTTTCCTATTATACCGGCGTAAATATTGCCTAACTAACTTTTTGGCAGCAGCACACAATCGCATTTTGGCGCAGGCGACAAAATGGCTACGACTTTCTTTAAAAATATATCGGTAACAGGTTACCGGCGGTGATATTCCGTTTGGCGTTGGTTGCATCATTATTGGAGACTTTTCACCTGCGCCGGTATAATGGAAAAGTACCACAATACCTTTGTTTCATCACTCCATGTGACCACTGATCATCTGTCCAATTAAAGTGTTCCTTTTCCCAATCTTTTTATGCACTGTAAAAATTAAAATAAAACTAGTTTCAAGTAATTCCATCTTTTCCACATCTAATATTCTTCTCCTGATTGTTCTTGAACTGACTGAAATGTCACCATCATTTATTTGACCTCTGATGACATTCTCCTATATTGGAGACATGGTTTTTTTTATTCGTCATCAACAGATGTGGTGTACCTTTTTCGACCTCTTACTGCATAGTTTTTTTGGTAAAATCCTGTTTTAGCCCACCTCTGGCGACTTTTTCAAAATCTCGCTAATTTTTCAAAATCTTGCCAAATTGAAAGTATTTGATTAGTGGGTGGGTATTAGACTTCGCAATGATCGGACGTACAGAATAAGCGCTCCGTAGGGTTACCGCATTTCTCTTCAGATGTTGTCAGGGTTGCCATTTTGGAATCATTACTCTAATTATTTGGCGAGATTTTGAAAAAGTCGCCAAAGGTGGGCTAAAATAAGATCGACCCGTTTTTTTTTATTAAATTTGTCTTCGGACTCCAGATGTAGTCACTGAACCATCTACCTGTCTTGTAAATTCAACATGGGAAAGACCACATTCTCGTAACACAATAATCTTAGTTCTCTTTCTAGATGTCCAATCTATACTTTTATGTGTTGCCATTTTTCTTGACTAGCTATTAGAAATATTTACCAAAATTTCTACTAAATATTAAAAAATTTAACAAAATTCTCATTTGTAATTTGATTACATGATAAACAGTCTACAAAACAAATCACAATAATGACTTGTTCCAACTTAAAAAAGATGTCATCTTCTTCTGAGTTATCAGTTAACCCAGAAAACAAAACAGTAATTTTTCAGGCAAGTTAGAAATTACAAATACATTTCATCACTGTTTTTGTTTTTCAGACTAAAGTTGATATAACTTTTTTTGTATTGCAAATATTTAATAATTTAGTATTTTGACTTTTGTATAGAAAAAAGCAATAAATTCTCTTTAAAATGATGTGTAAGAGTTTGAATTTTTCGAAAAGCAACATTTTCTCTAAATATGCAAAGTTAGATAATAAAGATTTTCAAAAGTGTCCACAATTTTGACCATGACTGTATACATTCTAAAAATACATTTTAAGTTAGCAAGTTTCAGACAATTGTTTAGGAACTATAGCTATTAAAATTGGAGAAAAATTAACAAACTAAGCTTAAAGCAACTAGAAAAGCTACTAACAAATAAATAATTTAAAGTAGGAGTTTTGAATTTGAAAAGTGGTTGCAGTTATTTTCCATTTTACTGACAAACAAAATGTTCGAATTAATTAATCTTTGCGCAAAGGACGTTGTTGCTATTTTTATATCTGTTTTTCCCCTATTTAATTCTTAATGGAGACAAACTGTATCTTTTTCTTCCTTTTCCTTAGAATTCAAGTGTTTGGAAAAGTTCTATCACTCAATTATGACTGTTAAAGATATCTTGTTAATATACTCTCATTGAATTTTACTGGAGATAAATTAAAAATACATCCACAAACAACTTAATTTTAAAAAAAGTAGTAAATATGCAGATAAATAAGTTTTAAAATGGGATTAAAAACAATATCAGGGAATAATTATGGTAGATATCACCTATAAACTCCTTGAAGCCAAGGAGCCAAAATAGTGCTAAATTCTGGCTCCATTTTAAAGTATCTGCCAAACCGCCAAAGTTCCCCAATTTCTTTCTTAGGATTTATTATAAAAAAGAGTCTTTGACACATGATCTTTTTAAGAGCTACGTATTATAAATGCTATGTATAATTCTAAAATTTGTCATATCAAGGAAAATATTAAACGACACTCAAATATTTCGAATTTGAAATTTATACATTAAGAAAAAAAAAGGAATATATCTGTCATAACGAATGTGATATAGAGGAAATATAGATATAGTGATATAGAACGTGTAAGACGGTTCAGTCTGTATTATTTATTGATGATGCAACTTTGTACATTGTCTACGCAGTTTTTAAAGTTTTTGTTTTTGTTATTAATGAGTTCACTATGGATTAATTTACTTTTACCAAATAATGATTAGAAAACTAGATCTCACCTTGATTTTGAAAGCACTTCATCCTTGAGAGTCCATTTGGTCAGTACCATGAATTGCTACTTCTCTGATAGTAGAGGTTTCTTCAAAATAGAATACTCTTAATTAATAGCGAACAATTTATTCGATATCGGCTGTTTACATCTCAAATAGTAAAAGGAATAACTTACGGCAACGCAGCGCGCAATTAGTCTACGTCCATTTACCAAATGAAATTTTTATAACTTCTTAACAATTGTATCTTTAGCTTTTATTTTTACAATCACATTTTCCAAAACCCAGTTCAAAGTTTGAAATACTGTTCAAAATGAATTGTTGATGAAAATTATGGATCAAGAGGTATTCTTGAGGATAATCAAGAAATTAGCCACACAATTCTTCATTAAACAGATTGTAAATGGAGTCATTCTCCTACCCAACGTCGAAATTTCAACTTCAGCATCCAATTGACTGAAAAAACCGAAGATGCCGTCACCATAAAGTGAATTGTATGGTTCATGAAACCACATTCCTAGTTCTCCAATCTGTTGAAATAAATTTACACTTTTTGACAGTCAGTTTCAATAAACAAGACAATATCTACTTGTATACAAAGAATACTTTTAAGAAATTCTCAAAAAAGAATTTCCAAGATTATTTTGATAGGTATTTCTTACTTTTTATTAACAATTTATCACTTCTATCGCAATCACTTTGTTTTTCTTTATCAAATTCATTCCATTAATTTGATCATTAAGTCAATACGTTATAGATCTATCAAACCATTAATATTTTCTTAGTTTCAGAAGAAAAAAATGCCGTGGTTCATAAGCAACTCTTATGTGCTTCAAGACTTGAAAACCTTATATATGAAATCAAAAAATATCACACAGAATAACTAAAGAAAATTCTAATATGAGAGAGAACTAAACAAAAAAATTGTACTGATTTGATCTTCAAGACATTCTTGGAATGGAATCTACCACAAAAGTGTATCATAGTCGAAGACATATTTTGAATAGATATCTTAAAAGGCATTATCAGAAAATCTCGCTTCCGATACGGGCCAATTTTATCAAAATAAGCGAAAAAAAATCTAAAGGAAATGAAGAAGAAAAGAAAAAGAACTCCAGAAACTTTAAAGGATACTCCTTTCATTTTATCTCATTATCCTTGATATAAAAATACAAGCAAGGCACGATAACAACGCGCAGTTACTTCTTCTTGCATACAGCCGACCACCCCGCCACCACTGAACGTAGCAATATCGACAGGATTTGTTGTGGTCGACTGCTGAATAAGTATTGTCCAACCTTACATTGATCGAACAGTCAAACTAACATTCCTTTCGAGGTAGTAAAAAGCTTTATTTCTCCCCATCTGCACCCTCTCAAACAGTTGGAATGAAACTATCAATCTTTAACATCATATCCTTCAGGGTTTTGAGATTACCTGGTACCGTTAGTACTGTACTTAAATCATTATTGACAATCTTCAGGCCCTTCCTGAACTCTGAGATCTCCATAAATTCCGTTAAATAGTAGTAAACCGTACCCATTTCTCTACAAATGCATTTATTTTCCTGCTTTCTTCCAAATCTTTGGAAATATGCAGGAAATCTCCCATGTCCAGGTATTATTTGGGCAACGGGCGGTTACTCGGATGATTATTATTCTGCTCCAACTCAATGCATTTAAACTTTATGGCAACCTTTACTGACATTCCTGCAACAAAGAAAGTTATATTGAATACGTTATTTTTCAGCATGTGAATGATTCTACTCATAGAATAAACCTTTGGAAAAACTCGTTCTTAATCACCAATTAATATTATGTGACACAAGTTTTCCCCAAAAATATGGTTCAGTAAGTTTCATCTGTACATTTTTTCATTTACACCATTGGATCATTTTATCTATTAATTGGGACTTTTTGGTTAGAAGATTACTGGGGATTAACATGATGTTCGAGGATCATTTTTGCTAATGACTCACTTTAACACTAGCCGCCAGTGGCAACCAGCAGATTCCCCAGGAGTATGCTTGTGTCTGATTACTTGTATTATTTATAAAAGAACTAGCTGGTACCTGGCTCATTACTACCGCAAGAGAAATAATATCGGAAATATCGTTTAACATTTAAAATAACTGTTTTGTTTAATTAGGAATGATGGAAATAATAATATTTATTTTCTTATCGGGATTGAAAACATTCAATGAAATTGAGTTATATAAAAAGGAAAAGCGTAAATAATATTAACTCCATTTTTTACACTTTATTATTCAAAACTTTAGGGCTGGCAATATTTTTTTTTTGTTTTTTCATCTTCGACAGAAACAAATAAGTACAAGTAATGAGTATTCAAAGTTTCATCGCATCGGATGATCGGTACGGCAGTGCATAAGAGACATACAGACATACATTCATTTTTATTTATTTAGATTTTTAAGAATTAAATTCTGAAAAACATTAAAGTCTTGTTATTTTAAAAGATTTACATCCATCTAGCCGCCTGTGACAATCAGCAGATTCCCCAGGAACATGCTTGTGTTTAATTACTTATTATTTATAAAAGTATTTTTAAGGATTAAATTCTGAAAACATTAACGCCGTGTTATTTTAACAGCTTTATGTCCGTTTTCTAAGTCTGAATGAACTTTCCTAATGGAGTCGATCTTCTTGACACCAAAATGCCATTAAGTGTCTGAATGTCATATGGACTTTTGAGGTAATGTAATTGCATTTTTTGATTCCTAATATAAATTATGATAATTAGTACCATCATTCTCCCTAACTTTTTAACAACAAAAATAGGTAAAATCCTATTTTAACCCACCTCTGGCGACTTTTTCAAAATCTCGCCAAATTGAAAGTATTTGAAGTATTCTCTTCAGATGTTGTCTTCAAATCATTATCGCTGATTATTTGGCGAGATTTTGAAAAAGTCGCCAGAGGTGGACTAAAATAAGATCGACCCACAGAAATAAAATCAAGTGATTAAATATTTAATGAAACAGTGAAATCGGCTTCTATTTTATTGCAACTATAAAATTCGTTGTTGAAAATATATATTAAAGCAAGTCTTAAATAATTGTAAATATTCAGGGAAAAATTACACAGGTTTTCTTTCGACTTCTGGTAGAGAACAAGATTGGCTGTTCTGATCATGTGATTCACTCACTGACGTTCTCTCATGGCAACAAAACGATTGTTTTGAACCTAATCTCGATTATTTCAAATACGATTGTTTTTTAAATTGAAAATATTTTGAATATACTTTCGATTATTTATAGACATGACGGACATGCGAATGTATATGATTATTTTAAAATGTGTTCTTATTGAGTGTTCAGATTTATATTTTATTAATTAACAAAAGTCTTTATAATGTAATATTTTCAGTTATTTATAAATGCAATTATAATGGACATTTAAAAATTAGTATACTTCAATATCAGTTTTACAAGCCATACAGTCATCTCACTATTGTAATAAGGTAATAGGGGCAATAAAAGAAAAGATTAAAAAATGTTAAAATCAACAAGTCGATAGAGTTGAATTGGATTAAGGCCCATGTTGGGATATATGGTAATGAAAAGGCGGATCACTTTGCGAAGTTGGCGACACAGAAAGATAATTTTGATATTATTGTCCCCAAATAAAGTGGTGTTTTAAAAAGGGGAATTGAGTGAAGAAATAAAACTACAATTGTTTGACAGATGGTATATGTCCAAAAACAGTAGAGTAATTTTCGACTTTATTTCTAATCCGGAAATTAAAATAAGAAGATACCATCCACTTGTAATCCAAATAATATCTGGACATGGGAGATTTCCTGCATATTTCCGAAGATTTGGAAAAACGCAGGAAAATAAATGCATTTGTGGAGAAATGGGCACGGTTTACCTCTTTTTAATGGAATGTATGGAGATCTCAGAGTTAAGGAAGGGCCTGAAGATTGTAAACAATGATTTAAGTACAGTACTGATGGTACCAGGTAATCTCAAACCCCTGAAGGATATGATGTTAAAGATTGACAGTTTCAATCCAACTGTTTGAGAGTGTGCAGATGGGGAGAAAGACAGCTTTTTACTGCCTTGAAAGGAATGTTAGTTTGACTGTTCGGTAATGTAAGGTTGGACAATACTTATTCAGCAGTCAACCACAACAAATCCTGTCGATACTGTTACATTCAGTGGTGGCTGGGTGGTCGGCTGTATGCAAGAAGAAGAAGTATATTTCAATAATATGTCAGTAAATCAGATAACCAGAACAGCCAATCATGTTCAAAATAAACAACCTGGAGTCGTAGGATGTAGCCGCCTGTAAAATTACACGACAATTAAATTGATAACATTAAAAAATTCTAAGTAATACAAAAATGATTTTAATGCAGTAACATTTTAGAGAATTATTGAAAAATAACTAGATTGATTTTTAATGGATTAAAGTTTGTAAAAACCGTCTCGCGGAGCACACCAAATCAAATCTGTGCAAATTTGTAGTTAGAAGCAGAGTAAGTAAGCTTTTAAGGTATCCGACTACATTTATAACATTGGTTATCGACCACATTGGCGAGTTCTTCAAAAATTCTTATTGTTTTTTGTAGTTCAGGCTTTTCTCTACCCAAAACAGTTTATCTTTTCTAAGAAAAGGAAGGTCTAACCCATCGTCCAGGGTCACACATATTTTATATCTAAAATTTGTCTTTCACTTCAATTTTCTCAACACTTTAATTTTCATAAAAATTCTCCACCATTAACATGATATCACAAAAAATATAGAGGTATAAACATAAACATTTCAGCGAGTCTTTTAAATAATATGGGCAATGAAATGAAACAAAAGTTTTATTGCTGGTGGAATACTTTTTCATTTATAGGTGTTTTTAGAAAAATCAAGATGTGATTTAATGAAAAAATGCATCTATGCGTATATTTCTACTCATAACGTTTTTGCATCTTAGGATTTTTCTTAAATTTTAATTCATTTCATTCATCATTATACTCTATAACTTGCCTGCAAAAAAAAAAAAAAAAAAAAAAAAAAAAAAAAAAAAAAGGATGGCCGCATTACCATTTTTCGTAGAGTGTTAACCGTTTGGGTTAAATTTCATTAAAATTTACTACAAATTCTACTATTTTTCAAAATATATTTTTAAATAATTTTATTCCATTTATGGTGGTAGCTGTGATGGGTCTAATGCCACTTGGTCATACCAAGCCAGAATGAGCGTAGCTCTTTCGAATTAAGGCAGAAGTGTGCGCCTTTTGTTGTTAATGAGCGCCATTAATGTGAAAGTACGACTTTGCTCGAACACACACGATACGACCCTTTTTAGGGGGCGATCGAACTCATTCATACACTCATTTATCCATCCGCAAGTCAGAATTTAGATCCAAATCAGAGACCTACTCATCACTGATTCAGTTCCCTCAGAGGTATCGTTTTGTTATGGGAACTTGGAGGATTTAGCAGTCACGACCTATTTAAAGTGCTCCAACTGCCATTAGTTTTCCAACACGGCGGTCTTTGGCCGAGACGAGGACAGAACTCGTTACCTTTCGGTTACGAGACTGACGCTCTACCAACCAGGCTACAGCGGCCCTCATTGCATTATTGTATTAATAATAACCAATACATCTAAAAACTATAAATAGTTTTCGAAAAATCTAATTTTTCAAAAACTTTTCTTCGGACGTAGTCGGATATTTTAAGTAGTTAAAATTTCAAAAGAAATATCTCTAGGCGCTCCATATATTATTATTATTATGAGCCGTGCCAGACGATGGGGCTTTTAGACAACAGACAAATCGATGGGGAAATGATGCAAGGAGACGGAAAGATGTAAATTTATCAAACTTCTTCCAGGTTCCACCCAATAGTCTCTGGATGATTCTTCCGAATGAATTCCAATCAATATCGGAGCGCCGAAACAAGAAATGCGATGCAATCTATCAAAAAATTCTTTTCGTAAAAATTACTTCTTTGGATTCTTTATTTACATACTGCGCCTGACAGTCGGTTACATGATTCGTTTTTCGGAAATGAGAATACATTTTTGTGAGGAAGTGAACCGAAAGAACTCATAAATTCTCCAATCTCTTTGTTGTATGTTTTATCATATCAGCTAAGAAAAACAGCTTTTCGAAACTGCGGAAAAATTCCATGGCACAGAAGCTAACGGAAGGGAAGATAGTTTTGGATCAGATCCAAGGAAGTAAATTAAAGAATCTGAGGCATTAAAATAGTTTTCCAGAAAAATCTTCCTCTTCCTTTTGAAAATAACTGTTAACTAAGCAAGAATAAAAAGAATATTTAGCTAATACATGTAGGAATTGGATGGGGTAGAATGCCCATTCAACCACGTTTAGATCGGTGTCTAGGGTCACTGATTGAAGGAAAAGAAGCTTTTGAATAAGAAATTTAAATTTATTTAGAGCAAAGAATAAATAAAAGACATTAACAATTAGGACAGGACAGGCTATTTACGATAGAGAAAAAAAATATCACCTTTAGATGCCACCAAGGATGAAACCTAATCAAGTTTTCCATGGCAAAACTACGTTGCGTACTAAATAATCATATTACCGAATCGAACGACCCTCCCTCTCTCTGTCCGTCGAGCGCATGCTCACAGTTCGCTTTTTTTGAAACTTACCTCACGCGTTTTAGATTTTGGATCAGTGGTATTCAATGGAGGGGCCGCGGTGACCCGGTGGTAAAGTCTCGGCTTCGGAACCGGAGGGTTTCAGGTTCGAGACTCGATTCCACCGAAGAACCGCCGTGTGAGGGGGTCTGTTGCACGTTAAATCTGTCAGGTCAAATGTCCTCCCGCTGGTGTGGCGTGGTGTGGAGAGGGGGGTGCCAGTTCAGGTGTCGTCCTCGTCATCTGACCGTGGTTCAAAATGACGAGGTCCGTCCCAAAATAGCCCTCGTGTTGCTTTAAATGGGACGTTAATATAACAAAACTAAACTATTCAATGGAATCCATGATGCCATCTATTACAACAAAATGAAACTAAATATGGAATAGTAATGGCCACTAATTAAGTCTCTACATACATTTACTGGTTGATTTCTCGAATACAAAGTATATAGGAAGTATAGTAATCGTCAAAAGATTCTAACTAGCGATTTTACCTCCATTAGAATTAGAAAAATCCATTTTGGGAAAATGTCTGTCTATGTATGACAAAAATAACTCAAAAGTATTTTGAATTATAGGGATACAATTGTCTTTACAGCAAATTTGTATATTTCGGTGAAATTTTGTGCAAACTCTGTCCTAAGAAAGTCTGTCTTTCCGTCGAATATAAGATAAAACGGATAAAATTCGGTACATAAATGTAATTTCTATTAAATTACATTTATTTTAATAGAAACCTATTAAATTTTGTGCGAAGGGTTGGCCGTCAGTCGGTCTGTACTTTCAGAAACATGTAAACGCGATCCATATTAAACGCTCTCGCATACTCTTTAGTAAAGGGACTATTTTCCCTCAACCTGCATAAGACTATGGACTTGGGACAAAATAGTGAGCTTAACGTGTGGTCAGAATTTTATTTTTAAAATACCGCTCATGATCATTTTGTGCTTTGTAATATAATGAAGACTGACGAGTATGTATTTTGGAAGAAACGTCTTTTTGTTGACCGACTGAAATCAAAATTTGACACAACTCTATGATTTTTGAAACAAAATCATTTATTAAATATCTTTTATATAAGTCATTGCGCTTACGAGTTACCGCGTTTCTATGCATGCGAAAATACAGACCGAAAGATGGTGGGTCTTTAGGCAGGTTTTTCAAAACTGATAAGAATTTACTTTTTAAATAATAAGTCTGGGTATCAAATTTTACCCGTCTAGCTTGGTGTTAGGCTTGTCCACTCGGACATGAACCAAACATCTTAATGATAGATTTCGTTAAAAATAATTAACAGAAATATATGTCTATTGTAAATATTCTAAACCAAATTTTATCCGTCTTACTCACAATGTTTTTAAGTTATCCTGTTCACAGACAGATATATTTCCAAAAAACGTGTTTTTCGAAGTTCTGAAACGTGGTGATTAATCAAAATCTCGCAATATTCTTAAAAAGAACATAAGAAAAAGGCAACGAGCTATATTCTAAGGATATATAGGAGCTCAGAATTTGTTTTTTTAAAGGAAATTGTGATTAGAAAAACATTTTTATTGCATAATTTAATATAATAGCTGTACGATTATTCAACATAATTGCCACGATAGTTGAAGTGTTGTTCTTGCACACCCCCAAGAAAGCAGAGCTATATCAAGTCTATGGAATTGTGCACCCTGAAGAAACCCAATACTAAAAATGGATTGTTTAAAAGGTCCTTACCGGATAAGCTTGTGGTGATATTTTAATAAGACACATAACATCTACGGGACACGAGCATGTTTTTGTCCTGTGTTTATGTTACTGGCTTTCAGACCCAAAGGTCCCGGGTTCTATTCCGAGCACATCTCACGTCTTACAATGGTGACCTCGAACAGTGATCCTTCAACCTTCACGCAACTGATGTGGCGCCATCTACCAGCAACCAAAAGTCGTCAGACTCACTTGACGAAAAATTCACGCTCGCTCGCCATAACGCTTGGCGTGACTAAAAAAAATCTCTCCGCTCGCCAAACAAAGATGGGTTTGGCGCATTAGACACAACAGCTACACACAGCAACCACTCACTTAACAAACCAATTCATTACCACTCAACAACAAAGCATATCTTTCGTCAACTCACTGGAGGGTGAGTCTGTGGTGATATTTTAATAAGCTAGATAACATCTACGGGACATGAGCATGCTTTTATACTGTGGTTATGTTACTGGCCTTCAGACCCAAAGGTCGCGGGCTCTATTCCGAGCACATCTCACCTATTACAGGTCCAACCAAACAAGAATGTGATCAGGTGAACCTCTTCCATGAAACACTTGGAGAAGATTTCGAATCGCTTAGAAGCCTCAGAATATTTCATAGTTCTAAGGAGCACTCTGAGAAAAGCAGTAGGCCTAGCCTGATCCTGCGTACTGCAACAATCAAGAGTCAAACGGACCTCTAGACGACTACTCTTCAATGATGTATTAGTGGAACAAGCAAAATGGTTTTACTTTGGCTTTTAGTTCTCGAGAAAATGTCTACGCAAGTAAGAGTTTCAGTAGGCATCACTAACTCCGACATTAGCCAGGGTGTCCGCAATCTCATTACTCTGGGTGCCAACATGTGAGAGTATCAGTTGTAAGTAAATCTAATCAGACAAAAAAAAAAAAAAAAACCCCGCGTTTTTTTTTTTTTTTTAATGTATTAGGTTTTGAAAATTGTTGAAGTATTGATCTTAACTGGACACATAACTTTTTCTCACTTGCGTTCACCCATAACACACTGAAAATGTGAGGAAAATGCATTGGCAAGGTCGTAATAATTGTCATGTCTACCTGTCTTTTATTTAATACTAGCCGGCTTTGGTGACCAGCTGGTTCACCATGAGTAATGGGTTCTAAAATTTTCAATTAAATCACATATTCATTAGCCTTGAAGTAACTCCGGGCATTGATTGGCCTGAAATTAATATTTTCTTTAAGATGATGGACTGAAAGTTCTAAAAGAACACGTTTTCCTAATGATATTTTTAATTTTAATAAATCAGTCAGTTCTAATGATTGATTTAGAAGACTGATTGATGTAGCAACTTTTATTTAAAATATTAATAAAAATATTTTATAAAATAGGGCTTACAGAGCAAAGTATGAAGAAATCTAAAACTCATTTATAAATGCATTGTTTGACTCAAACTACATAAAATGCAATTATTTACTTCATTTAGATCAAATTAATAGCATTAAACAATATATATACCTATTAATAATATTTTACAAATTGGCCATTGGAAAGGAATTTGAATGCATATCCTGTATAAATTCAATCCTATATAAATAAAGATAATTTATTCAATTAATAATTTAAATATTGCAAACGATCATAGAATCCTTTGCCTTGCATTTTTTAAAGAAAATATCACATTTTATATTTATTTTATTTTATCCAGTCACGTGCTAAAAGTTGCATTTCTTCAGATTTAATTTGCGGTGATAGTTTTTTTTAAATTTAAACTTCCGTCAAAATGATGGCAACACGGTGATAAAACCTAATTTTTTCCCTTTGACGTGCTCTTGCAGATTAAATTTTATTGTTTTATCCGAAATATATTGTTGAAAATATGGTTAAAACATTTCTTTAACAGTTCGTTTAAAATAGAAGTTTAAGTTATATGTTAAAAAACCAATACCATTAAAAAACTAGTTTTTTTTTAAATCTTTAACTTGATGTACAAATCATGTTTGTGCGGTAATATTTTCGGAAGTTATAGCGGAAAAATGTTGAAATTTCGCTTAATTTTTAATTAATTCAAATTCTAATTTAAAAATTAAAAAAAGATCTCCGAGGTGCACATTCCCGACCCCCAAAGTATACATGCACCAAATTTGGTAGCTGTAGATTCCACGGTCTGGCCCGTAGAGCGCCAACACATACACATTGAGCTTTATTATAAGTATAGATAAAAAAATATTTTTTCTTTAAAATCAGTACAAAATTTAAGAAATAGTTAAAGTTAAATATTCAGTTATTAGTAGCTAAAGTGTCGGTAACTTTATCCTGAAAAACTTTTTGAGTTTAATGCTCTAATAATTTATCGGTTATGCTTCCAAATGATTAAAAATGTTTTTTTTTCGGTGATGTTTCCAAAATATTAAATATATTTTTTAAAAGAAAGCGAAAAAGGGAAAAAAATTATTGAATAAATGATTTAGATGTTGCAAACTATTATAGAAACCTTAGCTTTGCATTTATATTTTTTAGAAACTATCACATTTTATAATGAAAAAAAATATTGAATTAATGATACAGATATTGCAAACGATGATAGAAATATGCCATTAAGTCGGGATTCCAATGCATATCCTGTCTAAATTCGATCAGGTTTACAGTAAAGAAGATTTATTGAATTAATTATTTAGATATTGCAAACAATCAGAGAATCATTTGCTTTGAATTTATTTTTATAGAAAATATCACATTTTACATTTATTTTATTTTATCCAGTCACGTGCTAAAAGATGCATTTCTTTAGATTTATTTTGCGATGATAGTTTTTTTATTCGAACTTTCGGCATTCTTTTATTTTATCCAGTCACGTGCTAAAAACATAATTAAAATATTTCTTTAAAAATTCGTTAAAAATAGAAGCTGACGTTATAAATTAAAAAAACTGATACCGTTAGAAAGCTAATTTTTTAATCTTTAAATTGATATAAAAATCATGCTTGGGCAATAATATTTTCGGAAGTTATAGCGGAAAAACGTCGAAATTCCGCTTAAATTTTAATTAATTCAAATTCTAATTAAAAATTTCGAAAAAAGTGCTCCGAGGAGCACATTCCCGACCTCCAAGGTACACATGTGCCAAATTTGGTAGCTGTAGATCCAACGGTCTGGCCTGTAGAGCGCCAACACACACACACACATTGAGCTTTATTATAAGTATAGATATGGATTAGTTTTATTCAGCTATATTATTAACTGTAACCTAAAAACTGTCGCCTGAACTTGTTTTGAATTCAATTAAAAAATTGGTGTGTTCTAAAAATAAACGTAATGTATGCAAGAAAACGACAACTTATTTCATCTTGAACTTTCTGATATATTTTAAATTCTTTCGGGTTTTTTTAAAGCTATTCTCTACTCTCTAAGCACAGTTCATAGATGCCCTGGTAGCGCAAGAGAGTATTTCTTTTGATAGTACAACAATAATGAATCTTTGATATTTCTCAATCTTTTTTTTTCTATTTTTGTATAAAAATCATCAATAATCAGAGACTCCTATCCATTCTTTTGCTTTCTCTTATACATAGTATATATAAAAAGTAGTAATCTTCAAAAAATTAGAACTCGAGGTTTTAACGAATCACCATTTTTAGACCACCCTGAGTTCGAAAAAAACATTTTTGTATAATGTCCTTCCGTCTGTTTTTCTGTGATAAAGAAATTCAAGAACTGTTTGATCTAGACGGATTAAATTTGATACTGGTCTTTATATAAACTTATAGATTTCTATCATATTTCGTGTAAACTCCATTCAAAGGAAGTCCTTTTGTCAGGCTGCTGGAATACAAGTTACCAACTGTTAAACGAAGAGATATACATTATAGATAGATAAAATTCGATATATAGAATCAAAAATTAAAGTGTAGACACTTGTCTAATTTTGAGTCAAATTCAACGAGTCGATTGTCTGTCGATTTGTACTTTCAAAAACATGTAAATGCAATGATTTAAATACATCAAATTTGGTCTGGAATTTTGTGAATACGTGTTATTCTGCGTTAAATATCTGCGTTAGTTGGGCAAAAATGAGTCTAAACACAAATTCCGATTTTTAGATACAATTAATCACATACCAGAGATTAAACGCTAAATATCACACATCATTAAAACTACTAAATTCACTCCAAAGGTTAATATTTCGCAACTGTTTTACATTAATACCATGTAAGGCGTTCTATGGAATAACTTTATTAGACAGTGGGCGAGAAAGTTTTGAAGAGAAATTTATACTGATTAAAAAAAGCAAAAACATTTTAGGTGATCGACATGTAACAGATACAATATTCAGAATTCTAAAAAGTACTTTCATTATTTGTCAATTTATCAACAAAGTCCACCTACAGGTGTGAAATAATGAAATAAAATAACACTCTAGCAGCAAAAATTGAAAAAGAAACTTATTTCTGGGCACTTGTAAATAAAATTTGGCATGCAGTATTATTGAATTCTGAGGGAAATTCACCAACGAGTTGATTGGTAATTTATTAATGGATTCTTGCTAACATAACAAACTAGATGGTTGGATTTTAGCTTTTGACCGTTATGTAACATTTGGAGATATAATTTGAAATTAAATCATTGCTAAGACAAACTGTATGAAAATGAACATAATCATTGAAAAAGCATACAAAATTAATGAAATCTTGTTGTGATGGTGTTGGACATTGATTAGAGATCAGTATTAAATTTTGAATTTAATAACAACACAAATTTAACACACAATAAAAAACTCCATTTGAAACAAATGTTGCTAGAAGAATGGGATAAAATGTCTTAAGGTTCCATTTAAAGTTAGTCGAATCGGTACCTCGGTGTTTAGAGGCTCTTATAAAAACCAAAATACATACAACTAAATGTTGACACTTACTTTCAATGCAAGATGTTACAAAAATTTCATTGGTGTTTCTCAATTTTTTTGAGGCAAAAATCTGCGTACGTTTAGTTAAAATGCTTTTGAAACTTTTCAATTTAGAAGTTTTTCGTTGATTAATTTTTATTTTTACTTCAAATTAAGCTAATTGTTATGAGTAAAAATGAAACTTTGTTTGCATTTCTTGGCAATGTGTTATTTATATTGAAAGTTTGATTTGTCAATTAAAAGTAAGGTTACTCTCAATTGTTTGAGTCATTATATGTATATTCCATATATTCTAAAAAACTGGACCCGAATTCATCACAGTTTGATCATTTTTATTAAATACAAGACAATTATTTATTGTTCAAAGAGCAAATGCTAATTAAATATTTAATTAATTGAAATTTTAACATCTACCTATAGTAATCTTGAAGCAAATTACGCCACCATATATAACTTTATACCAACTTTGAATAGAAAACTCTGCCTTTCCAATAACAAAATGTTATTACTGTAAAACATTTTTTTCAATTTTTATTAACTTATCAAAATTAAAAAATTAATTATATACAGGGAATATTAAAGTAATGAAATTTATTGATATTTTATTACGCAATGATGGGACTTAGAACTACTTTATTTTTTTATACACATTTTATAATTTATATGCTTTTAATGCATTTTTCAAAATATTTGTATTGGTTTTGAAATAATTCCAAGGTTTATTTTTTACGATTAAAATTTATATTTCCTTAAAATCACGCATCTCGTATTTTACCTGCGTCGTCTAACATGTAATAAATAAATAGTATGATAATTGCGATGAGTTTAGAGAATTTTGAGTAATGAGAAATTTAGAATAAAAACTCGATGATGATTAAGAGCATTTTAAGTTCATATTACCACAACCACTGCGGAATACTGAGTAAAAAGTTTGAATGCAAACGATTTATAATAAATGTCAAGAACAACAATTCGATGACGATTGAAAGAAAATTTAAATCCATATCAGTACAATTGTTTAACAACACTGAATAAAAAGTTTAAAAAACAGATAATTAACTACATATCAGGAGCAACTATTGATTTGATTTATTTTTGAGTTTCTAATCCAAAATCAATAAAATAAAAGGTAAATAATCTCTTACCTTTACTGCCACGGGTTCATCGATAAAAACATCTCTGTAAATATGGTTTGAAGAAAAAGAGTGCAGTTTCGGTATAATCCTTTTTTATTTTCTTCTAGGGCACAGACATAATATGATTATGGATAATATATACATGCATTATTTACAACGCGCTTATATGATCATTAATTCGGCCATCTTCCGACGTTTAACGATACGTCGGTCTCACACAAAATCTCTCAAGCATCTGAAGATCTGGCGGAAGGAATATCTACT
>JAPMOQ010053169.1:38018-87726 GCA_026543055.1 Argiope trifasciata | reverse complement strand
GCGCCAAGGTTATAACATATGAATCTGCTGACTCAGTTTTCCAACATTTATTTTCATGTTTCTTTTATTAATAAGAAATTAACAATTTAATTAATTGTCTCAAAATTTCAATTAAAACCTTTTTTAAAAGCTAGCAGTTGTGAACAAAATGCGAAGTATTTAGATGGCAAATATTAATAATTTAAGGAGAAAATCGACTACTAGCAGCTTTTAAAAATCGTTTGGTTCAATTGATATTTCCAATTAATTTTTTTAAAAAATAAGATGATAAAAGAATTTTTTATACGTTTTATACAAAAATATCTTAGATTTTAACTAAGAGTATTCTATACCCATATAATATAGCTCTTTTATACAAAGAAATATCAATTATAAGTTTTAGACAAATTTCTTGGTTTCGAATGTCATTTTTATAAGTTTGTTTTGTAAATAATTGATTGTTCTAAAGATGGAAAAAAAATTGTGTATTTGTTTATGTAGTAACTAGCCGCCTTTGGCGACCAGCTGGTTCGCCATGAGTAAAGCGTTCTAAAATTTTCAATTAAATCACATATTCATTAGCCTTGAAGTAATTCCGGGCATTGATTGACCTGAAATTAGTATTTTCTTTAAGATGAGGGACGGAAAGTTTTAAAAGTACACCTTTTCCTAATAATATTCTTTAATTTTATAAATCAGTCAGTTTTAACCATTGGTTATGCTTCCAAAATATTAAAAAAAATTTCGATTATGTTGCCAAAATATTAAATATGTTTTTTTAAAGAAAGCGAAAAAGGGAAAAAAAGTATTGAATTAATGATACAGATATTGCAAACAATTACATAAATATGCCATTAAGTCGGGAATTCAATGCATATCCTGTCAAAATTCAATCAAGTTTACCGTAAATAAAGAAGATTTATGAAGTTAATGATATAGATATTGCAAACGATTGTAGAAACCTTTGCTTTGCATTTATTTTTCAAAGAAAATAACACATTTTATACTTCTTTTATTTTATCCAGTCACGTGCTGAAAGTTGCATTTCTGTAGATTTATTTTGCGATGATAATTTTTTTTTGAACTTCCGGCATTCTTTTATTTTATCCAGTCACGTGATAAAAACATGGTTAAAATATTTCTTTAAAAAATCATTAAAAATAGAAGTTTACATTATAAATTAAAAAAATTGATACTGTTAGAAAGCTAATTTTTTAATCTTTAAATTGATGTAAAAATCATGTTTGTGCAATCATATTTTCGGAAGTTATAGCGGAGAAACGTCGAAATTTCGCTTAAATTTTAATTAATTCAAATTCTAATTAAAAATTCGAAAAAAGGGCTCCGAGGTGCACATTCCGGACCTCCAAGGTATACATGTACCAAATTTGGTAGCTGTAGGTCCAACGGTCTGGCCTGTAGAGCGCCAACACACACACACACACACGCACACACACACATTGAGCTTTATTATAAGTATAGATATTAGAACTAAGGGAAAAAAAATTATTCGCATCGTGATGTTTTGAATAAAAAATAATAGAAAGATGGATTAAAGATTTTTGAAAAAGATTTTCGTTATATTATTTCATTGGTGATTATTTTTTGAATAACTTTGATATACATTGCAAATGATTTATTATACAATTAAAGTTTATAAATTTATCTGCAAATGATTTAATCATTTATTTTTTCATCGTAGTTCAAGAAACAAAATTATTCGAAATAATTTTTATTATCATGTGAGAACGTGATGCTGTTTTAAATTGAGGTTTTGAAGCGATTTTAAGGCAAAAAATTGTTGAAGCCTCAAAATGCGTAGTCAACAAATTGGCAATTTATCCTTTTTTTCATTTTGGAGTCGGCTTTCATAGCATAACTTTTGAAATATCTATAGTCTGCTAATGTAGTTTTATTTCGGAGTCGATTTTCACTGTATAGATATGATCATCCTTGGAAATCAAAGTGTTATTATCTCACACCCGCAACATTTTTAAAAAATAAGCCGAACAAGTTAAAATATTGTTTGTTTAATCGATTGATAATTGAGTTTCAACTAATTAAAATAAGATTATTATGAGAAAATAATGCACACATTTGATGATTTATCGCCAACTAAAATTACAACTTGATTACAAAAATTACGCATTCTCTGAATTCTTACGAATTGTCAAAATTAATTTAAACCATTAACCAATGTGAAACAGCCACGATATTATCAAATTATGCATGCGCCGATATTTAGAAAAAACGTTTTTTTTTTTTTTTTTTTTTTTTTTTTTTAAATTTGAAAATCGCCCCAAAACTTTGTTTACCAGATAGAAAAATTGAAAATAAAAATTTAAAAATTTATATGTATATAGTGAGAGAGAGAGAGAGGAATAGAGACCGATAGCAAAGTCACGTTCGTGATTGTTTCAAACCGGTTGAAACTGGTTAATTACTTAAATTAAGTCAAATAATGACCTAAAAAACACTATTGTTCTCTCATGATAATTTGACATTTGCGATAGTAGATTTCATTCTTTATTTCTTTTTTCTCTATGTTTATTTATAGACAGAAAATATTTAAATATAATTAAATTATATTCGTGACATCGCATTCTAACAATTAAAATTTATTTTACATTAATTTCTCGTATTACGAGTTTTATGAAAATGCTTCTGAAACTTTCCAATATACACATTTTTTATTGGTTGCTCTTTATTTTTACTTTAAATCAAACCATTTGTTATGCGTAAAAACAAAAACAAGTTTGCACTTCTCAGTAATGTATCGTTTATATTGAAAGTTGGATTCATCAAATAAAAGCAAGGTGTACCTCTCAATTGTTTGAGCCCTGGTAAGTATTTGAATCTCAATGAACACTGAATACATTAATTCAATGTTCATATAGGGTGCGCCAGAAAAACTTCTTTGAAATAATTCCAGAGCGGTGAGTTGGGTGAATAGAGGGGTGATAGGTAATGGTACTGGAGGGGGAAGTTCCCAAGTTTGTTTCATCCTGTATTCAATTGCCATCATGCTCTGGTCTCGAGCACAGCGGGCCTTCGCCGTCGAGAGCTTCTTTTTTAACGGTCGCTCACTTTTTGCTACGCAATGTGCCTTCCGCGCTCGAAATTCCTCCACACAGACCCGTTCCTGGCCGTAATTCGATTCTGTCGTGGGTTAACTCATTTCGGAAGTGTCTCTAAACCCAGAAATGGACATCAACGGATCACCAGAACTCCGTAAAATGTCGAAAGAGTGAAGCAGTCAGTTCTGCATTCGGCTCGGAAACACGCAGCTGCTCTGGGAATTCTGACACCACTCTTCGACGAATTCTCAATCAAGACCTTCAATTTCATTCCTATAAATTTCTGTTGTGCAAGAATTGACTGAACGCGATTTTGTTGCCCGTCAAAATGCATGTGAAATGCTGCTTGAGAACCTGCCTGAAGACGTGGTCGTTTTTTATCCGTGACGAGACTCACTTTGAAATCCCTGGTTTATATCGATCAACCACGGACATAGCTCACCTCGAGAACAACATTCGCGATGCCATTGCTAATATACTGATTGTTATGCTGTAAAGAGTGGACACGAACTTCAAAAATCGACTTAATCAGTTTAGTTTAGTTATATTAACGCCCCGTTTAGAGCAACACGAGGGCTATTTTGGGACGGACCTCGTAATTTTGAACCACGGTCAGATGACGAGGGCGATACCTGAGCTGGCACCCCCCTCTCCACACCACACCAGCGGGAGGACGTTTGGCCTGACAGATTTAACGTGCAAAAGACCCCCTCACACGACGGTTCTTCGGTAGAATCAAGTCTCGAACCTGAAACCCTCCGGTTCCGAAGCCGAGACCTTACCACCAGACCACCACGGCCCGACTTAATCAGTGTATGCGCAATGGGAGTCGCCGTTTAACCGATGTTGTTTTTAAAACTGAAGGAAAAAAAATTGGGATATTGTATTCTCAGATAATTAAAACAATAACTGAAGTACTTTTGTCTTTATAGACCTTTTAATTAAGTAAGTTTCTCTGGCGCTTCCTGTAGTATCGTGTAAATATGTGAAGATGACAGGAGAATATCCCAGTTGATTCTAAAGGCCTTATCACACGGTGAAATTTCACCAGCACTTTTCCGTTTCTACACTCAAAAACGGTCAAGCAAGTTTCATAATCGACAACTCTTTCTAACCAGTTCGAAAATGTTGTCGGAAATATTGTCCGCAAACGAAATTCAACCAATCATGTGACACTTTGAAGTGACGCCACACAAGTGACATCACTTTCGTTGTCGTTTGCTGACGGAAAGTGCCGACGATATTTCGCCGTGTGATAAGGCCTTAACTCGCCAAAGATGACACGATGATAGATTTCCACCAAAAGTTAATACTTCTTAACTATTATACGTCAATGCCAGGTAAGCCACGTTACATACTAAATTTTAATTTTTCGTTATTTTTTTCTTCAAATTTTTTTGTTTCAATCGGTTCAGAAAAACTTATCAAAAATACAAATTTCATTTTTGGATACCATTAATGCGTGCTAAGTATATGTCGCAAAGTAAAGGCCTTATCACATGGTGAAATATCGTCTGCACTTTCCGTCAGCAATTTTTCGTTTCTACCCTCAGAACCGGTCAAGCAAGTTTCATGATCGTGTCATTTTTCTAATCAGTTTGAAAATGTTGTCAGAAATATTGTTCGCAAACAAAATTCAACCAATCATGTGAAATTTTGAAGTGACGTCACTTTCGTTGTCGTTTGCCGACGATATTTCGCCGTGTGATAAGGCCTTAACTTGCTTTTGTTGCTGCGTCTTCGCAATCAAGACAAGAACACAAAAATGAGATTCGAGTGCTTTATTGAGGCTTTGGGTGAATTTTACCGTAAACATAAAGCAAAAAACAGGAACATAGTAAAAAAAACAGTGACAGCGCTTTCACAAACGATACAAAAAATCACAGAAGCTAATTACTTTAGAAGATAAACACTGGATTGCTCTCAGTTTATCTCTTTGGCTAAAATTTTTGAAAAGCACAATTAAAATTCGAATGTACAGAAATAATTGTGTATAGTTTGTACAATCGATAAAAATATTCACAATACAAAAAAATCATGACTTATTTACAAAATTAATGCTTTGTTACACAACAGTTAAGTAGCTATACATAATTTATCAGCATTACGCAAGCGACATTCAAGAATTCTGCAGCAATAGATTAATGGTAATAAACCACTCTAATTTGCTATAAATTTTAAAACAAGGCTCAAATAAAAAATATTTAATAATAAAGAAAAATAAAGCGATTATTGACAGTGACGGGATAAAAATTTAACAAATCACATCAATGCAAGTAATACACATCTTTACTCTAATTTGACATTCAGAGAAACATGTTTAGGAATTTACAAATAGATTATTATAACGATCAATAAAAAAATATAATGATTTTTTTGTTTTTCTTTTTTCATTAATGGTAAAATTAATCAATAATTTTAAATTTCAAAACGCAAACTTACAACCTCAAAATTATTTTTTCAATCACTGTATAACATTAGCAGTCAGACAAAAGCCAGATAATTTGCTATCTTAAAATATATTTTTCATTACTGAAATCCACAATTACTTCTTTCGGATGAATTTACTCAGCAAAGGAGTGGCACGCAGCAAGTTAGACGAATATTCTTCACGAGATTTTTATTTAACTGAATTTTTCTTTACCGATTTTGATTTTTAGCTTTTTAAAAAATTTTGCTATGTTTGAATTCGAAACTTGTATAATGTTTTAATATATTGTTTGATAAAAAATACACGCCTCAACAATCTTTCATCTCAACACTAATTTGGTGAAATCAAAATTCAATGATGAGCGCTGAGTTTTGAATATTTATATCATTTTTAATCAGGGCGCCATCTAGTGAATATATCAGAAAACTTCTTGACGAATATTTCATCACATATATTATGAATAAACATTTAGTATATAATCATTAAAATCTTCTTCATCTGAAAATCACGAAGAACTTTACATAAAGTTATAGTAAGAATCAACATACTAACTTTTATATTATATTGAATTTAATTATTAAATTGAAATTATTATTAATTAAATTATTATTAAATTGAAATTTTTTGGAAATCAAAATCGTCAATTACATATGAATGATATTTATTATTAATTTACAGGAAACTACCAGATAATAACTCAATTGGTAATTTCATTTCTCGATTAAAGAATTAATCTATAAAAACATTTTCAAGTTAATTGGCTTTTAAAACATTAAGATAAAAAAATTAAGTTAGATTAATTTTTTTTGTTTTCAGATTTATATAGAATAAGAGCTATTCAAACATAATTCGTGAAAGTAGCAAAGTTGTCACTAGCATCCTACTTCAAAAAAAAATGGCTAACAAATAAAGTATTCGTAAATTTGGTCAAATTATAAAGATTCTATATTCAAAATTACTATTTGTATCACATATTTAACACAGAAATGTTATAACTACAATATGAAAAAATACATCAATTATACACACACATTTTAAGAGCATACGAGAAATATTTTAAGTAATAAGCCAGTAAGCTAAACATCATTCCATCATATTTCTAATTTTATAGCTTCATTCTTTCAACAGACAATTAAAATAACTGACTCTAACATCAAAATATAATGAAAAATTGAAAGATAAATTATAAAAAAAACTATTTTAAAATACTCCATTATAATGTGAAAGAAAATATATTTTTTAAACATAGAATGACCTTTAACATTTTTCATAAATTTTATAACAACTTTTTAATTAGATATACTCCATGTTTACGTCTGTTTCTCTGTTCCATAACAACATTTATACACATTGAAACATTTGCTAATTTTATACACCTTTGATGTTTTAAAATCAGAGGAGACGGACTACAAATGGACCCAATTTCCAGCACAAGTCACAAAATTATGCAAATACCAGATCTATTTAAAGCAGGACACAAACACAAAAAAAAAAACACAGCAAATATAAACAACCACCTATATACAAATATCAATAAAAAGAGAGCAATCCAGAATTAAATATACAGGATCATACAACAACTACATTTTTTTAAATTTTATGTAATGATCTATTTCAGTGATGGGAATTCATCTTGATATGAGAATCAGGAACATCTAGATGTTTAGTATTATCTAAAGTCTTCAATTTTTAATTTCATAAATGCATTACTTAATCAGTAAATAAATAATAAAATTTCTGATATAGATTATAGGTACTTTTAAATAGTACCAGTACAAATCTCGCCAAGCACACTTTTTGGCGACAGCACACGGTCGCCATTTTGGAGCAGGTGATAAAATGGCGACGATTTTCTTTTAAAAATGTGGCGGCAAAACGTTACCGGCGGCGATATTCCGTTTGGCGGTTGCATCATTATTGGCGACTTTTCGCTTGCACCAGTATGATGGAAAAATACCAGATTATGCTTTAAATATCCATAATGGAATTTGATGATGAAAATGAAAAAGGCTAGACTTAAGTTTTATGTACAATTTCTCACTAAGTAAGTCAAAATCATCTAAAAACTTGCCAAAGATCCATCATTTCGGATGACAACCAAAAGTGATTGACTTATAGAATTACAATATAAAATTCTCACGATTTCGGTTGATGAAAAACTGCACCAAAATAATTACACTTTGGCGACAGCACATTATCTAAGCCTAACGAAGAAATGAAATGAACTCAGATTGCCAAATGATTCACATAAAATTATGGTAAGGTTTAAGATTATGTGCCCGTTTTCTGCCAAACATGAGAAAATCGCGCCAACCTTACAAAATGGTAAAAAACGGCTTTTAGGATTGCAATAAAAAATTGTCATGATTACATTTGGCAAAAAATCTTCCTCAAAAATTTTCACCATTAGCAAACAGACTTTAATCTTAAGACACATTCATTACGATGCAATGAATACAATTCCCGAAAACTTATAACTATTAGAAAATTCCGTACACGAAATTATGTAATTTGTTTAAAAATAATTAAAAGAAATCTCATCTCACAAATTTTACTTTATTTTGCACTAATTGATTAAACTACACTTATTTTAGGGATCTCTAGATTCGCTCGCCAAGTAACCACAATATACTGCCAAAGTAGTGAAATCATGCTAAAACATTTGCATACAGCTGCAATATTGATGTAAATCTAGCATAAGCAAAATTATAGCTGTGATCTTTGACATAATCTTTAAATCGTCAAGTAAATGGATAAAACTAAACTAAATTAAAAGGCAAACTAATTTATTAAAAACTAATTTAAAACTAAATTAAAAGGCAATAAACTAATTTAAAAGTCAATAAACTTAATTAAAACCAAATTAAAAGTCAATAAACTTAATTAAAACTAAATTAAAAGGTAATAAACTAATACAAAACTTAATTAAAAGGCAATAAACTAATTAAAAACTAAATTAAAAGGCAATAAATTAATTTAAAACTAAATTAAAAGTTAATAAATTAATTAAAAACTAAATTAAAAGGCAATAAATTAATTTTAATAAGTTAAATTAAAACTAAATTAAAAGTCAATAAACTAATTTAAAACTAAATTAAAAGTCAATAAACTTAATTAAAACTAAATTAAAAGGCAATAAACTAATTTACAATTTAATTTAAAGGCAATAAATTAATTAAAAACTAAATTAAAAGATAATAAACTAATTTAAAATTAAAAGGAAATAAATTAATTAAAAACTAAATTAAAAGATAATAAACTAATTTAAAATTAAAAGGAAATAAATTAATTTATTAATAAACTAAATTAAAAGACAAACTAATTTATTAATAAGCTAATTTTAAACTAAATTAAAAGGTAATAAAATAATAATAAGTAGAAGAACTGAATTCTAAATAAGAACAATATTCAAATTTTATAAAAGGAAGATCAGCTGTAGCTGGTATGAAATCTCTCAATTCATATATGCAAAATATGTATGGTATACGAAATTAAAAAAAAAAAAAATTGGAATTAATGTTAACTAAAATCTATTGATTTTTCTACCATAGAGATTTCATGCGCAGTATAACTAGCATGCAGTATTAAAAATGATAAAACCAAATAATCCTCTATTTGGAAACAAACATTTGAAATTTATGGAATTAATTTTGTTCCAACAAAGATTCCAATAATTAATTTTTTTTTTTAAAAAGAGAAAATATTTTTTTTAAAAACCTAACAGCTGAAAATTTTCACAGTTTGCATGAACTAGTTTATGAAGACAGTGAAAAGTGAATAACTACACATACCAAGTCCCATATATCCCCAGACTAATATTCATACAAAATACTATCAAGTCACATATGGTAATATCAATATCTGTACACAGTATCTAGATACATACTTAGTTTTCTTTCTAGGCATCCATTCCAGAAAATTTGCAAAAGATACCAATATATATGACTATCTCAATGTCTATATGAATATACTGATACATATTATAGGTATTTAAAGATAAACTTTGATATTTAGGCACACAAATGAGTTAACATTACATTTAAGATACCAAGCAGTTAGCATTACGATAAATCTAGACATATCTGTAGCACTTGAAATTGTAAAAACTCTGTTTCCAGTTTACTTTTACTATTAAGTCCCTATATCACAATATAAGCATTTATGATGAATAGCATCATTGAACCATGTACCAAGATTTGGTATTATTTCTATATAAGGTCACCTCTCCACAAGGCTACTTCAGAACTGCAGTGAGTTTAAAAACATTGCTAACAAACTTTACAAGTAGTGATGTACACAGTCAGGATCACATTATTTAAGTTCCTTATATACAATGACTTCCTCTACCAAATAAAATGAAGTTATTATAAAAATTGATTGATAAGTATTTACAGAATATATTTCCTTTACTTAGGATTGGAAAAATAATATAAAATATATGAATACAAATTTTTAAAGCTAATACAAGTCAATTAAATATACATTACATACAATATATACTAAAGAAAAATATTTGATTAATAACTACAAAATTAAAGAGAATAAATTATGTAGATAAATTTAAAGTATATGAGATGTTTTTAGATTAAACAGTTTAAATAAAACTAGAGCCTGTTTTTTCTCCTGAAAACAGCAAGATGAAGCATATATATACTATATAAATTTAATTCAAAATTTAAAAACTCTTAGAAAATGGAATGGAATTTTTTTGTCATTTTTTTGCATAACAAATTTTACAATGAAATTGTTCCTGCAATTTTAGAAAGCAGTCTGCATTTGCAAAACTAAACATTTAATTAACAAAACAGTTAATTCATTAATAATTTAAAAAATAAGTATGTAACAAAGAATTATGAAATTATTCCTTTCTATTTAAAACTATGATAGCCTTGCTGATATTCATATACAACAGTTATTTCCTCTTTTAAGAACTAATGCTATGTTAATCATATCTTTCATCGAAGCTGCACAAACTTTTGCAGACTTTTTTAAAGCTGCAATATTAAATATATTCAAGAAAATATAAAAAAAATATTAATAATACTAAAAGTCCCCACAAGTTGCCTATAAATAAATCACATTTTGAGAATTTTTTCAAGAAAGAGTCTGGATTATTAATTCATAAATAAGTTGAACAAAAAAGAAAACTCTGTTCTTATTCTATTTCTCTTTGTAATGCTTCAACACACATGCCTTGCCAATGAATGACTTTCATTTTTGAAATAGAACAGACAATATATATATATATATATATATATATTAAGTAAGCAAAGGCTCAGATATTTTCATTTCAATATCAGAGAAATATTTTTAAATGGTATGTCTAACAACCACTACTTATATAAAAATAATAATTTAACTATGGTATTTATTATCTATGCCTAAATGAAATGAGATAAATACATCAACAATAAAAAGACTAATGATATGATTGATAATGTTTGAGAATTCTAATATTAAACATAGTAATACACCATGTCAGAAATATTCAAACAGCAACAAGCAGATTCTTGCAGTACTTGAATACTCACATCAAGATATCAATTCCCATCACCAAACTCTACATATTTGTGAGGCAACAGTAAATTTCACATTAGAGGCAACAGGGTGTGGTAGTGCTATGATTAATTTAGATTCTATTTTCATGCGCAGAGTCATACAGAAGCTACTATGGTTATTTTTTTATAGTAGGGAGAGATGAGAGCACATGGTCAAAAACCTACCGTCTAATACAGCATTATCAACTTGACAATGATGAATAGAGCAGTCGAGGTTCTTCTACAGTGCAATGTTTGGTGACTGCAGCATATTCAGCTATACATGCACACACACAGAAGGCATAAATAAAAATTGTCTGCTCACAATTTACAAAGGAATGATCAATATTCTCCAATAAAAAGTCACTGACTCACGAAGCCAAAACAAAAACAAAAAGCACTGAATTTTCTTTAAATATCTTAAATGCAACAAAAACTATACATCTTTTTAAGTAAACAAGAAAAGAAAAATAAAACAGAATTTAAGTCAATGTACAATTAAATAAAAACACCTTTTTATATAAACATTTACACAAATGCCACATCCTGTCTTTCGAAATGTGCCATTTGAATTTTCATATCACTGTTCAAGAAAGTCACATTCATTTCAGATAACATCTCCGATGACAGAGAACTTTTATTTATATATTTTTTTTTGGATAAAGCTGGAACAAGAGCAGTTCAGTGGTCAGGAGTAAGGCAAGAATCCAATTATTATTTTTTTTTTGTTATTCATTTAAAACTAGATGCAAATGTCATAAGCATTCACACCTCAAATAGCTGAAGTACAGAGTGCTTCTAGATCAAATGAATTACCATGCATACATAAAATTACCTGAAAAAGAAACAAAATATAATGAAATAAAAGTTCCTACATGAAATAATATCAATCAGTTTATTTTTTATTAATATTTTATTAGTTGAAATACTATAATCATGCACAAAGTGGGTATTTCCACAACAGTAAAATCATTAATTTTTAAATTGCTTAACATGAGCAAAAACTTCAAATAGGGGAAAAAAACTAGATGGTTAGAAGCTTTACAGGTTGTTAGATTCAATAAACGTTGAGCTAAAAATCCACAAGTTCTAAATAGGACTGGTAAAAAGTATCTTATGCAGTTCATTTAGTCACATTAAGCAAAATAATCTTGACAAATAAACATTCCAAACAAGAGTTATAGAAAAATTAATTAATCTTTAGAAAAATTAATTAAAACATGAAGCAATGAATTTCATAACTCTCAGCCAATCAATGGCAGCTTAGAATAAACGTCACTTGTTGACAGGTAGATTTTCTACCAGGAGCCATTAAAATATTCAAACACTGTATAAAATAAATATATTCAAAGTTTTATAATTATAACAGTTTTACTCACAAAAGGATGAAACTGGATTAATAATGCTAATGTGTGATGTATATTGTGCTATATAAGATGAAATGTATTTGGGGATTACAAAAATATTTACAATAATTTTTACTTTCATATCTAATAACTAAACCATGATATATATATGTTAAATCATTTAAAACTCTTTTTCCCAATTTCAAGCATATGCCTAACTCAAATGACTGAGAAGTGAGTTATTGGATCATAATTAAAATGAAACCTAACATAATAATGATGTACTTAAGTACACAAACTCAGGAGTGAATCAAATAGAATGATCAAAAATCTTTCTTAATTAACTCCTGTGAATTAAAAAAACATGCATAAATACATAACAATTCATAATAACAATTCATAACTTATTATAGTTTTACCTTTTTTATATCAAAGAAAATAATTTTGTCAGCATTAAATAAACCTAAATCTTGTAAGATTTGAAAAATTCCAATTAAGTACTATGCAACATCAGCAAAATAATTGAACTGAAACTTTCATAGATTGTAAAGAAATTCTTGAATTGTTTTTTTTTTTTTTTTTTTTTCCCCCCCCCCCCTCTTCAAAACACTTTTTATAAAATGAAGAAAGAACGAATGCACAATCTACTTTTCATTCAATTTGAAGTATTTTCTAATAAAATTATTGTATTAAAAGTTTTGCAATTAATTTCTAATTGCATTTTTCACATTCCTTTGAATTTAAGCAATAATTTAAAGATTACAAAAGCAGCAATAAGTTATTCAATTTAGACTTAAGAAATAGTTATTAAATCCAAATAATTTTATACCACCTATATTGTTTGTTACCTCAAACTATCTATTGTCTTCATATACAGCTGCATGAAAAATCTAGTAGGCATTTCTAAAGATTCATTTTAAAATTCTAGTCTGTAATAATAACACATATCCTTGGAAAACATGAAAACTTAAACATATTTTATCAGACTAAATCGTATATAAAACATGATCAATGTAAGAATTACTTTTTTACAAAATCTTCCATAAGGAGTTAAAGTGCAAATTGTTATTCGTAAGAATTACTTATATTAATTAGATAATGTAAAAGCACAAAAACAGATAACTGATATGAATTAAATACCATTCAAAATGGCATCATCTTTTCTGTACACAAATAAATTAAAATATGTCTTCCATAAAAGTAAAGTAAATTAAAACTTATAAATACATTTAAGAAAATGTCTATTAAGCACATATATATGTATCCAATATTTTATTTACTATTCCAATTAACTCTTACCAATATGATTTTTTCTTATTTTATGAAGAAATGCAATTTAAAATATTTCATTAGTTTATATATCTGGTCCTTAAATAATGATACTATAGTACATATCTTCAATAATTTAAAACTTATTTATGGTTTTCAGTATTCAATCTTACTCAAAATGTCATCTAAACTTTAAATTGGAAAAATACTGAAGTCTAATAGTACAATTTTTTATTTAGAATAATTTTACATCTTTCACAAAATGTATAATTAGTTCAGCTTCCTTTAATCAGTTTGCAGCCTGTAGATTTTTATATAATTTATTAATTTAGTATTTTAACAAACGTATATTAAATTAAAAATATTAAATATAAATTGTAATGACCTAAATAATTTACCAAGAAAATAAATCGAGAATAAACATTGTTTTTTAAAAAATTGCCTATACAATTTTCTACCATTTTTAGTTATTTTACATTTTATGCAAATGTGATACATTTCTCAAATTCTAGCAATTTTTTCAAAACTTAATGTTGCAATTTTATCTTTAACCAATAATAAAACTAGAAATATAATGTTTGAAATTTTAATTCCACTTAATTAGCTGAAATAGAAAAATATAGAAATCATTACCTATACTGATCCTTAATCTGAAGGAAACCGCAAATCTCTGTTAACTGACCTAGCTCTAGAGCCTGTTTTTTGAACAGGTATCATTGATTTAGGTTGTGGACCCTTGGTAAATTTCAGTGTTGGAATTTGAGATTTCTTCTTTTCACTAATATCAGTTGGCAAAACATCTGGAGGGGCTAACTTAGCCTCATTAGATGCCCCAACATGAATATTCATCCTTCCCTGAGCCCTTCGGCTGGGAGGCGTTTTGGTTGGAGTTTTAGGAACAGCATTGTCTTTAGTCAATCTTGGAGGTGAAACCTCAGCTTTCTTCTTTGTTTTGGAACTACTCGATATGGTGGGTTTGGCAGCTGCAGCTAACTTTGGTGGAGATGGTGACTTAGCAACTGGTTGCTTGTTGATACCATGGCTGATTTTCTCCCATTTCTGCCGAAGCATCTTGAATTGCTGTCCTTCCTTCATGTCTACATTGGGAGATTCATCATTTGTCGCAGCAGCTGGGGACATGGCGTGATTCAGATGGTCAATCTGTGAGCTGCATCCACTATCAGTGCTGGAACATAATGAGAAGTGTGGCACATCGTTTCTCCTTTGGTTCTGATCAACCTCCCTAGGAAGGATGGTGTCCCGCAGAAAGTTCAACCCACCACCTCGGGCACAATTGTTCTTCTCCTTTTTGGGATGACTAGTAATGTTAAATTCTTCGGCAAACTTGGCATTTGGAAAAGGATTTATGGTGACACCAGGCCACACCTGGTTCTCATGACATTCCTCAGGGTCACTTCGAATATTCATGAGATTGCTAAAGGGCGACAAAACCTGACTGTGTTTAGTCTTCTGACTGAAGTCATTGAATTTATTCCCTGCAGTCTGTTTGCATGGAGAAAACTGCAAGTTAAGGTCATCATGGTCCTTCGGGTGTTTGGTGTCTGGATGGTAGTCCAACCCAGACGGCCTGAAGTTGCCCACATCATACTTCTTCCAGTTTTCTCCATTGGTCACTTTGGTCTCAAAGATAATATCTAGATTGAAAGGTAGGTTGGACAGAGGGCTGACCAGTTCTTTCAATTCATGCCGCAGATGAACAGCTGCAGGAAGTGCAAGTAAACTGAGGAGTGCTGTTGGGTGATAGTGGTGACAGATAAGGCTCTGGCAAGCACACAAGTGTCCAAGCCACCACTCAAAGCAGCCAAGACTGGAAAAATAACAAAAAAGTTTTTACTACAAATTACAATTGTAATTATTTTGCTATACTCTAAAGGTTTATCAATAGATTCATTAAATTATAAATATCAACAATTTGTTAAAAATAGAAAGAAAAAAAAATTCAAAATTCAATTTTTTAAATCAAAATTTCTGATGGATATTTCCTAACTATTTGGTTAATCACATCAAACGACAAATAAATTATAAATTTTGTACATGTCTTTTATACATTTTTAAAAGTACATAATGTATAAATAAAACTGCAAGATGAAGGAAATGATATTTAGAAAATGACATCTTTATTTCATTTAGGATTAGAATCAAATTCTCACAAAATTTCATTCCAAAAATGAAATTGCTGACATGTTTTAATACTTCTAATTATGTGACAAATCTAATTACTTAAAATTATTAAAACTGAGTCATTACATTTGTACAAATATATACAAATCTGAAGAAATATTATGACATTTTTCCTCAATAAAAAAACTGTTCTTAATAATTTAAAAGCTCAAAATGATTGGTATTATTACTCTCAAATATATGTATTAGAATATAACAAATAATTTGATTAAGTTTTATTTTATATTCTTTTAGGTTTTATGTATAATATTCTATTAGTTTTTTAGAGTGACAAAAGCACATTTTTTGAAGGTATTAAAAAAGTAAAAAGGTGAAAAAGAAAGGTACTGGCATTATTTTGTTAAATAAATATTTGATATTAAAATATAAAGCAACTGCAATTTTATATAAGTATTTCCCACTAATTCAAAAGTTGTGGAGTATGAAAGCATTAATTACTCACTTAAGCAAACCAAGGATAAAGGCATTAAATCGATATGTGCTATCAGTAAGTAACTTTTCAGATGTCACTTGATTAAGCAATTCTTCAACATCTTTTCTTGTTTCGCCTTGAAAACAAAGATAATTTTTTTTTCAAGTCATATTGTATTAAAACTTTTAAGACACATAAAAAGAAAATGGTTAATAAATTTTACAAAAAAAGAAAAAAAAAAATCAGATTTTTTTTTACATATACATTGCAATCAGGAAAATTAAAACAAATATTGAATTAAGTAAATCATTCAGTAACTTGAATTTAAAGTTAAAAAAAATTATACAGCTTAATTTTTAAAAATTAAATTATCAACATAAAAGAATTATATAACTTAATTTAACATATACATTAAATTATAAAAGAATAATTCTGTTTAATATTTATAGAACACTAGGATATAATTTTATAACTGTGCATTTCATTTGGATACTGCAAAATAAAATGTAAAAAAAGGCTTTCTATGATAAAATGATAATTTTTATGATAAAATGCATTACATAATTCCATATTTTTCTAGCTAGCATTAATTAATAAATTGCACCAAGTAATAATTAAACAAAAAATTCCAATAAAAATGGCAAGACCTGTTTACAATATCTAATATTTGTGGATTATCCCTGTTTATTATAGAAATAACTCCTTTGGAATAATCAAGCATTATTCATACATGAGGTAACAAATAATAAGAAAATATCAATTTTAAAAGTAAAAAGTTTCATAAATGTTATATATAAATAAATCTTATGAAGGAATGAAGTTCAATTATTTGAACAAGACTTTACTTATTTTATACTAGCCGCCTTTGGCGACCAGCTGGTTCGCCATGAATAATGCGTTCTAAAATTTCCAAGTAAATCATATATTTTTTGAGAAATAGTTTAAGTTAAAAGATTCAGTTATTAGTAGTTAAAGAGTCGGTAACTTTATTCGGAAAAACTTCTTGAGTTTAATACTCTAATAATTTATCGATTATGCTTCCAAAATATTAAAAATGTTTTTTTTTTTCGGTGATATTGCCAAAATGTTAAATATGTTTTTTAAAGAAAGCGAAAAAATTATTGAAATAATGATACAGATATTGCAAACGATTATAGAAATATGCCATTAAGTCGGGATTTCAATGCATATCCTGTCTAAATTCAATCAGGTTTACTGTAAATAAAGATAATTTATGGAATTAATGATATAAATATTGCAAACGATTTCTTAGAATCCTTTGCCTTGCATTTATTTTTTAGAAGATATCACATTTTATATTTATGTTATTTTATCCAGTCACGTGCTGAAAGCTGTATTTCTTTAGATTTGATTTGCGATGATTATTGTTGTTTTTTTATTTGAACTTCCAGCATTGTTTTATTTTATTTTATCTAGTCACGTGCTAAAAAAAAATCATTAAAATATTTCTTTAAAAATTTGTTAAAAATAGAAGGTTTAGTTATACATTAAAACACTGATACCATTAGAAAGCTAATTTTTTTATCTTTAAATTGATGTTAAAATCATGTTTGTCTGATAATATTTTCGGAAGTTATAGCGGTAAAACGTCGAATTTTCGCTTAAATTTTAATTAATTCAAATTCTAATTAAAAATTCAAAAAAAGGGCTCCGAGGTGCACATTCCCGACCTCGGAGGTATACATGTACCAAATTTGGTAGCTGTAGGTCCACCGGTCTGGCCTGTAGAGCGCCAACACACACACACACACACGTACACACACACACACATTGAGCTTTATTATAAGTATAGATAAAATGTTAAAGATCAGCTTTTTTTTTCTCTTTTAAATTTTGAATATGAGAATTGCAATAAAACCTTATAGAAATATATATATTTAAAGTGAACTTTTCAACAAGATACAATGTGTAACAATAAATTTTTACTTTCCTCATTTCTACCAATCACTGACAAAGAAATAAAATTACTCTAGAGTATATTCTGAAGATGGTTATTTATTTATAAAGCACAATCAACAGCCATCAACTTCTGATTCACTTAGTGATAAAAAAAAATTGCTTTCACCTTGTTTGATTGAAGCCCCAGCAACTTTCCAAGGGGAATTTGGCAACGGTCCAAAGAATCCTTGCACAGAAGGAAGTAGGCCATCAGAAAGAATGGTGTGTACAGCTGGGCAGAGCCAAGTTAGGATTTTCTGCCCCATGGAGTAAGATAAATCAACCTGTAGGAACAAATGCAACATTTTAATGGTTTAAAAGTACTCTATTTTTGAAATACTGTACATTAAATGTATTTTTAGAAAGAGGACTAATGTAAAAAAAATAAACAAGTTTAATGTTCAGAAAAAAATTAACACAGAAAATATATTTTGCTTTTAATTATAGTATTTCCTTTAATTAGGAATGAATTTTTAAATTCTTATTTATATCATAAGTCATCTAAAAAATACATAAACCACAACAAAAGTATTTTTAATTTAAAAATTAGATATAAATGTTCTTTCTATATAAATATAAATTAGTCTAAATTTATATTATTTGATTATATTCATAACTGAAGCTTTAGTGATTTCAAAAAGTTACTGCTTTTAAAATTTAGAAAAGGCAACTATTCAATTAACTACTAATTTCAAAGCTGTTAAGTAGCATAATACAAATATCCCTGCTATTAAAGGTGTCAATTTAAGGGATGAAAAGGCATATACAAAAAAAAAAAAAAAAAAAAAAAACAAGATATATACATATGTTTATGTATCCAAATAATAAAGATTAAAATAGAATGCTAAAAGGAGTGACATCTTATATGCTTTTTGAACTGTTCAATAAAAAGGGGTGCTATTTTAGTCTAGCCCTCTGTGATCTAATTAAAGTTACTTCATAGTTCAAAATAAGTTTTATTTTTTGTTTATATATACATACATATGTTATATAATACATACACAAACAAGTTAAACTCTACAGAATTAAAAGAGGAAAAAATGGTTTTTCTTGCATTTCATTTTTGAACACCATTTTCTTAATATTTAAAGCTCAATATGCGATAACACCTTTTACAATTATTTTTTATGACTTTTTTAGGATACAAACAAATAATATTTAGCATTAAGAAAAAATGAATTTATGATCAGTGTACTTAAATAACAAACTAAAAAAAATGATATTTTATTTATTGATAATTGATATTTTCATTATAGCTAATATCTCATTTAGCTATAATGAAAATATCAATAGACATTTTCAACAATCACATTTTTAACCACATTTGTGAAATTTGTTTAAGAGAAACATCAACTTACTCCTTTTTTATTTGAGTTTTTATGATGCTCAAATATAATCTGAGTGGCTTTACGAAGGTTTTCCACTAAACCTGAAAAAAAGAAAATATAAATAATTTTTCATGTACAAACAATAAGTTGAATTAGATTTATAAATATAAAACAGAGAGACATTATTTTTGCAAATTCCTTAGCATTTCAACAATAGGGAGTTAATATAAAACACACAGTATATTTATCAAAATTTTAAAAGCTACGTTTTTATATATTCAGCATTTAATTCTATAGGAACAGAATGTAATCCATGTATAGTTCATGAAAAAGGTGAGCTGTTTGCAAAGTAAAATTTAATACATTCATTCTTATCTCATATCTTTCATTAGAGATAGAAATTTCCATTCTGAATTTCTAAGTAAAGATTTCACAGAAATCTGCAACAATCAGTTTTTGAAATAAATCTTCAGTATGAACAAACCTATTATGATTAATTTGCCCTTCTGACAAACTTATGCTCTTTTGCTCTATTATCTTTGCATTTTATCCACCACACCTTCCAAATAACAACATAACAGTTTTCAATCATCCCTCCAGGATTCAGAGAAACTTAATAGATACAGCTGATATTTGAGTGAACAAGTATAAAATTTATTTTAAAAATTAAATAATATATGCAAAAATTAACAATTTAATAGAAATTCAAAGATGTTTCTGTAATATATAATGAATTCTGACAAATTCGAATTTATTTTGATTAATTAGAAGCCAACATTAAAAACTGCAACATTTATCAATCCTTTTTTTAATTCTAAATTTCCCTTTTTATAATTGAATATATTAAAACCTTATATTTTATTTTATGGTTAAAAGTAAATAAAACGTTAATCAATTTTACCACTAAACAAAACTTTAACCAGATAAAAAAAAATCTGAATATGTTAGATGTAAATTATATTGAATGAATTTTACACTTCTATATATAATTTCAGAATAATTGAAACAATGTTCAAACAGTTCGTTTATAAATAATCTATATATTTAAAATAAAGTTACTAAAATTTCTAATAATAATATTTATTACTGTACTTATTAATTGTTTATTCACTATGCATTCTTTATCAAGATGATCAAAAATTTATAAAATGAAAACTTTACTGCCACTCTTTCTCTCTCTCATTTTTGTAAAAAAAAATTTTCTTGGTTCATTCATTTTTTTAGACCTAGTTTTTTCTTAATTACAATTAATAAATTTTTCTTAATTTTCTTAATCTTCAGCTTCGAATTTACCAATTCATAATGCAATTTTTACAATATTGCTTCTGAGTAGTCATTCCTGTTTCATTCATTATTTTAGACCTTTCTTAATTACAATTTTTAACATGGTATCTTCAGCTTCGAATTAACCAACTCTTAATGCAATTTTTGCAATATTGCTTCTGAGTAGTCGTTCTTGTTTCATTCATTATTTTAGATCAAGTTTTTTTTTTTTTTTTTTTTTTTTTTTTTTTTTTAAGTTACAATTTTTAACATGGTATATTCAGCTTCGAATTTACCTACTCTTAATGCAACTTTTGCAATATTGCTGCTGAGTAGTTGAGCAGTCAATGATGGAATTTAATTAATCAATTCTATCAATTTCTTTTTTATTTCAGTTGCAAGAAGTAAACGAGAATATTTTACCTGTCTTCCTCCTGAGTGCCTCTTGGAAGAATTTGCCACCTCCAGAGAAGTTCTGTAAGGTGTAAGAGTCTGAGATCTCTGGGTACATGAGAATGTTCTGTGTGGGAGACACCAGGAATTCTTGGGGAGGTCTCTCCGACTCTAGAGTGCAAATATCACAAGAACATTGAGAACCGTGAAACTCATCTAAGGGTGGGGGAAGGAAAGAAGAAAAAGGTGAGGGAATTTTACAGGTGCAAGTGGAAATAACAAAGCATTGAATGCACAGAATAGTCAGCATCAATTTTATTCAAACCAGCTTATGGCACGCTGATATCGTCACTTACACAGCAAAAGAGCATAATTTAATAATAATAGATATCCACTAACAAACAACCCTTTATAAATCCAACGGATGCCAAGTCGGCAAGGCCATTTTAATTTATGATACTAAAGCCTTGGCATATGTGGACGATTTGAAAAGGTACCAACTAAAGGATTTCAACCATATTGTGCTTTTCATAAATAGGATTGTTATTTTCTTGTACACAAAGTATAATAACGAGAAAGTATTCGAATTGTCAAAAACTTCAAACCCGAGATTTTGATGAATCTATACGTTTCAGACATCTGAAAAACAAATGTTTGGAATCAGATCTGACCGTCTGCTTATGAAAACGTCAAGTCAAAAATATTTTGAGAAAGAAGAATTAAATTTTGTGTATGATCTTTCTACTAAATTTTGGATGAAATCTTTTCAGAGAAATTCGATTTCTCCAATTGTCCATATACAAGTGAACGCAATAATCAGAAAACGAATGGGGCTAGATTCTTGAAATTTGGAATTAAGTTAAGCAACTAAAATATAGATCTTTATCAGATTTGGAATCAAATTCGGTCAAGGACTGATGGCCTATCGATCTGTACTTTAGTTATGTAGACAAATGCGACAACTCCAAACCGCAGTTACTAAATATATGAAATTTGATATGTGATTTTGTGATTACAATTGTAGTTTAGAATCAGATTTTGTTTTTCAGATAGAAGAAACACGCCAAAAACGAAAATTTGATTTTCGAATACTGATTACAGTATGTCTGCGATTAATCGCCAAAATTTGACAAAAATTATACGATGGTTTAGAAAATATGTTAGATTAATATTTCTTCAATAATTGATCGCCAATGCAATGCAAGGCATGCAAGCTGATTCCATCATAGGAACCATCTCTCCTCCCTTCTATACTTTTATCGCCACTTTTAAGCAATTCTCAAATGTTTTCCATTATTACTGTCATAAATATTATTATTTATTTTAATAATATTAATATATTATAATATTAATTATTAACTAATAATATTATTAATTAAAAATCATAGTCATTTTTAGCCACAATTTTGGAAAAATCTTTCTAAGATACCTAAAATCTTTCTAAGATACCTATTCTATAAATGAATCATAATTGGAATCTGATGAATTCAAAAATACGTACTAATGATGATAACATTTTTATAAGAATTTGTAGCAATAAAATAGAATTAAATTCCGTTGCTGTAAAGAAAAAGTAGCTTATATGATTTGGAAACAAACCAGGCACTGGTTAGTTTCTCAAATATCATCGCAATAAGCTACATTTTACAATGTTTTATATAATTCGAATTTTTACATTGGAAAAGAATAAGCATACGTCAAAAGAAGAAGCTGGTAACAAGATCAGAATTTTTTGCCAGCTAGTGTTTAAGTTCTACACCAAACAATATATTTAGTTCATAAAAAACGAAATTCTAAAGGAAATATGTTTCTTTTCTTTTTATTCATAAAACCAATGATATAAAGGAAATTCATTTTATTTTCCAAACAAAAAATATATGATATAATAAATTATAATTATATAATTTAAAAGAATTTAATCTTTCATGATTTATTAGTATAATAATTATAATAATTTATACAGAAACGAAACTTGTGTTTTTAGTGAAACGCAATTTTATAGCCAAAGAATAAATAGATTTATAAAAGTACAGCGAGAGTAATCTTTCTACAGTTTGTGTGCATACTCATTGAAAATAGTTTTATTTCAGAGTTAAATAGTTACGAAATACAAAGCTTTGGTAGAATTTTGTATTTTTACTGAAAAATCCTGACAGATGGTAAACAGTGTCCAAAAATCGAAATTATATTATAAACATATTTCCCAACCGAATGAAATACAAATTTTATATAAAGCTAACAAAATCCTATACCAAATTTGATATATTTAAGTTATTCCGTTTTTGAGTTATCGCGTTTGCATATTCCAGAAAGTATAGACTGATGGATGGTCAAACCCTTGTCTATATCTACACAATAAATGTTTAAACCGAACTTTATCTCTCAAGTTATAGTAATGGTGTTAATTTTATTCGAACAGGGAGACAGACAGACCTTTTCTGAAGGATTTCGTTCCAAATTTGATAAAAATCTGCAAATTTGGTTTTAAAAAGTCCGATATGAAGTTTTCTTTATCTAACTCCGAGAGTTATCACCCAGGAATTCAGACAAATAGTTACGCTTTTAATAGTTATTATAGTTAATAATTTTAATAGTTACGCTTTTGAAAATTTACAATTTACTATTGCGTATGTGGGAAATACGCGCGACCTTTCATGTTGGTATGACGGCCGCGCCAGCTGGAACGATAGAAAAATTACAATTTGCACTAGAAAATTTCCATTATATATAATTTGATCAGTATGAATAATAATAAATATCAAAAATGAAATCTATTGCTAATTTCAAGTTACCATGCGAGAACATTATTATTATTTTAAGTTATTATTTGATTTCATTAATTTCTCATTAACTAGTTTAAACCAGTTTGAAACATTCACAAAACTTCTATAAAGGTCATCTCTATTCTTTTGTCTCTGTGTATAGTGATGATTTTTTTAAACTTCAATTTTCAATTTTTGTAGCTGGCAAAAAACTTTTTGATTTATTAAAAAAAAAAAAAAAAAAAAAAAAAAAAAAACGTTGGGTGATTTGACACAGAAAATTAGATGAACATTTACCAAAAAGAACTTTTCGAATGCAGGCAGATCCAAAAATGGGAAGATATACTTCCTCAAAATCTTGAGATCGAATTTTTTTGGCAACATTTTCTCTATACCATGTTACAAGAGAAAGCGAAAAGGTCAAATTCACACCACAGCTTTCCCCTTTTAATTTGAGGCATCTTATGGGAACTAAAAGAAAGTTGCAGCACCTTCCAGTGCCCCTTGTGGAAAATGAGTGTCGACAGATGCTAAGCTTCTTATCTCGGTCTACAAGAAGGCGAAAAGGACAGTTGGAGCTCACTAAGGCTTCAGGCTAAGAATGAAGTGACTCACAACTGAAGTATAATCCACTAAGGCCTTTACTTCGTATTCGTTGCTGACAAGGTTCAATTTAATACAACAGATGAACTCTGAGTTGTTTAAACTATTGATTATGATTTTGTTTAGTTTTTGAAAGAGGATTCCATTCTTAATTTTGGATTATCTTTATTTAAACTTGAATTCCAAGAATCAGTTAGTATCATTTTAAAGAATCATTCTCATTGTGGAATTAGTATCATTCTTAGGAGAAGTAATTTTATATGAATTAAATTCAAAATGTTTTTTGTTCTTTAAACGAATTTACATTTATTAAATGATTCGATTTCTGATAATACAGTAAAAGCACTCTCTTTATTCGCGGGGTATATGTTCCATAAATATGCCACGAATACAGAAACCGTGAATACGGAATAATAATTTGTATGGTATTATAGGAGATTCGTTCCTAGGTGACAAAATTAAAAACAAACAAACAAATATACAGTAAATTATTATTTCCTGTCTATTCATTTTTCTTATTCATGTTTCCGGAGGATTATTGCATTCAATAGAGTCGTCCATTCTGTATTCGTATTATTTGCTCCAGTCTTTAATCGTTACATTAAAATGGATAAAATTGTCTTTGAGATCTGCCTTCTTTGCGTCAGATTCAAATGAATCTTCAAAATGTGGTGAGTAAATTTTCATTTCTTAATCGTTAGTTCAACCTTATTTCTTAGTTGTCAATTCTACAAATATACTTTATTTTATTGATTAATAAGGTTGCTTTCATTCTGTTTGTTTACATTTTCAAAAACACCGATCGCGGCTTAAGCTCTCGGCGATATAATTTAACAACATACTTTAGACAAAGTTGTAATAAGATCTATTTTACATTTTTTATTAGTCCATTTGACGGCATTTACAAAGGATATTGGGTTAGATACCTGTTGGTGTCCTTTTATTATTATATATGCCCTTATTAGATCCGTGAATAAAGAAATTTTTAGCCACGAATATAGGAATTGGGTCGCATTTTATTAATACGCGAATAGTAAAAACGCGAATGAAGCGCGAATAAGGAGCTTTTACTGTAATTTAAAGGACTTCTGTAGTACTTATGTGCAAAATGGTATTTGTTGAGTCATTAGAATTATTATAGCACTTTGGCTCATCTGTTGTATAAAGCCAACAATTTATCTTACAAGGGAATTAAAACATCAAGGGCAAAAGAAAGCTTATTTTCTTGTAAATGCATGTCCTTTTCCTTATGCATGTAAATTACAGAAATGAAAACAGTGTTACTTTCCAGAATCCAGAGCTAGTAATACTAGTATCACATTATCAATATTTAGTTTAAATTTCTTTTGGATTGAATTAGTATTTTAAATAACACAAACCAAAAGGTGTTCCGCATCCAGTGTTAGAAATATCAGTATCAAGAGATCGAAACCTGATTCAAATTTCTTTTGGACTGAATTATTATGCGAAATAACTAAGATAAAAAAGTGCTCAAGAAACGTATATTAATTAATGATTTCGTGATTTTCCTATTAAAAGTTTTAAACTATTATAACAAATAATATGGTATTGTAAACTTCCAGTAGTAATAATGCACACCTTTCCAATGAGACAAATAATTATGAGATTACTACAACAAATAATAGGGGGAATAAGTCCCCTCGAAACTTTCTCGCTTTCAACTTTTAAAAATAAAGCTATTGTCATCCCCCACAAAAAAATAAGGGGCATTGCACAAAGCCTAGAAGGCCACGGGCACTCAGATTTTTATTTCTGGAGTCCCACACATGAAAGTTTGCTTCATGTTTAACAGTGAAATGGCATGTGAATTTCGGACACTTTTTTGTCGATAATTTCAGAAGCAATGTTACATACTAAATTTTAATTTTTCGTTATTTTTTCCTTCAAATTTTTTTGTTTCAATTGGTTCAGAAAAACTTGTCAAAAATACAAATTTCATTTTTGGATACCGTTAACGCGTGCTAGATATATATCGCAAAGTAAAGGTCTTATCACACGGCAAAATATCGTCTGCACTTTCCGTCAGCAATTTCCCATTTCTACCCTCAGAACCGGTCAAGCAAGTTTCATAATCAACAACTTTTTCTAACTAGCTAGGAAATGCTATCGATAGTGACGGAAATATCGTCCGCAAACGAAATTTAACCAATCATGTGAAATTTTAAAGTGACGTCACTTTCGTTGTTGTTTGCAGACGGAAAGTGCCGACGATATTTTGCCGTGTGATAAGGTCTTAACTCGCCAAAGATGACACGATGATAGATTTCCACCAGAAGTTAATATTTCGTAACTATTATAAGTCAATGCCAGATAAGGCTTTCGTTGACTTCACATGCTTAATAGAGAGTATGCGAGATAGTTTTGGGCAGACCATTACCGCTGTTTTATACTTACATTTTCGAATAAAATTATAAAGTAAGGTTATCAGGATAAAATTACAGTTAACATGACATCTACAAACCTGAGGATCTATTTTGGGTATCACAGCTACAACATCGTCCAGTCTTGCATGCATCCAACTGTTTCGAGCTTTTTGTGGGACTCCGTTCACAGAACTTAACAGCTTTTTTGCCATGTAAACAATTCATGTGAGATTCAACAGTTTGTCCTTCACTTTTTTGATCAAAAGAAGGCAGCAGGTTCTCATTGTTAAACGAGAACGGGATATTTTTTCCAGGAAGATCTTGAAGCAAATTGTCATCTTTGAAATTTTCAAAAGAATATGTTGGTTTTCCATCGTGCATCGATAAAGGAGGCGAAGTCTTGCAGCTGCCACAAGGACTACACTGTTTAGAATCCGAACTGGAATGAGAATCATGTATCTGGTGGAACTTTTTCATTGGTATATCAACTTTCTGCAAACTGGCACATTTGGTATCAGCGCAATGGATGTTTTGTCTGTAACCATCACAGAAGACCTGCTTATAATGCATTGTGTCCCTATCTGGGGATTTACCACCATCATTGCTACAAATCACTGAAGAGGCACTGGTACAGCGAATTGGTAAATGCACCCTACATTGTTTATCTTCACACTGCTCGACGGAGCTAGATTTCCGTAGAATGCTTCTTGGCATATGCCGTTTATAGGTTGGATCAATAAAATTAGCTTTTAATTTTGTAGCATCATCGACATTACAATAGGATGAGGATAAGTTCTGATGATGATTTCTAGGATCCTTAACTGAGGCACCGTCAACTTTACCACTTTTACCGTGAGTTTTCGAGATAAGAATCTTCAAATCATCTGGAAGTAAAACGTTTAGGGATTCCCAATCTTTTATTTTGGGGAGGTGTTTTTGCAAGATGGATTCATATGTGCCATAGGACTTTGGCCTTGAAGGTCGTTTTTGATTTATAATATCCTGAGGCAGTTTGTATTCTGTGGGAGTCAGGAAAACAGATTCCGTGTTTTCTTCAATTACACTCTTCAGGAAACTCAAGTCAGGTAGAGAGTAATTTGGATAGCAAACATAAATCGACTTCTTCTCTTTTTGGCGCTGTTTCGTCTGCGAACTCGTGTTTTGCAGAGGTGACTTGACAGTAGTTTGTTGTGGAGATGGCATTTTATCAGGCTCGGGTAGGGCCGTAGTGGATTCTTTTAGAGTAAACCCAGAACTTGTGTTAGAGTTATACAGAATCGAGGTTTGAGCTGATGAGTCCTTCACATGCACTGGAATTTGAGTACCACATGTACAAGTGGTGGTAAGCACAACATTACTCTTCTGAACAGCAACAGCAGCTACGGTAGCAGGTGGGGCATGACCTTGAGAGGAGTGCCTTAGCCTTTCCACAGAACTATGCCTACTGCTGACGTACCCACTAGAAGCAGGGCTCGAATCCCTAGATGTAGTATACTGCACAGTGTTGATGGTATCACAGTCGGTTTGATTGCTGCTTGTCCTGCAACTGAATGTGTGCAGAGGTTTGTAGGCCTCTGGACCACAACAATCATTAATATTAAACATTTTGGTTTGAGTGCTTTGAGAATGATTCTCATTTTTCTTCGGGTCTTCCACATAGCCTTTGCCAGTAACATTTGATTTGCTTGAAGGGAAAACATTATTAATCCGCTCCAAGTTGAGCCCAGTGTCTTGATTCTTCTGACCAAGGGCATTGTTTTGTACGACAGTAATCTCCCCTGAAGAGCTATCATCGCTTCCGAAGGGGTTTTTGCTGTCCCTCATCACTTCATCCCCACTGGATATATCTGTCTCCTCCTCCTCTTTGATCGGAGTCGCATGAAAATGCTTGAGGGGTGGGGATGGATTGTCCATCAAACTATCTTCAAAGTACTGAGAATTGTCACAATCGTCATTACCTGAAGTCGTCCTGATTTCTTCAATGTTGTTATTATTAGGCACGTTGTTCTCTGTGGTGTTGTAGAGGGAATTGATATTATTATTGTTGGTCTCAGTAATATTTTGGACTGAGTTCCAATCCAGAAGTTGGATGTTGTCCACAAACATTCGGGTCTCATTGTCGTTAGCGCGATTCTTCTCTTTCTGAGTTTGTTCTACGGCATCATCGGTATGCCTTTGAAGTGGTTTGATTTTCTCCGATATGTTTAGGGAATTTTGAAGACTAGCATTACGGAAATTGAGTGGCTGCAGTATCAAAGATGTTGACGAGTCCGACTGACCACTAGAGCCAATCGACGAATTACTGGCCACTTTATGCTTCATGAATAGCTTCAGAAGCGAGACGGAATGCAGACATTCTTTGCTACCAGGTACGTGCATTCCAGTCGCCTGGTAGTTCTGTATGATCTCGTACAGTGGGAAACGGTGATTACCACACCATTTAGCCCACTGATTTAGCTGTTTATCGGTGATCAATACCGAGCTGTTATTCAAATTCGGAAGGCTTTGACTTTTACTTGATATTTTGGTAGTGACATCGCAACTCCTTCTTCTGCTGACTCTTTGGCTTTTCCACAATTTACTCCACGTCGTAAACGCGACATCCGACTGCACCATGGCGCTTTGTTTTTTGAAACTAGAAGAACTGTAGTTGATTTGAACCGCACCTGATAAACTACTCTCGCCTTCGCTACTACGGCATACATCTTGATAATCGGAATCGTCCGAGAACTGAGTACTGCTGCCTTCAAAAACTATGGTATAATTGTTTTTGTTCGCTTTACATGTTAGGACTAGGTCTTGTTCATAACTGGAACTATTGTCTAAACTGTCAACTGATATTGCAGCCTGAGCAGGTGGTTCTCGTAGAGGTGAGAAAAGAGGTTCGTCCTTGCATATAGAAATTTCATCTTCAGAGTGACGATTACTACAAAAAAAAGTTTAAATTATATTATGTTATGTAATTATAGGAAAATATATAAGAATAGATTAGTAAATACTATGAATTTTCCATGCACACTAGTATAGAAAAATTCCAGTTTTTTTTTTCAAGTATAACCAATGTAAATAAATATCTGAGGAAATAACTTTGTATAAAAAAATATACGAAATGTACAAAAAAAATAAAGATTACAAAAAGAAATTGAGCAAGTAATTATATAATTGTAAAAAAAATTAATATTTTTAATGCCGTCGATACACAGCTGAATGAATCACGTGACAACATTTAAGGTATCCGACTCGATTCGGAGACAGATTTTCAAAAAAAAAAAAAGATTCTTAAACATTTTTTCTTGCATCAAACAGCTAACACAGACTTGAAAAGTCACTATTAGAAGAAAAAAAAAATACACTCATTGCCTTTAGTTTTTTTTTTTTGGGGGGGGGACTGTTTATTTAATGAAAATTTAGCAACTTTTTCAACGTTAGTAAAAACAGAGTGTGTTAAAAAACAATGGGAATATCTAATTTTTATTTCACCTATCAATTGCTCAAACTACATAAAATTTAACAGCACACAAGATAAAAATTTAATGAGCATTTAAAGTTGCCATAACTTTTTTTTGCCACAATTTGTCTACGTTTTGAACTTATAGTGTCTGTAAAATATGCTTAAATGAAACTTTCCTAAAATCCGCGACCTATCACACTCTGAATGGTTTTGGATACATGGATACCAAATTTCATTGAATTGATTTTGAGACATTATGTTATCCGTAAATTAATCACCCTGAAATACTTATTCTTCAGAAAATGCGTTTAGATATTCTACTTATAAATTAATTCAGCCATATGCATTGGAAATAAATGTAGTTTTCCTGCTTTTTTAACTGAAATGTCAAAAACTAAGGAAACCACAACTCTTAGGTCGAGAGCTAATATAAGCAAATGAAATATTAGGTTGGAAATTATGAAAAAGGCGTTGAATGACAGTAAAACTAAACAGAAAACGCCCGTTTCATAGTTTCCAACCTAATATTATTTAGGAGAATTTTACGATAAAGTTAAAATAAATCATTCATTTTCAATTAAAAATGAATTTATTTTTAATCGAATTCATTACGTGCGATTTCATTTTCATTATGTGCGAATGTGCGATTTCATTTTTATTTGGTTTGAATTATTGAAACTACTGTATCTATATTTCATGTATAAAACATATATATTGTTATATATTAAAAACAAAATCTGTTTCAGAATCTACGAAGTTTGGACTTTGTTTTCAGATCATGAGAAGGTGAGAGGGCAATTCGAATTTTTCCACAAAGAGCATTTTTACAACCTAATCGCATGCCTTAATGCAAATTTATCAAAAATAACATCATAACAAAAACATAAAAATAAAAATTAACATAACATCTTAAAAAAGAATATATTTATCTCCTTTCTCTATATATTCGCCAAAACACAACAAAAAGTTTATTTCTTTTAGAACAAACTGGTTTTCGTCCAAAAAATAACTTAAGAAATCCAGTTAGTCACCTCCTGGGGGCCGCGGTGGCCTGGTAGTAAGGTCACGGATTCGGAACCGAAGGGTTTGAGGTTCGAGACTCGATTCCACCGAAGAAACGTCGTGTGAGGGGGGGTCTCTTGCACGTTAAATCAGTCAGGCCAAACGTCCTCCCGCTGGTGTGGTCTGGTGGGGAGAGGTGGGTGCCAGTTCAGGTGTCGTTCTCGTCAAAATTACTGACATATCGCCAGGAGATAAACCGTAGTAACCCTAAAAGTAGGGGTCAGTCGGAATATTCTATTACATTTTGAGGGTGAAGGAAAGGACTGAATTTCTTTTGACGCCAAAAGAACCGGTTAGAAGTATAATTATCATTTGAAGAATCGCCGGTTACAAGTCTCAATTTGCAGCTAAATAAATATCGCAGAAGACTTTCTAATGCAAGGTATTATTTTAAAGCTTAAATAACAAGGATTTTCTAAGTTTATCCACAATTTAATTTTATTTGTCATATAAATACATCTGTATAAACACAAGCGAAAAGAATGTCTAGCCTAATGAAGCGCGCTTAGTTGGCCAAAGGTTGTGGTCTGCTTTAATGCCTACTTATCTCCTTACTTAGACTCGTCTACTTACGGCAACCATGTTCAGGGTTTTTCTCGTGACGGTAGGACAGTACGAGGTCCGTACCAAATAGCCTTTGTGTTGCTTTCAAACGGGATGTTAATATAACTTAACTAAACTAAACTCACCTCCTGGCTGATGTGTCCAGCTCCAGACCATTCAGTAAAGATCCAGAAACCGAGGCACACTGTTCCCCGCGACCTTCCGACTGGAAATCCCCTGAGTATATGGCGGGCAGGGCGAGGATGGAATTGATGTCCTCCGAGCGAAACGTCTCCATGTCGATCTCGGCCAGGTTGGCATCAATGTTTTTGGAGAGGTCGTCGTAACTGATGTCCTTCTGGTGTAGGGAAGCACCGTAGACGCCCGTAGGAGAACTGGCTGGGGAGGCGGCGCATTTCCTGTGAAAAAAAGAAATTGTAGCAGTTACATAACTCTTATCTTCTCTTTTGGATACTAGATGGCGATGCCTGATAGGCTATCCCATAATGCATTGCGAGTGTAATCAGAATGAGATGTGATACTGTACTGTTAAGCTACGCGCGGCCGGCGTCCTGGCATAGGGGTAGCATGTCTTCACTGTGATCTGGGCGTCCCGGGTTCGAGTCTCGGTTCGGGCATGATGTTCTTGTTAACCAAAAGTATAAATTGTCTTATCTCCCTTTATGCAAATTGTCACGTAATTTTCCCTGACGTTGTGTTTTGATCACGTGATCGGAAGTCGTCGAGTAGGCGGTGACTTCCGGTATGCTTTATATTTAAAAAGATATTCTGGCTTTGATGCACGCTGTTAATAAAAAACTAACTCTATATAGAATGCTACCATAGCTTTAACTCTCTGAATAGAATGATCTCATAGCTTAACTAATAGAATCCTCGGACAGTTAACTCTCTCGACTTAAAACTCTATTAATTTAGTATTAGAAAGCATGTGTTATCTGCTCGGAGTATATTATTTTTCCTGTTTGTTAAATTGTCTTTATGCATTATAAATTGAATCGATGATGAACAGTTTTTGAAACAAAGTAATTTCTTCCGAAGGCATCATTATTACTTTTGTTGTCACTCAATGCATTGTTGCAACTCTGCTGCCACGTAGTTGTGGCAAATAGTTCTGTGTTCTATTTGTGAGATGTATGAATGTGCTAAGCGAATGTGTGTGTCACCTTTATTTGAGCTAGAAGTCAGACTTCTGCCCTCAGGGTGCTTGGGGGTCTTTACCCTCAGAAGCTACTGCATCCTCTTTCCTTGGAAACGCGGACACGACATCATCATCATGCTGCTGGCGTGAATGTTTTGTTATGTCTTGTGTTTATGTTTGATCGTGTGTGAATGTGGTTATTAAAGAAATGTTCCTGAAAAGACAAGTTCTGTTGCTTCCTGCACAGATCTTAATAATCTACTTTCCACCAAAAAGTGTTTTTGTCAAACGGATGTATAGACACAAAAAAAGGTCATAATAATATTAAAAAAATAACTACAAGAGTATTAAGACTTCAAATTTTTGTAAGATGGCACTTTAAAACATAGTAAATAGGTACAGTTCTCAATGGTCCATCAAAAGGAAGAATAGGAATAATGATTAGGCAATGAGCTACAGTTAGTTGACATCATGAAGAAAAATAACAATGCATTTGTGTCCCTGCTTAAAACTAAATATGATAAGACGGCGAGATACAGAAATCATGTTCACAGCGTAAATTGCAATCGTTATATAACAGCTGATGACTAAAAATGAAAAAAAAAAAAAAAAAAAAAAAATTCTACAACGGCATCAATATTATTTTGAAAATCCTGCCTAAACATTTTATTCGGATCCAATTCAACTGCATCAAATGTAAAGAAACTACATGCTAATTTATATATATATATGTTCTGGATTACATTGATCCGAGTTAGAAGTCGAGTAAAAACGATTTTGGGCTAGTTCCAAAACGCTGCCCAAGAAGCAAAGCATCACGTGCAATGCCTGCCACCTCTTACTGGCAGCAAAACAATCTTGGAAAAGCTCCCTTTTTATTTTAACATAGTATAGAGTAACTTAATATTTTGATGAATCTCCACGTCTAGACTTATCTGAATTTGAAAAACAGATTTTGGAAAATATATAACTGTAACAAAAATCACTGGAAAACGCTTTCAGCGGGTGTAGATTTTTAACAAATTTTGAGCAAAATCCAATCATAGGAAGTTCGAATATAAATTTTAAGATATCTGCAAAACAAGGAGAGCTATAGACAAATTCAATACACATATTTGACATCTATAATGTAAACACTAGACTTTTTTTTTTGACAAAATTTAAAGACAATAACGCAAAAACTCAGGGACTTAAATGTAAGAATCTGATAAAAGATTTTGTACTTATAAGTTCAGTTTAGTGTCGATTTCCCCTAGCTCGGTTTTTAAAAAGATTAATTTTATTTTCGGTAATTATTAACCGATTACCAGGAATCAACCGCCAAAAAGTTCGCCACGGAAACACGGTTAAATGCTAATTTCAACCCAGAAGATATAGAAAGTATGCAAGTAAGTTTGGAGGAATCCACTTCCGCTGGTTAAACCACAGAACATCTGTTAATGCAAACCACATACATTTGACACGTTTTTATTTCATACTCATTTGTCGGAGATTTTGTTGCTTGATTCCCATGCATCGCTTATAATTATAGTTAGAATTTCGAATACAAAATTTCTTGACTCTTGCGGATCATTCTAAAAATTTTGTAAAAAGAGCTTAAAAATTAATGAATTCCTGGCATCTAAGAGAAACTTTTATGAAGTAAATCAATTCGAATTTCGATAAATATGTATTTCGGCTCTTTGACTGCACAGTAAGAAGTTTCTTTTTAAAGAAAAGATCACAACTGAGATTTGCTACTTTCATATTGTTTCTCTCTTTAGTTATCTTGATTTGACAGAAACGAAATAAGTGAAATTTATCGAGTAGACGCAAGGCTCTAAATCTTAACATGAATGGATAAACTGTTTTAATACACATAAATTATATGTGTATTAATTATATGTGTGTAAATTATACGTATACATAGAATACGTGTGAATGGAAAAAATGTACACAGAATGGCTTGTCATATACTATACAATACTTCATAAATTTTGGAATTAAGAAGCGGATGATGAATATTTAAAATAGTGACCACAGAACATAGGAGGGCGGAATCAGTATTTCAATCGTACAGTGCATCGTATAACCAAATGGCAACAAATTTTCATTTCGATTAATAAGCTTTATAAGTTTCACTTATTGTTCCAAAAGATAACAATGAGTATTTAGAAATCTTTTCTTAAATCATTTTTGATAAATAATTTTAGAAAAAAAATATACGTGGCCATAAACATATTAGGATTAGATTTAAATTGGAAAAATACCTAGAAGTATGATTAATTCTACCATTAAAAATATTATAAAAATATTTTTTTTCATTAAAAAATACATTGGTAAAGAGGGTCTTATATATTTGTACTAAAAGTACTATCAGAATATTTTTTCAGTAAAAATATAGTGGTAAAGAGGGTCTTAGATTTTTGTTGCAGAATTTGTCATAATTGCAGAAATTATCATAACACACACACACACACACACACACACACACACACACACACACACACACACACACACACACTGTAAAAACAAATAAATAAATAAGTAAAAATAAATAAAAAGACATGGATTTTAGGGTTAAAATAAAACAGACTGATACACATTACAAGCACTAAATATCTATCGCTGAAAATCCAAGCAGCGCAAAGAATTCAAAATGCATAATTGTACGTGAAAGCAGTACATAGTGTTTACGAATTTTCCAACTATAGAGAATGTTACAATAGTGCTGTAATTCCCTTGCATTTTATAGTACTGTAAAATATTAAGAGAATTTGCAGAAGAGATTGGCATCAAATGACTGTCGGCAAATGAGAACATTTATCCGAAATGAAACTAGGCAAAATACCAACGTAAATATTTTAAAAATACAGTAAAAGCTCTTTATTCGCGGTGTATATGTTCCATAAATAGGCCGCGAATACAGAAACCATGAATACGGAATGGTCATTTATACGGGATTGTAGGGGATTCGTTCCTAGGTGACAAAATAAAAAAACACATAAAAAATGAATTCAATTGAAGTTTTTGAACATTTTGATTACTTATCTGAAGGCTTAGGCAATGGTTTGAAGAATTTTGTAATTTTATCTTGCTTGGCAGTTTTTAAAAGCTCCTTCCATTCAGACTGATACATCAGCAGTCGCATTAGCAATTTGCCTCTTAAAAATAAGTCTTCGTTCCATAGACGGATCAATGTTCATAAAGAAATCGCGAAGCTCATTTGCCATTCTTAAACATTCACTAAGGTTTTTCAAATTAAATGTTTGTTGAAGCCTCTTCTTCAATGAGCTGTGAATTTAACGTTTAGCCGCGAATATAGGAATCGGGTCGCATTTTTTTAATCCGCGAATAGTGAAAACGCGAATGAAGGAAGTGCGAATACAGAGCTTTTACTGTAACATGTTCTGAAATGAAAGATAAGAATGGCTTGAATTGACATCGAATTGTTTGAAAAGTTTGGTTTGAGTCGGTTTGAAAAATTCATTTCTAATTATTATCTAGATAATATTTTGTTATAATAATTTAATGAAATTTGCCATTTTCATCTTTTTCTACTGTCATAAAGTTTTACTGCAAGTCTCAATAGAAATTAATAGATGATGTCATGAGTTTAAGAGTTGGGAATACACTGAAATAAAAATCCAAGAACGCGCAGCTGTCATTTCTGAAAGATTCGCTATAATCGTCAAGAGATTATGACATATAGTGTCACTGACATGACACTTTAATGTGAAAGGAAGTAGTGAAATAGAACTTTCAAGATTTGCAGCTGTGTTAGCAAATTAGGGAAGGAAAAGTAAATAAATAATTTATCCCAAATAACAACCGCTCCTTTTCTTTGAACCAGACGGAAAATAGTGATTCATATACTACACAACTATATGAATCTATTAAAGAAATGAGTAAACAAGTTCGATCTGTACAAATCAGATAAAGACGTTATAGTTAGCAAAAGACAGAGGTTACATATCTGCAATTGAATTTAATATTTGTTGGATACAGAATACAAAATCATTTCAATAATTCTTAATCAATTCTAATTAAAAGGGAAAGAAGAAGCCCGCAGAGTTCTGGGTTCACATTATTTAATCAATAATAATAGATTTTAAATTTAACTTATTCATGATCATACACACCAAATAATAATGTTTTGTTAAATTTTTACGGCAATTTAGTCAGTGACAATTTAAGTTCAAGAAACGAAGAAAATTACAAAGGTGTTTGCCAGGAATGAAATACTTAATTAAACATAATAAGTTTTAAAAAGTAAATCAAAGAAAAAAATATATAAGTAAATAAAAAAAATAAATAAAAGCAAATAAAAAAAAGTAAATCAAAGGGAATGATAAATCCAAAACTTTCTTGCATATTCTAATAAATGTACTTGCGTATCATTATCCATATTCTAATGGCGAACAATAGTTAGGAAAGAAACTATTTGAGTGCGATATTTTTTGACTGTTTTTGGTGATTAATTGCTGACATAAGTAGCAAAAACTCAAATGTATATTTTGAGTTGTTTTCTTTTTGTCATCTACTAAAACCAAAATTTGTCATAGAACTTCAAATGTAATTACAAAATCGCATATCAAATTTTTTATACTTAAGTCAATCAGTTTTTGAGTAAAATCAATGGTTTCTGAAAATACAGCCAAACAGATGGTTAAATCCTAGATGGATTTTATTCCAAATTTGATGCATACATAAATTTAGATCTTAAATCTGAGGAACAAATTTTATTAGCTGAACTCACTTCATTTCTAGCTATCGTTCATGATAGAAAATCGCTCATTCTAGAATTAATTCTTCCTTTATTTACTTTATATTCACAGACTTTTATGCAATGGATTTCATTCAAAATTTGATAGAATTTAACAAATTTAGTGTAAAAATCATCTACTAATTTTTATTCGTCTAGCTCAAAACCTTTTTTGAGTTGTCCTGTTCTAAGAGATAACGATATAATCTCAAAACTATGTCTTTCAAACTTACAGAAGCCAGAAACGTGGAAATTCGTCAGAATCTCGAAGTTGAATTTTTTGTTGATTACAATACTTTCTCTCAATAAAAATGTAATTATAAATGTGCCTTTATTCTAGCCATCAAGTTATCAGACCACCTTTACTCTAGCCATCATCATCATCATCACTCTAGTCATCAAGCCTGTGATTTGGATGATCTATCTAAGTATATAATTCTTTTTTTTTTTTTGTTCTGCCTTTTATCAGTAATATAACGAAGGAATTCTTGAATTAGAAAATCAAAGTGAATCACAGGCGACTCACGCAACAGCAATTATATTAAATAATTATTGTATACTCCACGTGTTACATATTTTAGTATCGCATAACTATTTATCTGGTCTTAGATATAAATCACAGAGATTTCCATCAAAACGTCGGCAAGAGTTATCATTGAGAACCTATGGATTGCTTCCATGCTTTCGTTAACTAGCGACTTTAATATACAAGGGAGCAAAATGATCTTAAATTTAAAAAAAAAAAACTATTTTGAAGAATATTAATAAAATACTTTTGCCATATAACGTTATAAGCATTTTTATCGTTATATGATACATTAAACGTTTTTATTTGACCATAACAACTCAATTAATTACTGAAGTCACTACTATTTTGCAATAAATATCTATTTCCTAAATTCAATTTGCTGATATCAAATAATAACGAATTAAATGGTAATAATAACTCGTTTGCGAAATAGAATAGTTGTTATTGAAATAGAATACACCATCATAATGAGAGCAATCACTGCGTTTCAATTCTAATAACAACTTTAATAAAATTCTTGGAAAATTATTACGGCAATGCTTTAGTTTATATTACTAATTTTTCTTAGAAGGGCAATTATATTAATTGGCGCCATTTATTTTATGGTAAAGTAAGGGTTTTTCAAAAAAATATCAAATATTTGTCTGTTTTGATATCTTTGTCAGAAACCTTTGCTAGTCAGTACGTATTTGTAATGCGCTAGCTTTGGTGACTTATGTTTGACGTTAGACATGTTTCAGAATGTATGGCGTGAAATGAGCTGCTTTCTAGATATTTATTGTCCGTGTGATCTAGGGAAGTCACATAGAACATCTATGATAGATGTATACAAAATTTTGAAGTTTCGTCTGCATTATGTGTTAATCTTATCGATGAATTTCTTTTCATTAAATAGCTATACCATTTGTAATCGCTATATTAATTTTGAATTATATCAGATGTAAATAAAATAATACAAATTTAAATAAATAAAAAGACAATAGTTGGTCATACCGATAATCCGATACCGCAAGGACGCTACTTACGCCCAATATATATGCAAAAAATTAAAATTTACAACTGTAATAAAAAGACAATTAACAAGTAAACTTACGTTTAGGTACACCATTGCTGAAATCATCTTATTCAGATAGATCAAACAAATACAATTCTCATAAATTCTTATTTAGCTATAGTAATTTTAATTCAATAGGAAATCTGAATAATTCTTTAAGAACAATTCGTAGTAAGAACTTAGCAAATCTGCCAAGACATAAAAGCCACAATGTTCTGGCAACAGCATTTGAAATTCGCCATCAGAAGAATGGAATGAAATGAAATCCGTCTCATTCCGCTAGAAATGCGAAAGAAAAAGAGAAATATGAAAGTACCTGAATAGATCTTTGTTGACATTATCCTTGACATTGGCGTATTTTTCAAAGAAGGAATCATCCAGTGACTTCTGGTCCGTAGATTTTATAGTGGGGGCGAGGAACTGATTAGAATTCCAGTCGGAATCATAGCACGAAATATTCTGACTGGATTGATCACTATCTGTCATGCCTTGTACAGCACCTGCGCAAAGGAAATAACATAAAATGAGAAAGGCATTGGCACTGAAAAAGCAGCAGTTAAATAAACAGATTATCACAACACTAATATCTATAAATAAAGTATTGTAAAGTCTCGTATCAATAACCACCTAATTTGTTAACATAGAGCATCAAAATGTGCTAAAGCAAACTTTTTAAATATTATCTAATAAGATAGGTAATGCATTAAAAAACCATCTTTTTTTTTTTTTTTTTTTTTTTTTTTTTTTGTAAAATTGTGAATTTTTTATTTAATGTTCTTAATATCTGAACAGGTTTCTTTATAAAACCGTTAAATTTTTGTTTCTGAGTTTTTTTTTTTTTTCTTATTCTTTTTCTTCTGGGTGGGGAGGGGATTGCATTGACTTTTATATTTGCATTTATATACGTTTTAAGGCTGTTTTGCACCTTTAGATGCTAATTTCTCACATTCTAATCATTGATTGAATTATCTGACGGAAAGCGTCATAAATTAAATTCTAATGTATATTTTTTATTCAAATTTGGTACAATAATTTCTCAATACGTTCTACAATTCCTGAACTAGAAATTAAGTAATCTATTTATTTATAATTGTTTTAGTGACACACAATGTGAAAAAAATTGAAATTTTCATACTATTTATGTCAGTTGAATTCTAATATTAAAAAAAATGAATAGTATATAACTGATTTTTTAGTAGATAACAAATTTCTTAAGCTACACGCAACCTTTTAAGCGAATAATTTGATAAACTAATAAACTAGAATATTTTAGCTTTATACTTATTTTGAGCCAAAAATAAATAAATAAGTAATAAATAAATAAAAGGATTCACTCCTACCTATTATTGAAAAATATTTGTCATTTAACTAGATAATCATATGTGTTTTTGAAATCTTTTATGCGCAAATATTCAAAAATAGAATTAGTTCCGAAAATTTTTTAAAAATTTATCGCAAACACAGTCACATACTTAATGAATTTTGTAATAATTGTTATTGATAGCACAATAAAAGATACAAAGAGCAATGGAAGCATCAAATGATATGAAAAGTTGAAAAAAAAAATGATTTTGTATAAGATTTATTATTTTTAGGGCTTTCTTTCATCTAATTTTTCATTTATCATATCAATTTAAGGTAATGGTTCATCAATTTTATTTTATTTTTTAAATTTTGATTGAGGACTAAAACGCAGTAATTACGTTTCAATTTATCTGTCACCACTAACAAAATTTTTAAAGGAAGTTGATGTCGTAAAAACCGGTTAAAAGCAGGTTTGTGGTTATGTTTAACGCCTGCATTATGAGAAAAGTAACAGAATTTCACGTCAACAAGAAATTCTAATTAAATATTAGAGTTTAGTTTATAAAAAAGTTTAAATATTTTCTTTTTCTACACAGCAAAAGATTTTTTGAAAATAATTCTTTAAAAAATCATTTGTTGCTCACATTCTTCAATTGTATAATAAATTTAAATTACATTAAAAATTCATACGGAATGAAAATAGAGTTTAATTTCGATTTTATTAATGGGAAGACATCAAAACTTATGCTAAGATACCAGTAGGTCTTTTTTCTTACTCGGCCGAAATGTAAATATTTTATAAAAATATAAAATATCGAAATTAATTCTTCTATCCAATCACCAACATTAGTTCTAATCAACCTATTAGTTCTGAAAACTAAGTAGAAATGAAAAAAATATTGGACATCTGAAAGCTGAAAAGTTTTAAGAGAAAAAGAGGATTCTTTTGAAACAAAACTGCTTAAAAAATATCATTATACCCTTTATATGAGATTTATGTTCAAATAAAAAAAAAGTCTTCAATTGGTTTATTATTTCATTTAGTATTAGAATTAAAAAAATCGTAGCGCCACGAAAAAAATCACTTTTTAAAACTCATGCAAATTAATTATAGAAAAAAAGATTGGAGAAATATTTGTTAGTATATTTGAAATTTAAAATTTTTAAATGAGAAAAAAATATAAAAGAATTATTTTTATTTTGTAATTATACAGAAAAACTATCGTCTTTTCTGGCAATAACAAAAAATATTTTAAAATAGAAATATTCAAAACCGAATATATGAATGAAAGAAAAGCTCAGCTAAAACAAACTGTATGCTATTTATCTTGCTAAAATATTTATCATTGGCACATATATGGAATAATTTTAATTTCCCAGTTTATATTCTTTTCAAACAGCCAAACGATAAATCACGTAAATTGGCAAAGCACGCCATGTGATAAAACCTATACTAACTTCTTTAAATTTTAAGATTAAGAGAGATATGAAAACGAAAAATATTAACGATGCAAAAATATTACGATGAAGCAGCAAAACCGTGATAATACTGTAGCAATTTTCATTGTCCATTTAACTTTGGAAAAAATATCAACGAACATATTTCTTTACAAACAGGATCCATGTTTAATTACTTACAAATTTTTAAATTGCACTTCAATTAACCAGAAATAAATGTTTAATAATTGATGAAGAAAGTTGATAAAGACAAAATATAATATTGTACGTCATCAAATAATTCCAGATTTTTTAACTGAAATAAGCAATCACACGATATCAGATATGCTGTGAATACGAAACAATCGACAAACAAAACTTACAAGAAATCAATCAAGCTATAAACTTACAATCAGGTACATCCATTACTGAAAATCACTGTTACACACAGATCAAACAGATACAATTCTAATTAACAACTCTCATTTGGCTAATGTAATTTTAATTCGTTTAATCAACAGATAACCTTTAACCAAGTTCGAAATCTGGCTTACTCTATGTTCTGATGCTAATTCTTGTTAAAGGATACGTTTTAGACAAAACTTTCACATTTACGACACATGAAACAGGTTGGTAAAGTTTGTTCAAGACACTTTGGAAGATAAGATAAAAAGAGTGTCACATATTTTGACTTCCAGCACGAAATTTCCAAGTGCCTTTCGTAGAACGGATTTCTTATCGCCATTACCGTATGACTCATACACATATACGGCTACCAGAGAGAATTAAGTTTTTTATAACCAAACAAACAACGAATTAAATTATTACTTGCATTTAATCGTAAAATTTAATGAATCTCAGCAAAGATAAAGCTATCGTTCCGCAAATACTGATAAATTTAGAATTTGACTCTACAACCAGAAGTTGTAAAATAATCAGAAAATTATGCTATTATATTGAGTTCAATTACTTTATATCACATATAAAAAGAAAATATATATACTAATGAATTCTGTATTAATTTTTGTCATAAAAATTTAAATAACAATTCCACTTACGAATTTTATAATTTTTCTTGAGTTAAGTTGAAAATAATCTGATCGTATAATGAAATGAAATGTTATTATACATTCAAGAATAAGGTATAAAGGCAATCTTTGTCGTCTATCTATGAATATCAAATCAATCTATATGAAAATAATGTTAAAGAAATTATAATAAAAAATATTGAAATTAAAATTTCAATCGAAAATGAGTTTATAATGCTTTCTTATAATGTATAACAGATTTCCATAATTATCCATTATTGAAGAACATTGTAGCAAACATTCGGTATTCTTTTCGTAAAAAAATAATTATACCATAAACAAAGATATGAATTGTATAAAAGGAAACAGATAAAAATGCTTTGGTTTCAACCTGATTATTTTTTGCGGATAACTGATAAGTATCGATCATATAGATTAATCACAAAGGCTAATATTAAAAGTGAAACTAACAACAATATACAACAAAAGCCAGAAGTTAATTTTAACATACTGCAAGGGGTTTTTTTTGGGGGGAAGGGAAGACTGTTATAAATCTGAGGTTAGAATTCAAAAACCTGTTCTAAACCATTTTGAATAAAACTGCACTATTAAAATCCAAACAACTTAATGGACATTTATAATGTTAATAACCTTTCCATAATTTTAAATATTATAGAAATATAAAATCATAATATTTCAGTTTTGTTTCATTTCGACAGTCTTATAATATTCAAACCATCAACTAAAAAGGCATAACGTATTTTTACAGTAACAAATTTGTTTTTAAAATCAAATTTTAATAATTAAAATTAAAACATTTTTTCCGTGAATTTAAACATCTTAGTAAAGTACTCAATGAATAAGTAGACAATAAAAGGGAAATAATTAAACAAATGAAGGATAAAATACACTTAAATAAGTAGCAAATGCTATTCTATTAAACTTTTATGATATACAATACTATATCGATAGGCACTCCAAAATAAACTACATATCATATAACATTATACATATAAAGGTGAATGTTTGTTTTTATATTCATTTAAATTAATTTATAACTTTTATCTGATCTGGATGAAATAAGGTACATGTGCTCTTCAAGGCAGAGAAAGGCTAACTTTAAAAATCAAAAAATTAATTAGAATAAAAGTTTCCAACAAGCTTTTCTTTTTTGCCCACGTTTCTGAAAATATTATCACACAAAAATCAGTTTCATCATCTTAAAACTAAAATCTTTCTAAAAATATTCATTTTAGATTCGAACCCCCTTTTTTTAGTATTATACGATAAACACAGTCAATTGTGTTTTTATTACGACAATGAAATGCAGACGATTTTTATTATTTCATCAAACCATTTGAATGCTTGCTTTTGCCAATATTAAAATAAAAATATAAAAAAATCGCTTTTTTTTTCGGACATCAACACCGAAGTAGATGCTTCATTTCCGCTTTAATATCGTAGGTTACATACTTGTTTAAGGTATCCGACTAAGTTAATAACACTGTTTATAGAACACAATGGCGAATTATTATTATTATTATTATTTCATGTAGTTCAGACTTTTTTCTTTTCAAAAATTTTTTTTTCCAGGAAAAGGAAGGCTGACCTATTATCCAGGGTCACATATTTTTGCAGCTAAAATTTGTCTTTAATGTCCATTTTCTCAAAATATCAATTCTCATAAAAATTTTCCATCTTTAACATGATGTTTCAAGTGATATTTACATAAAAATTTCAGCAAGTGTTTAAAATAATATAGGGAAAGAACTAAAAGTTTTATTGCTGGTGAAATACTTTTTTATTTATAGGTGTTTTTAGAAAAATTAAATTGTGAATTTATGGAAAACATGCATATGTATGTAAACTTTTACCCATAAATTCTTTGCATCTTAACATTTTTCTTAGATGTTGATACATTTCATCCATTATTATATTCTATATCCTGTGTACAAAGAAAAACAGGATTTTTGCATGACCATTTTGTGTAGTTTTAATCGTTTGGTTAAATTTCATAAAAATTTACTACAAATTATCCAATTTCTCAAATTCTGTTATATTTTTAAATAACATTTTTGCATTTATAGTGTTTATAATTAACAATACATCTAAAAACCATAAATAATTTTTTTTAAATCCAATTTTTCAAAAAAAAATTCTTTAAACGTAGTCGGATACCTTGATTCGCACACCCGGAATAATTTGAATACGCTATTTTCATTGAATACATAGCTTTATTTTATCAAATAATCTGGTTAACTTATCAAATAACATGAAATTTTAAATTCATTCCATATTATACTTTGAAGATCATGAACTTAAATACAGCAGGCGAACAATCTAGTTGCTAAAAGCGGCTGACAGTCTTATAGATTATTTATAAGACATTTTATGAATGACGAGGGAAAGAATATCAAAAGCCTAATAGAAAAGATCAATCTAAGCGCAAAGCAAGTACCCTTGGCAAAAAATAAGTTCCGGAAGTACTTTAGTACACTTTTTTTAGAGAAAGCTTCTTGGATCACCTCGACAACTGCTGATATGAAAAAATTGAAAGTTGTAAATTAAAGAAGTTCTTTCTTTTGTGTGTTTACCGTACATTAAGTGTTTTGTGCCAGGCTTCGTAATATTAATAAACGTATACAGAGTAATTACAATTCTAAAATAAAATTTCGAAATTATATATATATATATAAATTAACAAAATAATCCAAGCAAAAAGGAACACAACCGAATCAAAACTACAACCAATAGAAAAAGAATCCGTCCTGAAGACTTTTTCAGACTTTAGTTTTGATTCGGTTGTGTTCCTTTCTGCTTGGCTTATTTTGTTAATTAATTTCGATTCATATGTATTTTAGCTGTATCTGCACCTGCGCTGACTAAGTACAATGATTGGTTTTTAAAAAAAATTAAATTTTAAACTTGATCGAATCCGAAATAATTTTTAGTTTCTTTTCCGTAATTAGTTTCGTTTACATAATAATATTAATTTAGATTTGTTTCATAAATAGGTTTTATTTCATTTGCTTTTCATTTTTATTAACTTTTTATTGTTTAATTTCGATCTAATTAGTTTTGATTTAATTTTTGTTGACTCAAAAAATGGGCTTTAATTATTTTAATGCCTTTATGGTTATATATATATATATACATAATGTCTGGAACCCTTCATTGTACATTCTGGTGTGAATAAACAATTTTTTAAAAATTTTTTTACCTATGCTTACGCAATACAGAGATCTTGGGCATATTTAATTACACAATTCAGAAATAAAACCAGCGGGAGTGGTCTCCCCAAAACTTTCTCATATACTCTCTCATAAAAGTATCCCAGAGAATGCTTTACATGAACATTGTCGTACAATAATTACGAAATATTAACTTTTGGCGTACATTTAACATTTCCAAAAGTGTAACTGTAGTGCCATTTTTGACAAGTTATATGGCAATCAAGTTCTGGCATACGGTGACTAGTATCCGAAAAAAGTATTTGTGTTTTAGACATGTTTTTCCCAATCGATAGAAACAAGAGTTTGGCACAGAACTTCACTTTTAGACACACAATACAATACCAAATTTGATACATTTAAATTACTTCGTCCCTGAGTGACCATATTTACAAATGACTGAAAGTATAAAGAGCAGTGTTGTTGATCCCTCGTTGGATCTGACACAAAATTTGAAAAGTGTTTAGACTATAGATGTTAATTCTATATCTCGAATTTTATCTGCCTAGCTTTCCTCGTTTCGTAGTTATAGAGATAAATTATATTCGAATAGCTGGACAGACAGATTTCCAATGAGAGGATTTTCTCAAGGTTTGACAAAATTCAAAAAATTTGGTATAAAGACCGCATACGAAATTTCATTCATCCAAAGCAAAGCGATTTTTATTTATCTTCTTCAGAGAGAGAGACAGACGGACTTTTTTTTAAATGTGGTTTTCGAACTCAGAAAGGTCTAAAACGTGCAGGTATGTCAAAATCTCGAGTAAGAATTTTTTTACGTATACTTTCTCTATACCAAATATACGAGAAAATAAACAGACAGTTTTAAATTCTAATCAATTAAAATAAACTCGAATTAAACACAATAATTCAATAGAATATTAATAAGAAATTAAAGGACCGCAGACATTAATTAGAACTGGCCAAGATCAATTAAATTTACAGATTGTCGCAAAAATTATTAATCCATTTGCATCATATGAAAATATGAAAAAAAAAGGGCCCATATCACGGAAAAAAAATTATTTCATATTTAGGTGTAAAATTTTATAAAAGTAGAAAAAAAATAATTTTTGAGCATTGTTTGTTAGTCATTTTGTTCAGTGTGGTAATATTTGAAATGTGGGATGCATATAGGGATATAGTATATAATATGAATATAGTATATGTCATATCATATGCACAGCATATAATATGATGCAGCATATATATACGCTCCAGTGATAGTGACCAGGAAAATTGAGCGTGTATATACGCTAATGATGCAAATGGGTTAATTCAAATTTATAATTTTAAGCGAGGGCAAAACGGTTTCGACAGATATAGGATTACGAGTATAAAAGCCTTAAGGTATCTTTTAATTAGTTTATATCAAAATAAATTCAATTTAATAAGTAAGCCAAACAAAAAAAATATTAAACAATAATTTATAAATGTTCCGTTTAAATTTAAAATTTTTAAAATCAAGTATTGCGCGGAGAGATGAAAATTAGTTTTCACGTAGTTTTAGATTTTCATAAAATGTTCATTGGTTGATAAATTAAAAAGAAAAAAAAATCACGATTTTTGACGAAAATTTGTTATTTATGAGAACGGTCATTGCCTATTTTTTTCAATACAAAAACTTGACAGTAATACCAATATCTAGTTTTCAAAAAATTAGAAAATATATTACTAATAGGAAAAGTTTTTTTTAAAAAGCTGATACATACTGTTTGTATTCAATAATGTTTGAAAAATCATGGAATTTGCATTAAAACACTTAAGATGTGATTTATAATTTAAAAATTATATAGTTTTTAATATTATCTCAACTTCCACCGACATTCATTAAATTAATGAAAATATAAACGAAGACACCGGTTAAAATATACAGAACTGAATAAAATAAATCAAAAATAAAATAAGTAGCATTAGAATTTCATAAAATAATTCATGTGGAGGTCTTTATTTAAAATGGTGACGCATCACACACTAAAAGTAAACTGATGAAAAAAAATGTTGGAAGATTGCCAAGTTATTTTTAACGTTAACTTACTAAGAAAGTAAATCTTTTCATTCTGAAAAATCAATTTTATGCTTCGAATCCATCGGATTCTCTCACTTGAAACATGGAATGAATTAATTTGCATTTATTGGATAATTTTATAATACACATTTTTTTTAACGAATTCTAATTTGTTGATGGATATACAACCGCAATTTCATGCTAATGTTTAAGAAACAGCTACTTATTTAAATAATCGAAGTATATCTTTTAAAATTTTAGATTGTTTTTAAAATAATAATTCTAAACATCACGTTCTAGATATTAAAAAAAACGCATAAGATAGCAAATTGAGATGAATGATCTATAATCGATTCATAAATATACAAAATAGCATTAAATCAAGGATAAAATGTGATGGTGTTATTTAAAAATACACAGGCCGGCGTACTGGCATAGGGGTAGAATCTCTACCCCATGATCTGGGTTCGAGTCCCGGTTGGGCCATGGTTGTTTTTCTGTGTTCTACCAGTGAGTGGTGTGAATGTGCCCCACTGTAAAAAGGGGTTGTGCAAGTGAATGTGAATTATGAAGTATCTAAATCGTACTCTTGGCTCTACTGAAAAAACAAGAGATGCTCATTTCGGCTTAAATCGCTGACAATATCTGTCAGAGGGTTTGTAAAGTATCATAAGTAACAATAAAAAATATATACAGAATCAAAAGAAAAATATATTTCAAAACTGTATGTAAGTAATTCGTAAAAATAAACATTTGCAATATTTTCAGATGAGTAAAAAAGGATCCAAGAAGAAATAATTTAAAAACTAATATACGCACAAAAAATGTTTCAAAGTACAATAAAATAAAATTTCTTCTGATTTTTAAAACCGCATTAATCTAATATTATTGCTAATATTTTTCGGCCACGTTGTTTTCAAAATCTATTTTTCCTTGAAAAAAAATCTTTAAAACCAGAATTCCGAAATGATTTTTTAGCTCCTTCATTTCTCACAAAATTATTAACTTTGCAGATAAGATAATTAGCAATATTCAAGTACTTTCTGTAAATCTTTTTTTAAATTAATGCCATTATATTATTAATTTACAGTAATATTTTATAATTTAATATATTCGTCGAGTCCCGCAAGAGATATTGTTTATTGAATATTTTAATTAAAATAGAGTTAATACAGTAAACATCCAAAAACAGCAGAGTTTGCTTTTGTTTGTA
>JAPMOQ010053169.1:0-29171 GCA_026543055.1 Argiope trifasciata | reverse complement strand
TAAAATTATGTACAAGAATTGTTCGTTTAAAGTTATGCACAAGAATTGCTCAGTTAAAGTCATAAAATTTAGCAATAATTCCTTTCAAATTAATATTTTATGACGTTAATGTTTTGTGCTTTCTTTTCACAAAACCTTAAAAAAAGTTTCTTCTCAGAAAACTTTGTGCTGTACTAGTAAAATTTGATTCCTCATGTATCGACTAAAGAATTTCAATTTTCTGTAAGCAAGTCAAAGGTGCATAAAGAACCAATGCAGATGCCAGGATAGAAAATTTATTTAATGTTTATCAGAATTTCACATTAAGCCATTTTGTTAACAAGCTGTGCCAATACTACAGAATGCTAATAAAACTTCTAAATGAATAATTTCTTATAATATGAGAAGCATACCAGACTAGTTAAATTTATACCAGTGGAAAGAATTCATTCCAAATATTCGGCGTATTGCCAGTTTTGAAAGAGACACTAATTATATTATCACACGGCATTTCGCAAGTATCACGTCACTTGTGAGAACGATGGGAAATCCCCTGCCACGCCTAAAATTAGTTACCAGTTCTCGCTAGACTTTAACTAACAGAAATAACAAGTTATCTTGGCACAATGCAAGCGGTATCTCTTCGATGTCTCTTCTTTAAAAGAAGCGAAAGATGAGAATAGACTCTTAGAATAAAGAGAGAATTTTTGATTCAGGGAGAAAGTCAATATGATTCAAATGAAAAAGAACTTCCTGCTGCATTTTTCTGTGAATGAAGTTATTTTCAGACGGGACAACATCCAACTTTTAAATTTTGAATAAGTTTACAGTAGCGGAACGTCAGAGATCGTTAATGTGTGTCTATTCTGCTTGAAACAAGACTAACCAATTTCTTCCTTTGAAAACTTACCTTCTAATATACTATATGCTAAGATTCTATTAGTATATAGTATTCCAGTATTCCTTCGAATATTCTATTTGAGCACGGGACTAACTTTGAGCACGTGACTGGATAAAATAAAATAAATATAAAATGTGATATTTTCTTTAAAAAATGCAAGGCAAAGGATTCTATGATCGTCTGCAATATTTAAATTGTTAATTCAATAAAATATCTTTATTTATACAAGATATGCATTCAAATTCCGGTCCAATGGCCAATTTGTAAAATATTATTAATAGGCATATATATATTATTTAATACTATTAATTTGATCTAAATGAAGTAAATAATTACATTTTATGTAGCTTGAGACAAACAATGCATTTATGAATGAGTTTTAGATTTCTTCATACTTTGCTCTGTGAGCCAAATTTTACAAAATATATTTAATAAAAGTTGCTACATCTATCAGTCTTCTAAATCAATAGGGCCGCGGTGGCCTGGTGGTAAGGTCTCGGCTTCGGAACCGGAGGGTTTCAGGTTCGAGACTCGATTCCACCGAAGAACCGTCGTGTGAGGGGGTCTCTTGCAAGTTAAATCTGTCAGGCCAAACGTCCTCCCGCTGGTGTGGTGTGGTGTGGAGAGGGGGTGCCACCTCAGGTGTCGTCCTCGTCATCTGACCGTGGTTCAAAATGACGAGGTCCGTCCCAAAATAGCCCTCGTGTTGCTTTAAACGGGACGTTAATATAACTAAACTAAACTAAACTAAATCTAAATCAATAATTAAAACTGACTGATTTATAAAATTAAAGAATATTATTTGGAAAACGTGTTCTTTTAGAACTTTCCGTCCATCGTCTTTAAGAAATTATTAATTTCAAGCCAATCAATGCCCGGATTACTTCAAGGTTAATGAATACGTGATTTAGTTGAAAATTTTAGAACGCATTACTCACGGCGAACCAGCTGGTCACCAAAGGCGGCTAGTATATAATATACAAAGAGAACATACTGCAATTGTTAAAAAAATTGCACACCAGTTCTCGATGAATCACAACGTTACAGAACTTTCTTTGTTAAAAAAAAACATGTTATTGAAATAATTTCTGCCTGTTAAAAAACAAGACAACTCAAAAATGCCTTGAGCTAAAAGGATAAAATTGTATGGTATTTATACCAAATTTGTACAGTTCTATCAAATTTTGAGCGAAATGTAAGTAGAGTTAGTTTATCTGTCCAGTTGTTTCTATAAGTGAAGGTGATAATTACAAAAGGAAGGGAACTGTACGAAACTAAAAAATTTAGTCATCAAATAGTATGCCACATTTTATTTATTTAAGTAAGGTATTGAGTTTTTAAGCCATCGCGTGCACATGTTTGAGAATGTACATATCATCAGATGGTCAATTACCCGATGAATTTTGTTCCAAATCTGATGTAAATAGACACTTTAGATGTATCCGTGCACCAAATTTTATCCATACAGTTCTCTTCTTTTGCAGTTGTCATTTTAATTTATAATGAGAGAAATGGACAGAACGAATTCTAAATATACTTCGTTAAAACTCAATAGAATACTACAAATTTGGCGTAAAGACCATATACCAAATATCATCTACTTCAAAGCTTTTCAGTAAACTTGGTAATAACAGACAAGTAGACGCCGGAATGGCCTGGTGATAAGGTCCCGACTTCGGAACCTGAGGGCTTCATGTTCGAAATCCGATTGCACCGAAAAACTGTCGTGTATGCATGTCTGGTGCAAGCTAAATCCATCGGAACTAAACATCCTCCCGCTGGTGCGGTATGAAAGTTTGGAGAGGAGGTGTCATTCTCGTCATCTATTTGCAGTTCACAATAACGCGTTCTTTCCCAAAATATCCCAAATGTTACTAAAAACAGGAGGTTAATATAACAAAATTAAACATAAGGCCAAAAATGCGTTTTTCTAATTGAAGGGAAGTCTAACAAATTAAGATTCCTCAAGTTCAAAATTTTTCTGATGATTATAATACTTTTTATATACTTCATATAAGAGAAAGTAAAATTGCGAATTAAAGATTCATATTATCGAATCGAACGACATTCCTTTGTCTCCGTTTGCCGAGCGAATGTCCGCAGTTCACTTTTCTCAAACTTGAAGTCACGCGTCTTAGATTTTGGATCAGTGATATTCAATGGAATCCATGGTGCCATCTATTACAACAAAATGAAACTAAATATGGAATAGTAATAATTAAATTTCTACAACTCGGCCTATCCTGATAGAACGATGACCTCATCGTTTTTTACATACTGGAACTCAAGATTGATATTAAATTAAATTCGGCCAAACTGTTATAAAAAGCACAAATTCTGAAATTCACTTTAAGTACATCGATTCTTGAGAGAGAGGTAGTACTGGCCGCTAATTAAATATATATATATATATATATATATATATATATATATATATATATATATATATATAACCGATAAAAAGAGATATCGGTTTCCTTCATAATATTTACACATGGGAGGAAAACTCAGCTGTGAATGAATTGAAGAATTGCGTGTAATCACTCTTACTTTTAATGCGAACAGCAAGGCCCGTTCAAGAAATTGGATGCCCCTAATTGAACAACGCAGGACTCTCGTTTTTAGATGATTAATTCCCATCTGAATAGCATCGATCATTCCTGGAAATCCCGAAATTGGGGCAAGTCGATGGAGTATAGCAGAAGTAATGAGAGTTGGATTATTGGATGATGTTTGCGTTCATCTAGAAAGCATATATTTCTTTAGCACTAAAGTGACTAGTCATTACGGTTTATATTAAAAATTTATCAGCTGAATCAGATTTAAGCAAAAAATAATTGTTTCTGAACAATATTCTGTGTTCGGTTTTATTACACTTGGATCTAGAAGATTTGAAAATCTAGACAGACTGGTATTCTGTTATTATCACAGATGTGATTGTCATACATTCACTAATGAAGATTACAGTGTAAAATATCATCCACATTCGTAACTACTTAGGAAATAAAAAAGATATAAATATAATCTTTAGAACATTTTAGGCGTAAACATTGATATAAATAACAAACATAATATTAAAAGTTATTAACAGAATACTAAAAGTTTAGATTATATAAAAATAATATTAAAAGTTTTGATTCCTTACAAGGGGAACTTCTCTATTCATAACATTCACAAGCACTCAAAACTAAATTAATCACTAAAATCGATTTTTAACTTTGGCTATAAATCCATCATGATGGAAATCACCAACCGGTGTGGTGTTCAAAAATTCTTCGCGTACTCTCTAATAAACATGGCATATCAGAGGATACTTTAAATGGCCCTGTCTTACAATAGTTACCGAATATTGACTTTTAGTGTGAATTTAGTACTTTTACTCAATCTATCGTATGATGATGAGTTAGTTAGTTGACGATTAGTTCCTGCCATGCCGTTATGAATATCTCAAAATCGAAAACATTTTTATGAATCGACTGAATACAAAATTACACTTGTAGTCTCAAAACCTCATATTAAATTTAATATATATAAGTCACTGCGTTTTTGAACTATTGCGTTTACATGTTTCTGAAAGTATGGATCGTTGACCAATAGATAGTAAACTCATTATTTATTCTATTAATGTCCTATTTTAAAACAACTCTAGAGCTGTAACACTGAGACGGCCCTCATAATTATGAACCGTGCTCAGATGACGAGAACGACAAATGAATTGGCACTCCCGCTCCATTGGTCCCGGATGGATTTAGCGTTCACCAGACCCACTTACACGATTATTCTTCCGTGGAATAGGACCTCGAATCTAAAATCTCCCGGTTCCGATGCCGAGATCTTACCTCGGTCCCTTGAAAGCAAACAGAAGAAATAATTATTTTTATTACTACCAGTTAAAAATCAAGAGCATGTTACATTTCACATAATTAAAGATAAAAAGAATGCTATTTTTTTTGTAAATTAAAGTAATTTTTTGTAAATCTATTTTAAATTTTGTAAATTATCAAATTTAACGGTCATGCTAATTTAAAAAAAAGAATAATTTATTATTAACTTTTTTATCTGGTTAGGTAACAAACCCGAATTAAACCTAGATTTCCTTTCAAAGTATTAGAAACAAAAAATAAAATGAGGAAAGTTGAAATAATTAACCCACTATTCATAATTCTCTTAACTCAGATAGTGAACCTGGCGCCAGAGAGAGAAAGGCGTGGAATTTTTTTACAAAGCTAACAAAGCCTTTTTAACTGTGTTAATAAACTGGCGTTAACATTGTATTTCTTTTAGTATGTACCAGCATACTTATTCTTTTTACGATTATCACAATATGATTTTAATATTGCTAAGAGAAACTGCCTTGCGCCGACAATGCGACTATCTCTCTGTAGGCTATTCAACAACCATAACTGCTATTTGATCTTATCAAATCCAAAAATTTTAAATATGCATTTTCTTCGTCAACTTTTACTTGCCAGAATTTTTTTTTCTTGGGCAAAACTAGAAATTCTATTTATAAGAAAACAATAAACCGTTATTTATTTATTTCGAAATGCATAAAACCAAAAGTCTTACACAAAATTTAACAATAAAATGTACTGTATTAGGTAAAACTACGAAAATTATAAGAAAAATGTAAAAAGGAGCTGACTACTTCATTTTCGGAAATCAACCCATTCAACAAAATATCATTTGGCAATAAGGTAAAAGATAATAATTGCTTCTACAAATTCTCAATCTCAATTTTTTACACATTTTTAAATTTGTAGGCAACATTATAAAAACTTCCATGTGCAAGCAACATTATACAAATGTAAACAAATTCGACAAAAATGAAAGCAAAATAGAATAGGACGGTCTGATTTATGATTTTATATTTGGAAACTTGGCAATCGTACCTACTTACGGTGAAAGTTTTATTACCAATAATTTTAACTAGTCTATCCATATGTGACTTTTTCCATTTTCTTAATTTAAGGAGAAAATGGCAATATAAAGAGTTAAATTTGGATGGCAGGAGTATAATTTTTCTTACTCGCCTAAGTAGTATAGAGGAAGTATAGTAATCGTCATAAAATTCCAACACGATATTTTGCTGAATCTTCACATTTCAGATCTCCCTGACTTCGAAAAATACATTTTTGGTAAATGTCCGTCAGTCTGTCTGTGACAAAGATAAAACACTTTGAGTTACACGGTTGAAATTTGGCACACGGTCTTAACACCAAATTTGCAGACTTGCAACAAATTTTGAGTAAAATTTATTCAGAGGCATTAAGTCTGTTTAATAGTAAGTCTGTAATAGAAGTCAACGCTACTAATTAAACATAACTACAAAACGAAAAGAGTTAAATGAATAGAATTTAGTACACAAATTTTACATCTATAGAGTAGACCTCTGTGAAATTTTGAGTCAAATCTAATTACGAATTGATCGTCTGTTTGTCTGTACTTATAGAAACATGTGTACAGAATAACTCAAAAAGACAATGACTTAAATATATCAGAGTTGGTATGGGATTTTGTGACAACAAGTGCAGTTTTGTGTCAAATTTTTATTTCAATCAGTTTGAGAAAAATGTCTTTAAAATACAAATTTTTTTTTTCGGCTACTATTAACAGTACACCAATAATCGCCAAATAACTCGCCAAGGATGTCTCGACATATTCAGTAAAAATGCTAATTTCAAGCCAAAAGTTAATATTGAATGCCAATAAGCCATTGTCTGGCATAACAAATTTATCAGATGTTTGGGGTTTTCTGGCATGACAAAGTTCATTAAAGAGTATATGAGAAAAGTTTGGGAAGACCACTCTAGTTGGTTTATTATTTTAGACAAGGCAGCTTTTTGTTTTTTGTTTGTTGAAGATAACAGTTTTTTTTTAATAAAATGTTTTCCTACTTTATGATTTTTGAAACAAAAAAAAAATCTTTAAACGACTCTTTGTTTCTATACTATTGCATTATAGTTCTTCACTCACTAAAAGTTGAAGCAATTTACATATAATTACTTCAACAACTCGGGTATAATTTAGAGTTGAACAATGTACTTCAGCTACACGAAAGAAAAATCATGCAAAAACGTAAATGATACATTTCGTCCCAGAAACGATAAGCGATTCCATTCAGGAGGGAGGCCCCCGCATTCCGCCTCCACAGACACATTCTAAAACGCTCACTTATGCTAAAAAGCATACTGAGACGCAAGCAATGCCACCAGCAGATCGATGCAGGACGCGAAATTCGCACCTTAAAATGCAAATACATTCTCTTCTTCTCTGATGTAATTAACTGCAGCAACTGGGGCAAGTGGAAAATAATGGGACGGGACTATAAAAAAAGACCTCACAAAAGAGCTGGCGAAGAAAAAGAAGCCAATAGAGCATCTTCTTAACGACACCCGTCATCATTAAGATGATGGGACGCCTGTGCTTCCAAGAACCAACCAATTAGCAGACGAAGCAGCAAAAGTAACAGAAGACTTGGGAGGGCGAGTTCAAGGATGTGTTTGGGATTCTGGTTTAGTCAGTGTATTCTTTCCTTAACGAATAATGGCTTAATGTATATGGTAATCAATTTTTATTATACTAGATTCAATTACTGAGGAATATATTAAATGGATATTAACTATGGTAATTATAATCCCAAGGGCAATCCTGTATTCTGAACTATTCATTGCTGATTTGGCTTAAATTTTAATTCAATCAAATAGATTATCTGAAATTTTATTTAGTATGTAAATAATGGATATTAAAAATTAATAACTAGATTTGATTTTTTTAAAAGAATAAGGACAAAAATTAATTTAAGGTATGTAACTAAGTATAAGATGAATTTTTTGAAGAAATTTTTTTATCTAGAATAGTTATATTTTGAATTTGTGAATAAAAAATCTTGATAAACCATCAATGAAATCAAAATACACAAGTTAAGAGACAAAAGTTTTTTAAAAACTGGAAAAAGGACTTTGTCTTTAAGCGAAAAAAAGATATGAAAAAAAAGTCACCTAGTTTAGAGGTCTATCAAATGATTAGCTAAACATTTTGCAGATAGCTTAACAAATATACCATCTAGTTTATGAAATTAAAAATAAGCTATATTTTTAAACCTTCTTTAATTTAGGGGTTCGACTGATAAATAAATGAAATTTTCAGTTTTTTTCGCATTGTAAAGCATTAAAAAAAACATGGAAAATATTTCTAAATAAGTATATTACCTATTATCAAGTTCAAGAACTATAGAATATTGATAAATTATTATAATAAATCTGAATAAAAATGTATTGGATTTTAATTAATGAGATTTTTTCGTAAGAAAATTCTATCAAAGATTGGAATTTCAGTAAACGGCATCTAAAGATGTAAAATAGCATAAAAAGATTGTAAAAGAAAATATAAAAATCAATACAACTTCCCCAAAAATAGACAAAAATAAAATTCAAACAGCTTCATAAAGAAACCTATTTAAACATTAAGAATATCAAATAAAAAATTAAAATAAAATTTTAAATTTTAAAAATTTTAAAGCATATATAAAGCGCTGAAACAATTTTTTAATTCCATTTTTCATTTCGAATCGAAAAAATATTGATATGTTTTTCACTTATCAATAACTAGTTCGTATTAATAAAAGATTAACTAGATTTAGCTATTTTATAAGTTGAATTCTAGTTCTTCAATTTTCGATTAAAAATATAATCCAAAACAACATTAATGTTGATGAATGAACTATAAAGAATAAAAAGGACGTGATGTCTAAACAACACTTGCATGATTTTTTTATTTATACTTTATTCCCCTCTTTTCAAGCATTAATTAATCGCTGTTTCTAAATTTTTATTTTACTTTTATTTAATTACATGTCACCAACATTGATAGATAAAAAATTACTAGTTAATGTATTCGGGGAATTCTGTTTAAAGGTAGCAAAAGTCAATAATTATTATTTCAGAAAATATAAATAAATACAAAATTGTGTAGCGGAAATTGCAGTATTATGCTAAACATTACGATGCCATCAAATGAATAAAATTAGAGAGAAAAATGAAGTGAGATTATTCTTCCACATTCGCAATAAATAAAAAGAGTATTTTAAAATCCTCATTTTTCTAATTATTATTTGCCCATTTTGTTTAAAGACTGATTTAAAAGAAATGCAGGTATATAGGATGACAATTTTCTTATATTGTTTACGTGTTTTAATCCTGCATTAGAATGCGATCTACACATTTAGTTTTAGTATCGAATAAAATTTTTAAAAACACCAGAATAGATGAACAAATAAATAAAAATAAGTCAAGAAAAATATAAATTCATTTAATTCATAAAAAGATAATAAAATTCGTACAAAAAATATCCATTTTCATTACATCTTCAGTGAAACACTTTATTTAAAAATCGTTTGATGTTTATTTTACACACTAAATAATGAATATAATAGGAAATGAAAAACGATATAATAAAAATATTATGCAAGACAAATAATAAAAATTATACATAAATTCATCTTGGTTTTTATCTAAACAATTTTTTAGAGTCAGTTTTGAAATGAAAAATATTGTTAAAAGTTTTAAATTATAACGTTCACGTGAAGTCTGAATAATTTAATAAATACAGAAATGAGCAGACCCAATAGGACAATCTTATAAAAATGAAACATGCAAAATTTTGAACTTATATCCTCTCTTTTAATCGACTTAAGTCATGCAATAATAGACGGTAGCGTGATTTAAAATAGATATACTATCTAACAAGGCACATACTACTAAAAATGCAATAAATTCTATCTTATCTTGTAGAAATAAGTGATAAGTTATAAAATATTGCGTGCTTTAATCAGTCCATAGAAATGCATTCCTTAAAACTTATTTCCATAAAGAAAAACAGTTAAAAGGAGGAAGACTTTTTTTGCAACGGGCAAAGAATGTGGTACCATTTCCGTGTTGCACCTACACACGCAACAGCGATAAATACATCAATTACAAATAAGAAATCTGCCAAATAGGCGCTGCAAAGATAAATAATCAACCAACGTAAATGAAGCTATAACTAACACCACTTAACAGTGGAAAGAAACAATACTAATTGCAGCTATTTTGTGACGTTATCTTAAACGAATCAGTTCACATCAAGCCGAAAGAGAATCCGAATACTAATTCTCTTCTAAGCGAACATGAAAAAGAAGGCGATGTAAAAAAAAAATCCGAATAAGCAGACAGGATGTATTGCTTTTCGCTGTAACATAATCTATTCTTTCATGCATGGTGGTGAAAGAGTGCATTGTTTTACGCAGTGAAAGATAGGTATTCAATACATTTGAGGTAGAAGTAGACATCTTATAGAAGTTCTTAAAAGAGTTTGTTCTTTTTCACTTTCAACGGCATTCGAATGATTCTAAAAACATTAAATATAAAACAATACATTTGTTCATCTAATTTTTGATGAAAGGGAGCAAAGTCCTTCAGGCGTTTACAGTACTTAAGAATCAAGTTTTTCACCTTTGGTATATTTACTTCATGGAATACTTGAAGGACTATTAGGTCAAAAGAAAAATATTGGTAAGGACAGGGAAAAAAAAAAAAAAAAAAAAAAAACGTTTGATTTTTTTCACTTTACTGATTAAAAAAACGAATTCTAAACACAAACGCTTTTTATACAAATAATAATCAATTAGAAATGTGTTAAATCAGTCATTATCATCAATATTTCATTTAAATAGTGTTTTTTTTTCATTTTAAGGTAAATAATGTGCAATTAAACACATAGTTTATAACCAAAAATAACAATTTTCCTTTATTTGTTATCTCATTTTATTATTTCACATTAAAATTAGAATTAAATGAAAATATTACTATTAAAAAACAGTTTTTCAATATTTTTACTGGGCTGATAATAAATCTAACAATCATAAAACAGACGACATTTTAATACAACTAATAATCAATTAGAAATGCGTTAAATAATTTTTCATAAATTATATAGTTTAATATAGTTAGTTTTAAATAGTTTTCATGTAATTAAATAGCTTAAATAAAATTTCAGATAAAAGCTTTGCTTTTCATTTTAAAGTAAAAACTATTGTAGAATTAAACACTAGAGATTTATAATTAATTTTTTTCCCTTTTCCAGTTTTTTTAAATTTTAAATTTTATTACTTAACATTAAAGTTAGAATTAAATGAAACTATCACTTTAAAAAAATTGTTTTAAAACTTAAAGATATTATTTACAGAAACAAATGTAAGAGAGGTACATAGTTGAAAAAAGTGTCAGATTAAATTAAGAAGAATAGTTTTTATTTGGATACTGATATATTTTTCAGCATTATGTAGTGAAGCTGTCCCACAAGATTATAACAAATTTTCTGCATTACAAAAATTTTCAAAAAGTCGCAGAAAACTATTTTATGGAAATTTTGATGTTTTAACAATTAAAAAAATAGGCAATACATCTATTCGCACAGTAATTGGTTTAAAGATAGGCCTTTACAATTTTTTTTGATGAATAAAAAGCCGTTTTCGCTATTCATTGCAGGCAGTAATTATCGTCATTAAGAAATACAAATAAAGCAAAGAGTATAAATTGAAAATTCAAAAACGCGTTCTTTCTTATTTCGATAAAAGAAAAAAAAAATCGATAATCAATAACTGCAAAGCTGTTTGAAACATTCCCCAGGACAGGTCGTTGAACTTAAAGGCACAAATTTATTATTTAATTTTTAAAAAAGAAGTTATTTTGTGGGGTAATTAATATCTTTATAAAGGGTTTTCAAAATTTTAATGAGATTTTCAATAAAATCCCATTTAAACATTTTAATATTTTTCTCAATAACTCCGGAACGAATAACATAAAATAAATTTTTATACCACAATAAATAAATAAATGACTTATTCAGTGATGCCAGTTTCATTTCTGAATAATCTTTACTTTTCTATTTTAATAAAATTAAAAGAATAATTTTTAACTATAATTTACAGCAAAGTTTCTTATGGTTTAAATTACTGATTTTCTTTTTATTATTATTTACTCATGCATGTTATGAAGTTTTTAAATGATTTTATTTTGTGTTTAAGTTGCCACTTCTTTATAACTAAGAGAAAAAAATTATAATAAAGATAAACGAATTAATCTTTAAACATTACCATTTTACGAACTAGATATCAGAATCTTATTCGCATTATTTTTAAATGCACAGAAATACAGATGTAACGGTAATGCCATAAATGTTTTATATTTTAAAACCTTTTCGTATATCAAAGTGACATTTGAATCTTATACTTTAATATTTTTTTATTGAAATTTTGTTTCACAATCGTTTTTCTTGAACAGTCCTTCAAACGTTCTCAATTAACAGATATAATCAACGCAGCTACATAATTTTTTCTGCTTCGATAGCCTAATACGGTAAAACATTTTTCTACCGTTCAAATGACCAGTCATGATAAATAATAGTTGATTGCTTGCTTTTACCTATACTAACAAAAAAGAAAACACAAACGTTTCAAACTTGAATGTACATATTTAAAAGAAACGAACACACAAAAAATAAAATAAAAATAACTTCATAAATAAATTTTCGTTAAATGTTCACAATTGACCAATTACTAGCATGTTATATTTAATAGTTAAAAACATAAAATCGTCAGTATTTCAATTAGATATTACTAGCTATTCTGTACCTGGTATTAAAACACAAGAAATAGAAAGTTACATTTTAGGCTTAGTAATATTTCCGTTTTCTTTTTTTCTTATTTTTTGAAACTATTTTCTTGAAGCTTTCAATGTTATAAAAAATCATCTGTTTTCAACATCGAATGTTGAATTTCTATTTCCAATGATTAATCAATAAATATTAGCTCCATTTAATCGTTTTTCTTGAAATGAAATTAGGATGAAAATTAATAAAAACTTCGCAGATAGCAATAAAATGCATTTAAAATGGGACTAATAAGGGTAATTTTTATTTTACATTAATTTTCGTAAATTTAAGCTTACGAAATATTTAAATTCCTTTAATTAATTGATTCTTAATTTATTGATAAAAAAAATGAAAGAATTTCATTCAATGAGTTTCATTTCTTTGAAATTATTTGATTTTATAAAGAAAGACACAGATAAAAATTTTATTTTAACGAAATTTCTAATTCTAGAAAATAAGTTATTTAAACTAGATATTAAAAATAATTTTTCATGTAATTTCCTATAATTTTTACGACTGAAAACTATGAAGAAAACTTTTCAACATTTTTATTTACTAGTTCGTGGAAACATTTTGAAAAATGTAATTAACTATCCATAAAATTAATTATTGTACAAATCTATCTGTACTTTTCGATCTCAGAAAGGTCTAAAACGCGAAGATTCCTCAAAATTGGAATTTTTGAGGATTACAATGCTTTCTCTTTGTGAAAAACTAGACAAATATATTTTTTTAAAAAATAAAATCGTCTGCGTCGCTATGGTTACAATATTCCTACTTGCATTTTCTGAAAAAGAAATCTTCACTAAATAAAAGAAAAATATTATCTTAAAAGAATTCTTTACTTATAAATCAATCTACCTTTTATTTTGCTTGTTTTAAGGATAAAAATGTTGTCAGAAATACGACTCCCCGTTAAATTTCGAAATTTAATTTATTAATAATATTGTAATTCTTTAAAAATACTATAATCTCAAATATTCACGATTATTTAAAATGATTTTTAAATGGATAAATAATTAAAATTTTAAAAATTTATTTTAAACATAGAAATATAAAGAAAACGCATGTAATGTAGCTTAAATTATTTTTGTATACATTAACAACAAATAGCATAATTCAGCTTTTCATAAAACAAATTAATACTTCCAAACAACACTTAATTATTTTATAAAATAAATAATAATTGTGATAATCTGATTATAAAATTTAAATATAATTTTTTTACAGATAAATAAAGAATAGATTTAGTAAATATTCAAGCATTTCTTCAAGATTTTTTTATCACATCATTTAATGAATTATTTTCCCCATGGCAGCTTGATATTTTAAATGTTTTGTATATTAATATAATAAACTTCATTTGCATAATGTTGAAACTCATTTATTTAAAGAAAAGCTTAAATGGGCGCTGATCTTCTTTTTCATAAAATAACATTAAATAATAGAACCCTTACTGCATTTTATTATACTGACTGCATATGTTATTTCAAGAAATAACTATCTTTTGTGATTTTTTCTTTAAAGAAACTGCCATTATTCTAATTTCAGCCGGAGAAAGGGTTCGACGGAAATAAAAAGCCGTATTACTTGTTTGCTAGGATCTCAAGTAAAGAAAATAAAATCATGGAGAGTGTCTGCCTTCAACACAGAAATACATAAAATTAATGTCTTGCAATTTAAAATCTACTGTATTTTGGGAGATTTAAATTTTTTAAAAAAATTTCTAGTACGTTATTCTGTTATATTTTACACTTTAAAATACAGAATATAATATAATTTTAACTTTCGAATATATAAAACGTATTTAAAAAAATATATGCAGTTTTTTTCAGTGAGTTAAAATTAGATTCTAAAATATATACGCCAGAAGCTATTCCCCCCCCCCCCCCCCCCAAAAAAAAAAAAAACTTAAGAAGCTTGGCGTCATTCCCAATGGCATCTAGTTGGCAAATATATTGGCCTTAAAATTGCTGTATCACAACGAAATGTAACACTTAGAAAAAATTATTATTCCAAACGAGATTTAATGAAATAAAGTGTCTACTTGTGCTTCAAGGATTGAGACTGGTTACTGTTAACTGTTTCTTTTTCTAAATTAAAAAAACAGGGAAGGAAAAACTCTTTTCTTAAACTAAAGCTACATTTTTGACGAAACATATTTATAGCAGCTTGAACATCCAAACAACATTAACAGTTTAAAAAGCAGCTTTATCTATAAATAGAAAAAAAAAAAAAAAGAATGCTTTACAGTTGCCACAGGATAGCTACAATAATATCTTTCAAGATAAATAAAATCTAAATCATAGTCTATTTTTTAAAGGGAAATATAAACAAGAATATTATTTTCAAAAAAATCGTCCGCAAATACTTGCATGATATAATTTTTACAATTATATTTGAATCATTTTTCAAATAACAATAAGAGAAACTGAATCATGTTCAGTTGCACTTTTAAAGAATTGTATTAGTTTTTAAGAATTCATACATAAAGCAAAATAATTTATTTAACGCAAGAATATTACATATTTTTAAAATTTCATTATTTAATATTGAATAAAATTTTCTGTTTGGTTTTCAGAAGCCTAATGTCACGTATCACAAGATTTTTTTTCAACTGGAAAAGTTCTTTCAACAAATGTATTCTTTATCAAAAATAAAAGAAAATATTCCCTTAAAAGCTGTTATTCTTAATAAATCTCAAAATTGTATGTGTATTTTCATTTTTCTATACTTAATTACTCTCCATTGTAAACATCTATATCGATGCCATGTCATTACAATGTACAGAAAAATAACAGTACACTAAATTACATCTTGGAACAGATAATGAAAGTTCTTGGAAAAATTTAATTTCGTTTGGTTCAAAAGCATCTACAGCATTTTTGATTAATCGAATAAAACTTTCTTCGATAAGTTCAGTTACTATACTTCAATCAAGAAAAATTCAGTTCTAGTCTGACTATATTACTAATTTACAGTAATAAAATAAACTACATTTACTTGCTAACTAATATATATATATAATCTCAACAATTTATTATGATTACATACACAATTTTATTTACACATAATGTTTTTTTTTAAATCTCTGTTATTCATTTGAAAGAGTCTCAGAAATGGCAGAATAAGATATGAAATTAAATGTTAGATTACATATATTTGTTATGCAGTAATGATACCACCTAATTTGACCACACTGATAACAACTTTTTGCTCTTTAACACTAGAAATATTTAATATAATCCTACTAATACAAAATTTAATTTGTTCTCATTATTTACTTTAAAAGTTCTTGAAATAGGTAGAAAATGAAAAACTATTAATCATATATAATTTGATTTGAGAACATTTTTATTTTTTAGATAAATTTTTAAGTAAACAGCATTTAATATATTATTTTTACAATTATTTTGTATTCGTACTATTTCTTAAAATTGTTATTTTCTAAACAAAATATGAAATAATTGTCATGTCGTTTCAGGTACTTTAGCAGATAAGCTGGTTATAGATTCAATCATCTTAATCTAAGTAAAATACCAACTAGATCTATATCTAGATCTAATATTCTAGATCTCTTGCAGTCTGATTGGAAAGTACGTCGTGAAAATTGTAAATAGAAGTTGGTGTCAAAGATATCAAAATTGAAACGAAATTAAAGCATAATTATTTCTTTCAAGATACATTCGTTTAAAACATCGACAAAAAAAAATCAAAAGACAAATTATTTATAAAAAATTTTAATGCGCTACGCCCATTTTCGGAGCTTAGTCTCTAATACAAGGTTTGATTACTTTTTCAAATTGTTCTACGATGGCCAAAAATAACTCATTAAGATGCTATTTATTTATTAACTTTTGATATTATTTCAAGCGATTGAACAGCAAAAAATAAATAATCCATAAATCATTTTTCTAGAATAAAATAATATAGAAACAGACTAAGAAAAAATCTAGTAACAACATTCATCATACAACTACGCATACACCAAAACTTTTCTTAAAATTTCACATGATTTATTCATTTTATATTTATTATTATATTTTCTCTCGTATGTTTATTACTGTATTTTCTCGATATATTATTAACAGTTTATAAAGATCATCCATATAATAATTTTAATTTTACATATTAAACTAAATTGCAATACGATGCATGATTAAACACTCATAAATAAAAAAAATAAAAATTAAATTTTAAAATTTGCATATAAAAGTTTTTATTAATTTAGACATATTTTATAGAAACTCTTAAAAAATTACACTTCGTTATAAAGTTATGATTATTGTGTAATTACTAAACTCTTAATATATATAAATGTCTGAATGAATTTTATGTAAATATTAGAATAATGCCAATTACATTTTACCTACAATATCTGCATATAAAAGTTTTTATTAATTTAGACATATTTTATAGAAACTCTTAAAAAATTACCACTTCGTTATAAAGTCATGATTGTTGTGTAATCACAAAACTCCTAATATATATAAATGTCTGAATGAATTTTATGTAAATATTAGAATAATATCAATTATATTTTACCTACAATATTTGCATATAAAAGTTTTTATTAATTTAGACATATTTTATAGAAACTTAAAAATTATCACTTCGTTATAAAGTCATGATTGTTGTGTTATCACAAAACTCCTAATATAAATAAATGTCTGAATGAATTTTATGTAAGAATTAGAACAATGCCAATTATATTTTACCTACAGTACGGCAGGCTTCCAAGATAAATTTAACACGTACACATTTCAATGAATACGTACTGATTAAACATAAACTCATCTATTATCATATTTACGAGTGGGTGAGAATGATAATATTTATAAATCCTGAACTAATAGCAGCCAACATAAGTTAAAAAGATATTTCATATTTTAAATAACGAACTGGATCAATGAAAGTCAATCTGGACTATTTTTACCAACCAACACAAATGACAACATGTACACATTAGCAACCATTGCCAACAGATAAAATACATTTATGCAAAAACTTGATATAATCCACGAGAAAAGGGTAAAGAATCACAAATTCACTCACATCCTTGTTGTTCAGTGGTCCGCGACGTAAGGGGTGTGGAAGATTTGGAATCGGCCTGCCTGACCACCATGATATTGCCGTTGGTCTCCCACACCCTCTGTCCCTGCAGGAGAGTGTCCATCATCCCGAGGGCAAACAATTCACATCACACACGGGGGTAGAGGTGCAATAGATAATCCGATAATACTGCAGGTTATTTTAATGATAAAAAGCGTGCGAACACAGCAGAAATTCCGTAGCACAACAGATCACACATCACAACGATGGCGGATTGGGAAGAGACGACTGCGGGAGCAAGGCAACTGTTGCCCATGCGCGGAGGGAGTCATCCCCGTGATGCCTTATTTTTGGGAGGGATGAGGAGGATGGGGATGAAAAACCAGAAGGGTCGTACACAAAATTAGAATGGTCGAGGGATAGTGTTTCAATAAAAAGTATCTTACATCGACAGGTTTTCTTTCGTGAACTGCCCGGTTTGGTCAGTGAATAAGAAGAATAAAGAACTGGAAATATAACCTCTTTGATAATGAACTTCGGATCCTACATGTCAGTTTCAATAGCGATTGGTAAAAAATATTGCTGGTGTGTTCTTATTAGGAAAGAATAATAATATTTATTAAGTTTTTACTTTTTCCTTCAATTTTTTTTCAAGTGAAATAACTTTTAATTATGATAAATAATATTGTTCTAAATTAAAATTTCTATAACATTAGATAAAATAAATTTATTTCGATTTTAGAAAAATTAAGAATGAAAAAAATGTAATGCTAAATACAAAATATCATAAAATAAAAATGCTTTCCATTTTATTTAAATTACAAGCAGCAAAAAAAAAAAAAAAAAAAAAAAAAAAATCGACAATAACCGGTGTTTAATTTTAAACTTCGCAATATATCTCTTAGAAGACGATTTTTTTTAATAATCAAAATTATACATAATAAATTAGAAATAATTTTACTAAGATTTTATTCTTGAAAAATCTTTTTTTTTTATTAAAACGATATTCTAAGCTTCCAGATATATTTATATATAAAAGAGGAGATGACTTATGGCATATCTTTATTCTAATAAAATAAATTTTGCTATTTCGTTATACTTTCCTCGGCAACCTTAATTTATAAATCAGACTATGTTTGAATTTTTTTTTCTCGAGCCACGAAATTTTTATTCAACCAGTGATTAAAGATGCAGGTTTTTTCCCCCATTTACTGCATCGTTTGCAGATAAAATAACCAGAAAAAATTTAAACCTTTAAACAAAGAAAACAATTTCAATTTTTTTCTTGTTTTCTAAATATTTATTTTTTTAAACAGGAAATCATTGTTCCTAAGTTCATTCGACCTCTTGAATTCGTAACAGAGAATAACATCATTAAAAATATCTTATTTACCTTTAAACTTCCTTTGCACTATCTGACTCTTTTATCACTTTTGTTAATGTTTATTTATAATGCTTCCTAGGCGCTTCTTTCCTTATATTTGAATGACATCTGGCATTCATTCATATTTCAATATAACCTCTATTGTTTATTAACCTTACTCACACCCAGCTAGATACCTTGAGTTTCCCTATGTGTTCCTCTTTCTTAGAACTTTGATAACTCTGCTTTACGGAAGCTAAAATAATTATGAATGATTATGGCCGTTCTTCATAGCTATTTTGTAAATAGGTAGACAGAAATATAATGCGATGAATTTAAAAATAATACTTTAAAGTTTCGTTTTGTTTCCCACACAAAATCAAATATGGAATTTACTAATTCGAACGTTTTTTTTTTTTTGTCCAAATTCTTAGATAATTCACTCTTAGATTATTTTTTTCCATTTTTCAGTTATTTGCGTTGATTACATACACCTTTATCATGTGTTTTTAAGGACTATATGCAAATAATTTTTTAAAGCTTTTAATTCATTAAGGGATTTTACTGTTTGTGTAATGCATTCAAAATAATTATACGTAAATAATTTTTTAAGATCTTGATTCATTAAAACATTTTACTATTGTGTAATGTATTCAAAATAATTGTATGTAAATAATATTTTAAGATTCTCAATTTATTAAAAAAGTTTTACTGATGTGCAATGCATTCAAAATAATTGTATGCAAATAATTTAAAAAAAAGCTTTTAATTCATTAAAGGATTTTACTGTTGTGTAATGTATTCAAAATGATTGCAAACAAATGATTTTTGCACTGTTGTACAGTGAAAAAGGCAATTAAAATTGCAAAAATTGTCGAAATTTCAAAAACTTTGAGGTTTTAACTTTATTATACTGTTTATCTAGTACTGTTGAATTGTACTGTTTATCTAGATGTTTATTGTATAACTGCTATATTCGAAAACATTTGTATTGTTTATTAATATTATATATTTATCAAATATTTTTACTTACATTTATTAATTTTTTTACGTTTTAATTAATATTTGTTTGTTTTCTTTTCATGTTTTTGCATTTATTATTTACTAGCCACCTTTGGCGACCAGCTGTTTCGCCATGAGTAAAGCGTTCTAAAATTTTCAATTAAATCATATATTCATTAGCCTTGTAGTAATTCCGAGAATTGATTGACCTGAAATTAATATTTTCTTCAAGATGATGGACGGAAAGTTCTAAAAGTACACCTTTTCCTAATAATATTCTTTAATTTTATAAATCAGTCAGTTTTAATCATCGGTTATGCTTCTAAAATATTAAAAATGCTTTTTTGGTGATGTTGCCAAAATATTAAATATGTTTTTTTAAAGAGAGCGAGAAAGGGAAAAATGTATTGAGTTAATGATATAGATATTGCAAACGATTGTAGAAACCTTTGCTTTGCATTCATTTTTTAAAGAAAATATCACATTTTATATTTATTTTATTTTATCCAGTCACGTGCTAAAAACATGATTAAAATATTTCTTTAAAAATTCGTTAAAAATAGAGGCTTATGTTATAAACTAAAAAAAAACTGATACCGTTCGAAAGCTAATTTTTTAATCTTTAAATTGATGTAAAAATCATGTTTGTGCAATAATATGTTTGGAAGTTATAGCCGAAAAACGTCGAAATTTCGCTTAAATTTTAATTAATTCAAATTCTAATTAAAAATTCGAAAAAAGGGCTCCGAGGTGCACATTCCGGACCTCCAAGGTATACATGTACCAAATTTGGTAGCTGTAGGTCCAACGGTCTGGCCTGTAGAGCGCCAACGCGCACGCACGCACACACACACTCACACACACACACACGCACGCACACACACGCACACACACACACGAACGCACGCACACACACACACACGCACGCACGCACGCACGCACACACACACACACACACACACACACACACACACACACACATTGAGCTTTATTATAAGTATAGATTAAAAATAATTATATATTAATACATTTACGAGTTGCATTTTTGCATTGCATTTTTAGTTTATACACTTTTTTAATTTCTGCATCTTTCTTCTTCTTTTTTTAAAGTTTTTTGCACACTCGTTCGTCAAAAAAAATTTGAACTTAGATTTTGACTAATCTCCATATTTTAGACCTCCCTGATTGTAAAAGCAAGTTTTTGGAAAAATGTCTGTCTGTCTGTGATAAACAACCCAGAAACACTTTGAGCTAAAGGAAGAAATTTCGTACACGACTTTTAAACCAAATTCTGAGGAAGTTTGTCTGCTTGACGGTTCGAATATATTATAAAGTGATAACTACAAAACGAACAAAGATAGGTAGATAAAATTCTGTACACAGATTTAATATCTAATGAGTAGACACCTATCAAATTTTAAAACCAAATTCAGGAAATGCTTGACTTGGTCTGTATTCTCAAAACGTAATTTAACGAACTCAAAGCACAACTTAAACATATCAAATTCGGTAGAAGAGTTTTTAATTTCAAGTGAAGATTTGTGTGAACTCGGTCAAGAAAAACATGTCAAAAAAATGATTTTTGGATATTATAAAAGCATGCCAGGGATCAGTCGCCAAATTCGACAAAGAATAATACGATGCATTCAGTAAAAATGTGAAATTTATGCCAAAAGCTAATATTTCGAAACTACTGTCGGCCAAAATCATGTAAAGCGTTTTCGGCATGGCAAGTATATTATAGAGTATGCTAGAAAGTTTTGTGGAGACCTCGTCAGTTTGTTCTTAATACGAACTTTTCAATGTGATCCCTTTAACTTTCAACTAACCAAGTTCTGATGAACACAGCTGTACAGAATTTTCAGAGTTCTAAATTCGCATAGAAAAACTTAGAAAGTAAATTGATCACTTAAAACAAATATATCAACATCTCATACAAACTATCAAATTATTCCCAGCAATTAATTATAATTCATACTTAAATACAAAGTGACATATCTTAATAGCATCTCTGCGTGTCTGAGAACGCAGAACTTGATTTCATAAATTGCAACAAACGCCCTTCATGATTATCATTCCGCTCCATTTCGCTTTGTTATAATGTCGATGCTGTTGTACTCAGAGCCGTTGGGAAATGAAAGATGATTCATTCATTAGATGCATGCAACACAGGGAAATGGAACCCGCCACCACTTAACGATTAATTAATGTCATCCAGTCCCTGATATTTTCATTGCATATAGGTATTTGCAGTTTGGGTATTTACCTGTGTGCTGGATAAATATAATTTCGGTTATTTTAGATACTTGCGTAGGCAGAACCTGACAAAGGCAAGGCAATAAAGGCCTTATCACACGGCAAAATATCGTCGACACTTTCCATCAGCAAACGACAGCGAAAGTGATGTCACTTCAAAGTTTCACATGATTGGTTGAATTTCGTTTGCGGACAATATTTCTGACGACATTTTCGAGCTGGTTAGAAAATGTTGTCGATTTTCTAACAGCTCGAAATGTCTTCGATTATGAAACTTGCTTGACCGGTTTTTGAGTGTAGAAACGGAAAAATGCTGACGAAATTTCACCGTGTGATAAGGCCTTAAGGGGCAGCTAGTCCGGACTCCCACATCTCAGCCTCCTCCTCCCCCAAATCGAACAAAAAGTTTATTTTGTGCTTCCTTCTTCAATGAATTAAAAAAAAAAATACCAGTACAGTGTAAAATCAGTTAGCTTCTGCATTAATCTATCATATGAACACAAAAAAATCTATATTTCGTAAATCCGTGGCTTTCTAGGGTGGAATTCAGCTAAATTTTCACAATTACGATGGACAAATTTGGCCAATCAAAAGCCTGTACACATTTTTACACACCGCAAAATGCTATATGTTTACAAAAAATACAGGCTAGTGATTGGCATAATTAAGCCATCGTAATTCCGAACATTTATCTGAATTCCGCACTAATGTCTCGCAATGAAATGAATTTTTCGTTGCTATATGACCTAATTAACAATCAGAAAACTGCATTTTGGGTATTTGGGAACAAAAATCCGTACAGTGTAAAATCCATCAGCTTCTTCATTAATCTATCATATGAACACACAAAAAAATCTATATTTCGTAAATCCGTGGCTGTCTAGGGTGGAATTCAGCTAAATTTTCACAATTACGATGGACAAATTTGGACAATCAAAAGCTTGTACACGTTTTTACACACCGCAAAATGTTTACAAAAAATACAGGCTTGTGACTGGCTTAATTGAGCCATTGTAATTTAGCGAACATTTAACTGAATTCCGCCCTAATATCAGCAAGGAAATGAATTTTTCGTAGCCAGATGACCTAATTAACAATCAGAAAACAGCATTTTGGAAATTTGTGAAAAGTTTCCGAATTGCAAGGGACTTTATAGCTATTTTAGGTTTAAGTCAAATTTCTTGTGATATATCTATAATGAGGTGAACAATTCAAATACCTCCACAAAGTTCGGTTCTTAATTACTGAAGCAGTAAAGGGCCACAAAGAAGTTTTTGTCTTGGGCCCCAAATAGGCAATAATCAATTAATTAGCAATAATTCTTTAACAAAATCAATAATCAAATCACATCAATTATCAGATGTCAAACATTTATTGTCCACATTGATGGATAATGTGCATATCCATAAGTGGTAATCAAATGTTCTTTCATATCAACCTTCTCTACACGAATTTTCCTTTTTTGGGGGATATGAATTAGGGTGATATAAGTCTTGCTTTAGATGAAAGGAAAAATGTTTTAGAATATCCTAGTATTAATATAATATAAAATAATTAAAAAACAGTACGATGGAAATATCTATCATCATGCAAATTTACATGTTAAGCTCAGTGCAAAATCTCCAATTACCTCTCTTCGAAATTTCTCCATACATTATTGCTTTTATCAGCAAAAAAATCCCATATTAGTTCTAATAAATATTCAAGGAATCGTTTCTTCCGACCGTAATAACAGCGGAATGACAAGTTCAAACCCGCTACAATGATTGTGACTCTTGATTGTTTTTGACAGCTACGTTCCTTATTAAGCAATAGTCGTGAAAAAAGTAGCCAGCAACTACCAATTTACAATACACCTGTTTGAATACAATTTTTGTTCATTATATATTATGATGTAAATCTTCATCATCATGCAAAGAAGAGTTAATCGTTATTTTAAGGAGCTATAGGACTTTTAAAAGCTTAAGCAGATCTCGAAAGTTGGTCAAATGTAATAAATGTCCCTAACGTAAGAAAAAATTCTTAAATATATTTTTCAATCACAGGCCTTTAACATAATTATGAATTTTTATGTTAGTGAAATTATTTTTATTAATTAAAATATGCGTAAAAAACATGTTCTGTATAAATTTTGTTTGAGCGCAAAGTTTTTCAGAAATGAGCAACTTATAATATTAAATATTACAACAATTTACTCCTAAGGAATATAATTTGATAATCATACTATTTGACAAATATTTTGATAGATCTACTGGTGTTATTTTACTTTTTATATTATTAAAACATGATAACGATTTAAAAAAAAAAACATTTTTAGCATACAAGCAAGCATTAAAAAGTACATATAATAAAGATTTGATTCTGCATGCTTTTTTTAATCTATACTTATAATAAAGCTCAATGTGTGTGTGTGTGTGTGTGTGTGTGTTGGCGCTCTACAGGCCAGACCGTTAGACCTACAACTACCAAATTTGGTACATGTATACCTTGGAGGTCCGGAATGTGCACCTCGGAGCCCTTTTTTCGAATTTTTAATTAGAATTTGAATTAATTAAAATTTAAGCGAAATTTCAACGATTTTCCGCTATAACTTCCGAAAATATTATTGCACAAACAGGATTTTTACATCAATTTAAAGATAAAAAAATTAGCTTTCTAATGGTATCAGTGATTTAATGTATAACTTAAGCCTCTATTTTTAACGAATTTTTAAAGAAATATTTTGACCATGTTTTTTTGAGCACGTGACTGAATAAATAAAAGAAAACAATGACGGAAGTTGAAATAATAAAAAAAACAATCATTGTAAATCAAGTCTAAAGAAATGATACTTTTAACACGTGACTGAATAAAATAAAATAAATATAAAATGTGATATTTTCTTCAAAAAATAAATGCAAAGCAAATGATTCTAAGAAATCGTTTGCAATATTTATTTCATTAACTCAATAAATCTTTTTTATTTACGGTAAACCTGATTGAATTTAGACAGGATATGCATTGAAATCCCGACTTAATGGCATATTTATGTAATCGTTTGCAATATCTGTATCATTAATTCAATACATTTTTTCCCTTTCTCGCTTTCTTTAAAAAAACATATTTAATATTTTGGCAACATCATTGAATTTTTTTTAAATATTTTGGAAGCATAACCGATGGTTAAAACTGACTGATTATAAAATTAAAGAATTTTATTAGGAAAAGGTGTACTTTTACAACTTTCCGTCCATCATCTTAAAGAAAATATTAATTTCAGGTCAATCAATGCCCGGAATTACTTCAAGGCTAATGAATATGTGATTTAATTGAACATTTTAGAACGCTTTACTCATGGCGAACCAGCTGGTCGCCAAAGGCGGCTAGTTACATATGTATCAGCATACCTGGAAAATTTCATACTGATACGATAAGCTATTTTTGTTCAGACCTGTTCGCAAACTCCGAAAATTTAGAATAGAGAAAAATGATATTAAATCAAATGTTTCTGAGTGAAAAGTCGACAGAGAATCTTCACGTTTTTGACTACATAACTTAAATAAATATACACACATGAGCCATTCTAAAAATGTTCAGAAGAATTTCGGCTATCAAATGAAATTATTTTTAAAAAATTCCGAAAAATTAAAGGTTTAAAGGTCTTGTAAAATTAAAGGTTTAAAGGTCTTTCGATGCTTAAGCTGAAATGTTTTGTTTGCAATCTTTCGATCCAATCTAAAAATTAGTCGCATCTTTTCCAATAAACTTCTAAGTCTTTTACTAAATGTCTTCTAAGACCAGCTTTTAAATGCTCCTTAAATAAATTTCTGAGATTTTTTCTATTTTTCAACCAATTAGAGGTAAAGCAAACTCACACTCAAATCAATATCTAAGTCAAGCATTAATAATAGAAGAAAAAAATTATAAAACCACAGGTAAATAAAAAAAATGAATTATTTTCTGCTATTTAATTTTTCAAATATACTATGCCTCTTTCCAGAAGGAAAAAAAGTATTTTGTGATTCAAAGCTATTGGACGCATGCGCAGAAACGTTTGTCATGTGATTAGTTCAACGTGAATCGACTCTATTATGAATCAGAGGGCACTTCATGAGCATATTTATCATCTTCTCCACCTTCCCCCTAGGATGGTGACGGATACTGACAACTCCCCAACCCTCTTCCTGTTTATCATGCAGCTTGGAATTCATGGTAGGTTGATTGGTGGTTCTCCCCTTCACGATTATCTATATGGCTTGTTGACCTTCCCCAACCCTTTTCATCCATTTCGTCCTCCAATAATGCTGATGTCTTCAGCGAAACATTAGGAGGGAAACGATTAAAGGACTGCTTCAAAAGGGTTGTAATTTATTATTTAAGGTGTTAAAAAAGGACATGAGAAACTCAAAGAATATTATTTTTAAAAAATTCTAGGGTAGTTCTTTAACTTTTTTTTTCGTATTAAAAAGTGTATGGAATATAGTAATTATCAAATAATAATAATAAACACGTACAACTCAAAGAATATTATTTGAAAAATCTCCAGGATATGTCTTTCACTTTTTTTACGTATTAAAAAAAGTATATGGAATATAGTAATTGCCAAATAATAATAATAATAAAAAATTCGCAAAAAAAAATTGAGAGAGAGAGAGAGACGAATTGCCATGTTTTATAGATATTTTTGAGTCTGAATAGACCTTTTACATTCTTGCAATTTTGTTTATTTGCTGGTCAAAGTGATAGCTTAACGATTGAATTTACACTAAACCTGTAAATGAAAATTAAATTTTGGAAAGAAATTCATCGATTAGAAATTTGTCTACCCGTGTGGGTTAAATATATAAAATTGGGTATATGAATTTACAGTAAACCTGCAAACCAATGATAAATTTTGGTCAACATTCAGCGACTAGAAATCTATCTACTAGTGTGCAGTGAATGAAGTTGTCTAACCGTGTGCACTAAATACAATGATTCAATTCGAGATCAAAAGAGTAGACAAAAGTATATTGATTTTATCCATCCTTTGAACTGATTGGAGCAGGTGTCGTCCGAGGTGTTTATATTTTTAAGAACTTAAGCCAGTTAAAATACACACGAAGTTACTTTACTTATGCTGTTCACAAGATAATATCGGAAAAGCATTAAACATATAAATTTTTGAACGATGGGAGACTTTGGGTTATAGGGATCATGATCGGTGAAGAACTGAAGACATTTTTTTCGAAGTTTTGTCATGAGAATCATTGCTATAGGTAGTCTTCTTCTATACTTATAATAAAGTTCAGTGTGTGTGTGTGTTGGCGCTCCAGACCGTTGGACCTACAGCTACCAAATTTGGTACATGTATACCTTGGAGGTCGGGAATGCGCACCTCGGAGATCTTTTTTCGAATTTTTAATTAGAATTTGAATTAATTAAAATTTAAGCGAAATTACGACGCTTTTCCGCTATAACTTCCGAAAATATTATCGCGCAAACATGATTTTTACATCAATTTAAAGATAAAAAAATTAGATTTCGAATGGTGTTTTAATGTATTACTTAAGCTTCTATTTTTAACGAATTTTCAAAGAAATATTTTAACCATGTTTTTTTTTTTAGCATGTGATTGGATAAAATAAAAGAAAACAATGACGGAAGATCAAATTAAAAAAAAGAAAACTATCATCCCGGAATAAATCTAAAGAAATGCAACTTTCAGCACGTGACTGAATAAAATAAAATAAATAAATTGTGATATTTTCTTTAAAAAATGCAAGGCAAAGGATTCTATGATCGTTTGCAATATTTAAGTCATTAATTCAATAAATTATCTTTATTTATACAGGATATGCATTCAAATTCCGGTCTATTGGCCAATTTGTAAAATATTATTAATAAAGAAAAGATTAATTTTAGGCCAATCAATGCCTGGAATTACTTCAAGGCTAATGAATATGTGATTTATATGAAAATTTTAGAACGCATTACTCATGGCGAACCAGCTGGTCGCCAAAGGCGGCTAGTATATAACTAAAAGCGAAAACGGTGTTTTACTATATTTCGTCTTTCGGTGATTCACAAAACAATAACAAAAAAAGGTTAATATATTTATTATATTTTTATTTTATTCTTCGTATAGTCTTAACTGTAAGCGGATCTTTCTATAGCAACGAATATTGAGTCATTGTGATGCACTCAGATATGACATTACTCATTAAGAAGTTACCCCATTTGAGTTAATCCATGATGACGTGATGCATGTCAAAAGAGATAAGCATGTTTTTTACATATCACATTCGTAGAGAGAGATATTAAACCCTAATGTAACATAAGACAGTCTGTCACAAGATATTAGACGACAGCTAGGTATATTATGTCACATGAGCTAACTCCTTAATGGAGAGACTTCAATTTTTAAAACTTAAATTCTGCCAAGTAAGATATATCTTAATTAACAGAGAGAACTAATTCTTTAAAAGATATTTTAAGATTGCTTTCTATTCAAAAAAACTTTTTTCTTTGATGTCATAACCGTTTAGTTATTATCTCTTGTCAGCTTAACGTATTGATCGCTATGGATGACTGAATCCACAAGGTAGGGAATATTTGTAAAATGCGAACGATGAATCACGGTAAAAAGATTTGTTTTCGCTTTTCGTATTTTATCATTTTCTTATATTGCAACTTAAGGTATCCGACTACGTTCGAAGGACAATTTTTGAAAAATTGGATTTTTTAGAACCTATTAATAATTTTTAGTTACATTGTCAATTATAAACACTATAAATACAAAAAAAAATATTTGAAAATATAATATATTTTAAGAAATAAGATAATTTCTAGTAAATTTTAATGAAATTTAACCAAAATGGCTAATAACACTCTACACAAAATGGTAATGCAGCAGTCCTGTTTTTCTTTGTACTCAAGTTATAGAATACAATGATGAATGAAATGAAC
>JAPMOQ010053166.1:0-17292 GCA_026543055.1 Argiope trifasciata | reverse complement strand
TAAGGGAAATGGAACCAAAACTAGGAATCGAAGCTAAAAAATTATTTCATATTCGAAGAAGAATAAAATTTAAAAAACTATTAAAAAAACTATTATTGTATTTAATGAACATTAATGTTGCTTCTACCAAATTACAGATGAATTTATGTAAATTAGTAATGTAGGCAAAGTAAAAAGGTATACAATAGAATCAAAATTACAACAAATAGAAAAATAATTCTTTTTTTCTATTTGTTGTAATTTTGATTGCAACAATTTAGACACAATGATAGTTTTTTTAATAGTTCTTTTAAAATTTTATTTTTGTTCGAATATAAAATAATTTTTTAGTTTCGTTTTCGGTTCCGGTTCCGTAATTTTTTTTGTTTCCTCTTATATTTCTAATATATATATATATATATATATATATATATATTCAAGCGTCACCTTCAACCAAGGGATTCAAAATAAGGGTTCTTTTCTTCCGTGAGAAATCTCAGTTTTGGTCGGTCAGTATTGACCCTTCGTGAACAGAGAATCCCCTGAAATTAAGGCCTAACAGACACACCAATTTTTACAGAAATGAAACAAAACAATAATTAAAAAAGAATATCACTACCAATTTGAGCAAAAATATACAATAACATAAATTAAACTATATAAGAACATTCAAAACTTATAATATTGCAGCATAAAGAACGTTTGCCACGAGTTCAGTCGCCGAATGGTCAAAGCACGTGATACAAACCCAGAATTTGCCGGTCCGTCGCTCGTCATGACTCTTACGTCCAAGGCATGGATTTCTAGTTTGTTTCCTTATGTTCTCTCGCATTCTAGAATTTTCCTTGTTATGCAAATTAATTGTTCCTCGAATATTCTGTTCTTGTGTAAAAGCTGAGGATCTCCCAATCACAGTGTTCTTAGTTCAGAGTTGAGTTCATAAATTGATTTTACTCTGCTTCTTGTGTCATCTTGAGTTCTATCTACCTGACAATATTAAAAAAAAACTATTGTAAATTTTTTGCAGAACTAAAGAAAAAAGTAGTAAATAAACATCTGAGCAATGCACAGCATTACAAACATTTTTTTTAAAAGTGATATTTTCATAGTTTTTCTAAAAGCGGTTCTTTTATAGTTTTTTTAAACGGCTTACCTCATCAAACAAACTGACGGATATATTTTTTACAAAGCTTCTGTTTTAGATATAAAAAGGTATCGTGGAAAATGGGATTCAGCAACCACAGAAAACTACAAAATGAAAAATAAAGTACATTTTACCGGCAAAACATTCTTGTCGAAAATCATTGTGGAAACTTCGTTTCCCATTTTCCAAGCATGTTTTTCGCATTTCTTTTGCAAAGGAGACTATATTCCCAAACCTGCATTTCCTTCTACCATCAGTGCTGGTAAAACCTACACATGTAGCTATTTAGACTGCGATCTACCGTCGATAAAAAAGTGTTTTGGGCATTTTTTTACCTTTATGCTGTTTTTTTTATCTTCAAACAGCACTAAAGAGCACTTTTTTTATTATTGTGGAAAACCACATTCAAAAAACGTTTGAAAGTAAAATGTATTCCATTTTGTATCCCAAATTCCGCTTTAGAAACAGTGTTTGAAACTCGACTGACGACCCAAATTATCTGCCAGTGTTAAAATAGCTTATTTTAGCTGACAATTTAATAAAAATAAAATCAATAACTAAAAAAAACACACTTTGTTAGAAGCAGTACTCTTGTCCATTATATACTTACCATAAGATAAAACAAAAATATAAGAAGGCAGTTCTCAGCTAACTACTGAGTGTTTTTAAAGTTCTCCAGAGATAAAAATATACATGTTTTAAAGATATCTGGAATAACAGTCCGATGAATATTTATCCCAATTTTGTAAGTAAAGCTGAACTCGAGCTCGTTTGATGCATTGATATAAATTGTACGTGGTATTTGTATAAATAAAATAAAAATTCAGAGTAGTCTGTACGCTGTCATAATCCTAATTTTTGATTCAGTTTTCTGTAAGTATTGAAGACAAATAATGAGAAACATAGAATTGATTTTAGAGTACATAGAATAGATTTTAGAGTACTTTACAACTTTTCTTTAAAATATAATTTTTACTGTATTTATTCAAGTATCAAGTAGTTTAAAATATTATTTTTGCAATATTGATTAAAGTATCAAGTACTTTAAATTATTATTTATACAATATTTATTCAAGTATTTTTACAAGAATTATTCAAGTTTCTTCAAGTATGCCCACAAATAATAAGAAACATAGAATAGATTTTTGAGTACTTTAGAGTGCATAAATAGATTTTACAGTACTTTACAATTTTACTTTAAAATATAATTTTTACAAAATCCATTCAAGTATCAACTACTTTAAAATATTATTTTTATAGTATTCAGATAAATTTATACTTTACAATATTATTTTTACAAGAACTATTCAAATTTCTTCAAGTATGCAAACAAATAATAAGAAACATAGAATAGATTTTAAAGTACTTTGCAATTTTAATATAATATATTATTTTTGCAATACTATTATACTTTATATTATAACTCACGCTGATATTCAGTGTCTGGCGTGTACTTTTCAGAAACATCACCTATGAGCGTCTATGAACATCAAGCTTGAGATTCAGCTTTAACATTATTTTCTTTTAAAATCTGACTTGTGTTCAATACTATTATTGAATTTTCTGCAACAATTCGTCAATTAATTCTTTCCTATTAATAAAAAACATTGTTTCAGAGACTGAAAATTGCTATTTCATCTTAAGTATTTCCATTTTTGTTAAAGGGAAACACAGATCGTTTAAAATTAACTTTCTACCTTCGACTCATCACTTATATTTGGATTTTATCACGCCCGAAAGCACTCGGAAATAAATACTGCATGGTCGGACAACAATGGTGGGAACTATGGTTGACTTCTAAAGGTCATCACTGGCCGCGGTATAATCCTCCGTAGGAAGTACGTCCCATCAACAATGGGGAAGTGAGATCCCCCAACCATGCTCGAAGCATCTCATCCCCAATTACGAGATCTCTCCCGGGCGGTCTGTTAATTACATAAGTCATCTGACTGACCTCCGACCTGCCCAAAGGCCACTTTAAAAACATGAAAACAGCACCAGACAATACTAGATCCCACTCCTTTTGCAAAGCATTGCCCCTTGTCACAATGAAGCCCAGAAAGCATCTTCCACTGCCCTGCCATTGCTGCAGCCCTCTTTGAACTCTTTCGAGGGAAGATGTTCCGTACACCCTTCAGGCTTGCTGAGCTCGTCCTAAAGACTTTGGGACACATTGGAATTGTTTATCATCCGTAGAAAACGACAGTAACAACAAACCATGATAAATTACAAAATGTTAAAACGAAGCTAAAATAGTGACTTCAGATTAATGAATAAAAATCTATGGATTTTTAAAAAAGGCAAAAAGGTTCTTAGAACCTTTCCAAAAAGGATTTTTGTGGATTAGTATAAGAAGTAGAAACTTGAGCTGGTTGGTAGAGCGTCAGTCTTGTAGCCGAAAGGTGGCGAATTCTGCCCTCGTCTCTTCCAAAGACTGCCGTGTTGGCTCATGGCAGTGGGGGCACGTTGAATATGCACTCCAAGTTCCCATACCTCTGAGGGTACTAATTCGGTCTCTGATTCGGATCTAAATTCTGACATGTGCATGGATGAATGAGTTCAACCACCCCCTAAAGAGGCTTGTGTCGTGTATGTTCGTGTAAAAGTCGTCCTTTCACCAGAACGGTGCTCGTTCACAGCAAAAGATGTACACCTCTGCCTTCATTCAAAAGAGCTCCACTCATTCGGGCTTGGTATAACCAAGTGGCATTAGACCCACCAACACCACCAGTTGCAACTTAAGGACATAACTTTCTTCAGTGTGATAACAGTTTGTGGTTTGCATAACTATCTCTGAGCACAAGTTGGAGCAATAAAAACTCAAGCCTCTTAAAGATTATTCCAGTGATCGAAATGAGAATTTTCATCACTCTGTTTTCGTTTATTCTGTTTTAACAATTTTCACATTGTCTAACATTTCTTGGGAATTTCTATTTCTTGTATAATTGTTTTTAATGGAAATATCATGCAACTACGCCAACGTTCATGAGCATATCTTGTTTTTCAATATGCCAAATATGATTCAGCTGCAGTTGCATCGATAATTCCTGATAATGCAAATGTTGCAGCTTACTTACAGCTATTTAATAATTTACTGGATAAATTTGAAACAATATGTAGATTTGCCATCCTTATGATTTTGCCTTCATCGGGTGTATTCAGTTTATTTCTATCTGATCTTAATCAGCTTATTTGCAATGATTGTCAGTATTTTGCCCCAGATGTTACGAAAGGGTTACACTCATTAATTATTTTATAACAAACTAGTTGGTAGCTGGCGCGTTGCTGCCGCAGAAGAAATAATCTTGGAAATATTGTTTGGAATTTGAATTATTTATCTTACTTCATTAAGAATGATAGGAAGATTGATATTTATTTTCTTATCAGCAATCAATAATTTCATTGAAATTGAAGGACATATAAAGGATAAGTATAAATACCATTTATTCTATTTTTATTATTCTATTCTAAAAACAAATATTTATTTCTATATATTAGATTTATGCATTCTTCTAGAATTGTAAAGCTTAGTGTTATTCCAGAATGGTGATGAAATAAATTCATGATTCGCTTAATATTCATCCAGAATTCTTAAGTTTAATGTTAAAAAATGTGATTAAATTATTTTCCTTTAAAATGGATTAAAGATAGACCATTTATACCATAAAATTGATAATATAGTTGAAAATATAATTTTTCGAAGACTAAGATGGTGCAAAATTATTTGTACTTTAATATTTTCTGAAGTTACTACAAAAAATGCTAAAAATGTATTAAATGTTTAAATAAAATTTCAAACCTATAGGATTGTTCCACTAAAACTTCCTCACACACTCTCTAAGAAAACTATTACCTCAGAAAAAGCCTTACATTGCATTTGTGTGCAATAGTTACGAAATATTGACGTCTATCTTGAATTTAGCAACTTTAGTCAATGTGTTGTGCCTCCTCGGCGAGTTATTTACAATAATCCTTAGTTAATAGATGCTGTAAATAAGTCCGAAAATATTGTTTATGCATTAGATAATTTAACTATGCCTATAAGCATCCCGTAAGTGCAATTAATAAGTATTCAAAGCTTCATCGCAATCGGATGAGCGGTACGGCAGCACGTAAGAGACTTGCAGATAAACATTCATTTTTATTTAAATAGATGGAGATGTGATATCTTTTTTTTAAAAAAGGCAGCAATATATAGTGGCTTTTGATTGCTGCTTGTTTACCATCAGATGTGGGTATAATTGTACGCCTGCTAATTAATACAAATTTAAGTTAATGGCCGAGAATTCTCCGCCTAAAGTTTATATCTTAATTCAACAGGAAATTAGAGTTTCTATTTATTATCCATTGTGAGCAATAAAACAGGAATTGCTCAGTTATGTATTGAAGTCCTTTGTGTACACTTTTGTGGAAATAAGTATAAAAATCTAATAATATTGTTACGGATTTCCTATATCCTAAAATCCGTCGGGTTCTTTTTTACCTCGTTTATATAGTGGTTGTGTATGGTGTTAGAGATGATGAACACACAGAAGGGTCAGTCCTTTAGTTGACGGACACAACACAGACGTTTATTTACAGGACGAAGTCAGGACAGCACAAAGACGACAAATATTCACAACACAACTATGTACAGGAGACAACTATTTACAGCCGAGACGTACACACAGGACAGCACACTGCAGATAGTAGTCCACAGGCAGAATTTCTGTAGTGACAATGTCCACAGAGCGGCCAGACAGGATTCAGCCGGAGAGGGAATCTTTAAGGGAATCGGTTTACACCGCCTGGGTCTCTCCAGAACAGGCTGAAACTATTCCTCTATATTTTCTTGCCTTTGCTGTCGACTCACTACTTCGCAGTTCGGAACAGCTCCGTTCCCGACGACGACACAACGGGCTACGACACAGGCTTCGTCAGAATAGGCCACACAACAGTCCTCCGTTCATGACTCCTCAGTTCAAGGCCTCTCTCTCTCTTAGGTCTTTTAGATAAATTCCACAGCGCTACTTGTCTTCGTTGAACACTAGATCGTTCAGCTTTGGCTTCTCTCCACTGCCGCACTTCGGCTTGACTCCACTGGATTCTTCCCCAGATCAACTTTCCCTTTTCTCCGCTGCTTCGCTTCGACTTTATCCGACTCGATTGATTCACACTAACTTACACCGAAGCCTCCTGCCTTATATATATATACACCGGTAGTAGGCGGGGCTAACATTTTCTGGACAAATCAGGAGCGTTCTAGCTGGATCTCGGTTCCTAGTGGACGGATCGGAAAAATTCTCGATGTTTCAGGTACTTTCCATTTTGTCGCCAAATTCGTCGCCAAATGGTCGCCAAGTTTGTCACCAAGCCTTGGGACCTCTGACGTCACTCCCATTCACTATTCAATACATATTACTGTCAATCTCTCTTCCTTACGATGACAGTATTAGCGCGGGAAAGCAAAACCACAGGTTCGTAACATTGCTCCTTTCTTCAAAGACTGACGTCCCGGCAGTCCTAGTTCAATCCACTGGCTGATGTAAACAATCTTTATTCTGGCGTTGAGCGACTACACACATTCGGTAATGACATCCTCACTCAATTGGCGACAGCGAAAGATCCGTCCAAATCTTCATATTGATTTTGGTCTAACTCTTCTTCTCCGTTTCGGGTTGTACATCCAGACTTGATATCGTTCCCTGAAATGCAGGATGTCCCATGGAGCTAAACACGGTATCTTATCGGAATTCTCCGGGATGAATTTCCTAAAAGCTGGTCGGTTGGTTACTTTAAATTTCTTCAATTTTCGGGTACTTTCCATTTTAATAGTGACAATGTCCACAGAGCGACCAGACAGGATTCAACCGGAGAGGGAATCTTTAAGGGATTCACTTTACACCTCCTGGGTCTCTCCAGAACAGGCTGAACTATTCTTTTGTCTCTTCTTGCCTTTGCTGTCGACTCACTGCTTCGCCCAACGGGACTACTCCTTAGTTCGGGACGACGGCACAACGGGCTACGACACACAACGCAGGCTTCGTCAGTATATGCCACACAACAGTCCTCCGTTCAGGACTCCTCATTTCAAGACCTCTCTCTCTCTTAGGTCTTCTCGATAAACTCCGACACGTTACTTGTCTTCTTCGTTGAACACTAGATCGTTCAGCTTCGGCTTCTCTCCACTGCCGCATTTCGGCTTGACTCCACTTGATTCTTCTTCAGATCTCCTCTCCTATTTCTCCACTGCTTCGCTTCGATTTTATCCGACTCGATTGATTCCCACTGACTTCGCAACCGCCTGCCTTATATAGTGATGGAGGGCTGACATCTTCTGGACCAATCAGGAGCGTTCTGGATGGATCTCGGCTCTTAGTGGAAGGATCGGGAAAATTCTCGATGTTTCGGGTACTTTCCATTTTGTCGCCAAAGTCGCCAAATTCGTCACCAAATGGTCGCCAAGCCTTGGGACTTCTGACGTCACACCCATTCCCTATTCAATACATATTACTGTCAATCTGTCTTCGTTACGATTACAGTATTAACGCGGGAAAGCAAAACCACAGGTTCGTAACAATATATTTACTACATTACACATGATTCTAAAAAATATATTTTAACGAACAATCATTTTTGATCAACGAGAAATTTGAGTTTTTCATTCAGAGAACAATATTTTGATTACGTCTCAAATACCTCGCTAACTCAAGAACTGTGGATAAATACAAAACTTTTCCATCAAAAGACATCAAATTGTGGAAACTGAAATTGATTTTTACACTTAATGTTTTGAAATAATAAAGAACCATAATTTCACCCAATACTGGCGCATTACAGGATCAAATCATAAATTATTAAATCCCAAAAGTGTTGAAAAATTTTAAAGCAAAATATTTTATATTTTTTGAATATAAAAATGAGCATTAAATTATCAGATGAAGAATGTAACTTTAGAAGATTACGAAATAAAGATGACAGTAAAACTTATTGCTTATCACTAATTCAAGCACCTAAAAAGAAAAAAATATCGATGATAGAGCAAATTTGCTTGTCACAGTTTCAATGTAAATACAAATAATGGTTGTATACTTTGTAATAAGTACCCTTTTTATAAGTACTATTTTCCAATATATATCGATATATGGCTTTATATAAGTACTGTTTTCTAATATAGGGTGATATATGGCTTTATATAAGTACTATTTTCCATCACTTTTGGTGAAAATGCGCCTGTGTGCAACATCTGCCAAGTTCAATTTACTGTTCATCATATTTTAATTGACTGCCTTGTCTTTAATTCTTATCATTCTCGTTTAATTACCACGTGGTTAACATTACAAGACTTGGTGGGTGAAAAAGGCCACCCAAATATTTTTAAATTCCGACGGGCTATTGGATTTTTTACATGCCTTTAGTGTATTTTTAAATCCTGTATGTGTTAAGCATTGCAAATTAAGTTCTTGTTTATATAAAAATGGTTTGACTCATAGATTTAAATTTCAAGATACTAAAACAATTTTAGACATCAATTTTTTAGATTCTATCTTTTAATATCTGCGTTTTCTTAACAAATGAGTTTTTTTTTTAAATATTATACTTTTGCCTTTTGATTGGCGCAGTTTAGTCAAACATGGATCTTGCGCCACTAAACTACATAAAACTCAATATATGAATAATTAATTATGGACAATGATAATAAAAGCAAAAAATATTAACCCACTTTTGTACATAAATTAAGCAATGACATTAAAGAAAGATTTCCATGAAAAACATCTTTATTTTCTGTTTAAAAAAAGATGATATATTTTGATACAATCTCAATCCTATAACTCAATAAAAATCATTAATATGCATTTCAAAACGTTTTTTACTTGTGTAAAAAGCATTATTATATTTACCTTATAAACTGAAGCAGTATATTTAACTTATAAAATGAAATATTTCTGTTTCTTCTAGATAAGATAAATTCCTTAAGAAAATCATTTATGATAAATACTAGTACTCTAAATAGGGCCCATAAACACGTGCTAATGCATGGCTATCATTTCAAACCTGCTCCTACTACATGGACGGGAAATATTATCTTACAAACATGCATCATAACCGCAGCATTTAAAGTGAATGTAATTGAGCGTACATCAAAACTTTGCAACCTAATTAGTAAAATTGCAGGTACCCGTTACAGTAATACGCTGTACAGTAATGGCAAAATAATTATTATTAGAGTGACACTTATAGTTAAGAATGTTTGCTTTTATTAAAACATAATGATTACGATTCACCTTAAATATTCAAATTCTATAATTATAGTAGTAATGTGAGTTCGTACTTGATAGCTATAAAGAAAAAGTGCAATTAAATTTCGGTTCATAATATTTATAATAGTAGTATGAGTCTGTATTTGCAATCCATATAGTTTAACTGTAGTTATATTAGATTATATTAATGCTCATGAAGGACGTATTTTCTGGATATTGAAACGAAGAAGGACAATAAATTTTTGTCGTTTTCCTTAATGTAAGAGCATGCTTATAAAGATTTCGGTATTAAAAAGAAAAGGGAAATTAAAAGATTTTGCATGTAAAATAAATAAGAAGAATCAATATTGAATCTTAACATGTTTCAACGCTTTTTATTTTAAAATCTTGTCTTAACTCTGTTTTAATTTTTTTAAATTTAATTGATGAAATAAAGATTAGATTAAATTATTTCACTATATATATAGTATCTTGAGATTTCAATTTTACCGAAAATCAATAACTATTTTTAATCTTACTAATTTTTTTATAACTATTTGATAAAAAGTAACTAACATAAAAATTTTCTTTCTTGGCATGAGTAGGAATTGAATTAATTTTTATATTACTTGTTTAAAAGTTCTTTTCAAATTATAGTTATACTTTTAAAAATAATATTGTTAGTATCAAAATATTTTTTAGGATTGTAAAAAATGTATCCATATTAAGGGACTTTTATTTTCATGGTAAATTTTTTATAATATAATTTGTATCACCGGGATATTGTTTAATTTGTAATGTAACCATTCGATTTTTTTGCAAATTTCACACAAAAAAAATTACTTAACATTTTTATAGTAATTATCTAAATCATATGACGCTATAAAAAACATGTATATTTTTTGTTTAAAAAAAAAAAAAAAAAAAAAGTCATTCTAGGGTTTAAGCAACTTTAAGGAAAAACGCCCAACTAGTGGTAGTGAGTACAAATAATGAAAAAAAGGAAACGCAAGCTTATGTGGTAATTTCAATTTCTTTAGGGCTCTAAAAGGAACCAGAAAGAAAATCATCTAATCTTTTAAGAGCTATTCTGTTTTTGCAGATTATTAAAAAAAATTAAAAATATTAAAAGAAATGCAGAATATTAAAAAAAATATTTAAAGAAATACAGAATATTTAAAAGAATGCGAAATATTAAAAAGAATATTAAAAGAAATGCAGAATATTAAAAAGAATATTAAAAAAATGCAGAATATTAAAAAGAATATTAAAAGAATTCATTTTCTTCCTTTTACCTACTTAATTGAACAACGATCTGTATATCATTACTTTCATTGAAAGTGCTAATCAAATGAAATATTATATAAAACTTTCTTATTTATTCAAATAAAATACTTTGTGATTTTATAACGAATACTGTAGTGAATTTATGAAAGAAAACAAAAGTATAATAAATCTCCCTATAAATGTATCAATAAGCAGTTTTTGACTTCTTACCTATTGTGAATATTATGATTATTAGTTATTGAAATTATTAGCGATGAATAAAAAGCTCATAAAGTTCAAAATCGAAAGTTAATTAATAATTCAAAATATCTATATATATTTGAAATCTATATATCTATATATTTATATATATATATTAACAAATTAAAGGCGAGGGAGTTTGACGAAAGTATGCTAGGTAAAGCTAATCAAATCGTAGTACTACGACTCCCGCCTTTACTGTATTAATATCTGATGTATATTTAAAACAAATATCTATATATATTAATATCTGATACAGATCGTGAAATAAATATCTATAAATATCTGATATATATGTGAAACTTGTTACAATAGCAGTCCGTGTATGTTGGTATTCAAGACATTATTTTGTATTTTTGAATTTATCACCAAATTACATTCCCGTTTCACAAATCTGTAATGAGAAAAAAAGTTTAAAATATACATTTTTGTTTTTAAAAAACCAAACTGAATTTAAAATAACATACGTATATCTTGAATATAATTTTTGCACCATAAGCATTTCATTGATTGAATAGGAAAGAAGGCATAACAAACAATCCAAGAAACATAAACAACCCAAGAAAATAAAAGAGAAGCAGAATTTCTAAGATGGAAAAAACAAACACAAGTTTTGGTAAAAACAGGCGTGTTTTTCAACCAAAATCTCTGAAAAAGGAAAGAAATAAAAGAAAACTTGTCCCTAGACGAAAATTTCTAATTTTCTAAAGTGAATGTTTTTATATCATTTTCTGCTCACTGTGTTTGTATTTAATTATTGTATATAGGATGCTTTCAGTGCGGTAATACCTTATTTTTATGAACCATTTTGCTGTAAGAAATATTTAGTAAATATGAAAGTTAGAATTTTAATTTTTAATGACTAAAAAAATTTTTTGATCAAAAAATGAAAAGGTATAATTTTGTATGATTCGTATCATGTTTCTAAAAGTTAAAGCAATAGATATTTTTATTATAGATACGTTAGCATGCGATAATAAATTATATTTCCTGAATTTGAAAGTTTGTAGTATCGAGAATTTTGAAAAATATACAAGCGATAACAATCTTATAGGTTAAATATTTTCATTGTTTCATGAATTTTTAATTTTCAATTTAAATGCGATAGAAATTTAAGTCAACAGTGCTTCTTATACATAGGATATAGCGGAAATTCCCTCTAGATATTGATGTTGAATATTTATACAGAACTCATCTTCTTTAAAAGAATGACATTTCAGGAATTAATTGTTAACGAAAATCATTTCCAAACAGATCAAGTAATAATTATTTGCTTTTCTGATAATTTCGCATTTTAATTTTGTACTGTTGAAATGTTTCGTTATTTTAATGAAAGCAAATTTTGCTAGATAAAACAATCATTTTCATTATACATTTCTTTTGAAAATTCCAAAACACATAATGCGTGGCAAAAATTACTATGAAAGGTTACTTCTTATGACATCAGAACAAAATATCCCTATTTTAAAATATTACAAAGCTAGATTTTCAAAAAAGATGTTCAAGTATTTACGATACATGATTTTTGATAACTTTTTGGAATGTCTTCATTTATATTATTTACTTTTTCCTACATAGATATTGAAAAAAAACTTACGCTAGTATGTATAAAATAATTTATTTTTGCTTTCAATTTTAAACTGCTCTTACTAATATTGGGATATTAAATAAGATTTCGATTTTTTTTTTGTAAAATTTGGTAGTTTATTAAAAAAAATAGTAACAAACAAGTTATTAAAAGTATAGCCCATTGTTAGTAACTACTTTCCACCATCCTTCGAGCAATATGTGAATTCCCCGTTGAAAAAATGACATATTTTAATAAGTTATCAACAGTTGGTAAGCTATAAGTTTAATAAGATTATATATAAGTTATCAAAGAGTAGACCCAATTTTTGGCATCTTCATAGGAACCGAAGAGTTTCTTGGCCAGGGCACCTGTCATCGACCGAAACAAGTGGTAGTCAGAAGGGGCAATGTCCGGTGAATACGGTAAGCAGGGTTTGGAAATCCCACTTAAGTGTTTGTAAGTAGGTTTTTACTGGTTTTTCATCATGTGGTGAAACGTTGGGGCAGCAGTGGCCTGGTGGTAAGGTCTCGGCTTTCCAGACAGCACAGCCTATTACGCAATATTTTACAATATTGTGCAATATTGTAGGATATTAGACAATATTTCCAATATTTTAAACAACATTGCCAATATTTTTTAATGTCATACAGTATTGTACAATATTTATGTGCTACTTGGGTGGCAGTTTAGAGGCCCAATTCCACTTAAGAACCGCTGTGTAAGCGGGTCTGGTGGATGTTAAATCCGTCAAGGCCAAACGTGCTTCCGTTTGTGTGGTGTGGTGTGGAGAGGGGATTTCCAGCTCAGGTGTCATCATCTGACCGTGGTTCAAAGTGACGAGGTCTGTCCCAAAATAGCCCTAGTGTTGCTTCAAAACGGGACGTTGATATAACTAAACTCAAGTGGTCAAATGTTGATGTGTAGAAAGGATCTCGTCGTGTCTCATATAAAGGCCCTTTTTTCTTCAATCTTTGGCCAAAGCTTCCAATTGTAGTCTGTCGTGATCTCCTGTAATGGTTTCATTTGATTTGAGCGGCTCATAATAAATTATTCCAATCTGATACCACTAAATGAAGAGCTGAAACTTAGAAGCATGGATATTATGCTTTGCTGTACATATTGATGCATGACCGGGTATACCCTATAGTTTTTCATCGCCAGTTATGACACGATGCAAAAATCATTTCATTTACTGCGGATGAAGCAATTGTTCACACGCGAAAAGAATCAGTAAAGATGTAAATTAGTGCAGTAAAAATACCCACAAATAGTGTGGTTTTTTCCCACGAAATTTGGCATATTTAACGCAATAAAAAATAATGTTGTTTGAACTTCCGCGAATAAAGGTATCTGACTACGTTCGAAGGAAATATTTGAAAAATTTTATTTTTAGAAACTATTTATGGTTTTTAAATATATTGTCAGTTATAAAAACTATCAATACAAAAACAACTATTTGAAAATATAATATATTTTAAGAAATAGGAAAATGAGTAGTAAATTTCAATGAAATTGAACGAAAACGGTTAACTCTCTACACAAAACTGTAATGAAGCAATCCTGTTTTTCTTTGTATACAAGTTATGGAATATTATGATGAGTTAAAAGAACCAAAATATAAGAAACATTTTGAGATGCAAAGAAGTGATGAGTAAAAATATACGTATATGTGTATTTTTTAGACAAATTTACAGCTTAATTTTTCTAAAAAAATCGCAGTAAATGAAAAAGTATTTCACCAACATTAAAAATTTTGATTCTTTTCATTGTTCTCATCATTTAAAACTTATACTGAAATTTTTATGTAATTACTTTTATTAGTTTTTGAGATATCATGTTAAAGGTGGAGAATTTTTATAAAAATTAAAGTTCTGGGAAAATTGAAGTGAAAGACAAATTTTTGTGTAAAAATATGTGACCCTGGTTGATAGGCCAGACCTTCATTTTCCTAGAAGAGATAAACAGTTTTTGGTAAGAGAAAAGTCTGAACTACAAGAAATAATAAGAATTTTTTTTAAAAAGTCCCCAATATGGTCAATAAACAGTGTTGTAAATGTAGTGGATTACTTTAATATATCCTGAATTTCAAGTTATCGTAATACTTGTCAATAGATGTGTCACTATCGTAAGCCCACTCAATTAGTTCCAGTAACGCTATTTGTCAAAAAACAGCGAGAAATTCAACGTCCCAAAATATCACATAAGCGTTAATGTTATAGTTTAATACGTCTCAGAAATATCAGAAATAGAAATTTGCAATAATTGCAAAGTAATAAAGAAGTTTTTAATGTATACTATAATTCAAGCTTACTTATAGTACTTGTAAATAGATGTTTCACTATCATAAGCTAACACAATAAGCTCCAGTAACGCTATTTGTTGAAAAACAGCGAGAAATTCAAAATCTCAATACATGATATAAACATTTATGCTGTAGTTAAAAACATTTAAGAAACGTTAGAAATAAAAATTTGCAATAAATATGAATAGCAAAGTAATGAAGCAGTTTTTCAAAAGCTATTTGAGGCAGTCGTTAAAAGTTTTTTTTTTAAATTCACTATTAAAGTCTTTAGCTAGCATTCAATTGTTGCCAGAACTGAATTTTTAATTTATCAAAAACATTTCTAATGCCATGGAATTTTAAAAAAGAATATCTTATCTAAGAAGTTAATTAAGAGTATTGTTCAGAGTTAATTAAATCTATTGTGAAAAGTTTATTCAGAATATTAAAAAGAGAATATAAATAATATTTTTAAAGAATTATTCACAATAGCATAGATGTAATATAACATAGGAACATAAAAGATAAAATTAAGAGTCTAATTATAATTAATTAATAATCCTTTCTTTTTTATATAAGAAGAAAAGATTTTTTGTAAGGAAATGGTGAAACGATACGAAAATCAAAATCAAAGGAAATGTGAATTATAAGCTTCTTTGGCAATAAAAAAATAAATTTTCGTATTATCGAATAAAGCTACTCATTTGTATAGAGTTTCGTTTATGTAGAAAGTCTTACGCTCAACGTGTTTTTAAAATTTCAAACTACACGACATAATGCTTTAATGCGATTAAAAATTAAATTAATTAATTCTGTTTTGCTGTGTAATATAATCTTAAAATTAAATTACTCTTGTCCAGAATATTATGGGAAAAAATACAACCTATTTATAATATAGAAAGAATAATAATAAAAAGAAATGCATGTTAGAATATGGGAAAATGAATAGTCCCTAAAAATAACGGAAATTAAGAAATAAAGGAATATAAAAGCAATAAAACTACCTTTTAGATCAAAAATGAATTAAGAACTAAGAAAATATTGATTAGATCATAAAAACGGATAATTATCATACTAAATATCCATTTAAAAATTAAAAATGGCTTTAACAACAACGAAAAACTTTTTCGTAAATATTCAAAAAAGATTATTTTTTAAAAAATTGGTGACAATTTATATCAAAAAAATAAGCTGGTATCACTAAATTTATATTTAATTTTAAGGTAGAAAGAAAATAGTTTTGATTTCGTAATTTCAACGGAAATCTTTAAAAATCTAATTCTTAATTTAATAAATTTCTTAGTAATTTTTTTTTTTAAATTTTTAGGAGCATATTTTTATTTTAAATCTTATAGATCTATAGCCAGTGAACTTTTCTGTAGAGTACCAAGAGATACATACTCACTTTTAGAGTAGCAGAGACGTCTTCCAGCTAAAACAATTTGCTTTAATTATTCACCAAAATGAAGGACTTGTTTCTTGTTAAGAAATAAAATGCGTTTGTGTGTTTTAAGTTGAATTTCCCTAAAGAATTAATCTGTATCTTCTTATCACTCTATAGGTATTTTAATAATCTAAATTACTATATATATGTAATGATATTTTAGAATTTAAATATCATTATATATATATGAATGAGCTGAATTGATTTCCTGGTTTTTGCCTAGTTTCGACCCAAATTAACTTCCTTCTAGAGTATTCTTTTAGTTCCTGAACCCATTCTACTTTATCTATCTAATTAATTCCACAGAAGCTTTGTAAAATGTTACTAAAATTCATAATTTCCCACACTCCGAATGAAATACTACTGATTTGACAAAATTCTTTTAAAAAAATCCCTGGTTTCCTTTCCTGGTTGGGGCAGAAATCCCTGTCTAAATATCGTTGTATTATCACTGTGAACAAATAATTTCCCTATCAGTATAAATACATTATAAGAGCTTTTCGTCGTTCCTCTTTCTGCTGTTCTTTGTTGTGTAGGTGATCGTACATACATAATTGATTGCACATACATAAAAATGCCTGCTTCTGTAAAGTTAAATGCTTACAAATATGCGCGTGTCATCAAAATGATGCACTGTCTTGAATACTTCCCAAGAGGAGACATCTGTCTGCAAAGGCTTATGAAGTAGGAATGAGCATCACAATAAATAGAACACCATATTAATTATTAATTATATTATCCCATCATCACATAACGATGGCAGCACGGAAATTTATAGTCATTTATCTTACGTCTTTCCCGCAGTATTTTAAAAATACGAAGAAAAAAATAAAATCCTGTGAAAATCTCATTCGCAGAATATTTCATTATAACATTTTTATTCGATTGTATTACAAAGACACAAGGCTATGAATATTACTTTATCACTTTATGAAAAGAAAACGAATTCAAGTTATACCAATTGCCAGGATAGATACTTATGTTCATCTGCCTTTGTAGAATATTGTCATATAAATTGATGCATCTTTTTATTTTTTGACTGAAAACAACCTTATATATATAATATTTTAATATTATATATATATTTTTAATATAATATTATTATATATAGATAGAGCGGTATCACTA
>JAPMOQ010053150.1:356867-391225 GCA_026543055.1 Argiope trifasciata | reverse complement strand
AGTTAAGACATACTCTTGTCCCAAGATGGCGTTACTGAAACAAAAGGTCCGGGCCTTTCTTTTTCCGGTCCGGTCCTTTTGTAAGCGGGCGTGTCTATGACAAGAACTATAAGAAAAAACAACACATTTTTAGAAGTAATCTATATTTCTCCTTCACTGAAATCAAGAAATAAGATACAACTGTAACAATAAAGTTACAGAAGCCGATAGTCATCTTCTTAAAAGTTGATGTCATTTCTCAAATAAAATCATTGGATTTTATTTTTATTTATAACAAGTTTCTTAAATAAATTTTTATGAGTGTCATCTCACTCGGTAATAATTTACCACAAAATTAGACATACCGTAATCAAAAATTACGTTCTTTAATCAACAAATCTTCCTTAAATCTACTGTTATATTTGTACTAATTTTGTGTTTTTACTCTTTTTGAGAAATGAATTGCCGGATGTCTTCCCATTGCATATATTTATTTATTTATATATTCATTAATCTCGTTTTTAAAACTCGATATTTGGACTCTGCTGAAAAATTATAGCTTTTGCAATAATAAATTATTCTGTTTATAAGCAAATACAAAGAAAGCAAATTATAAAGAAAAGACTGATAACAACAGTAAATGCAGTAAAAATAAAATCAATTCGATAAACAATATATATATATTATGCCCAGTATTTTTATTTTTCTAATTTCACTGCTTTTCTCGTTCTTTTAATTAATTACTTTTATATATTTAAATAAAATTTAGATTTAAATTTTTTATGACGAGTTTCAATTGTTTCTTTTCTTATTTCTTTAATATTTTTTCTACTAGATGTCGCCACGAAAAACTTTTTTTTGTTTTGTTCTTAGCTAATTTGAAGTATTATAATATAGATAAAAAAATTATAGCTCGCTTGTGCTTTCAATATAATAACATTGTATCTTTTTTTAATTAAAAACTATTGCTACAATCTTTATATGAAACTTCACATTTCAAACCTAAAATTAATAGGAATATAAAACTTTTCATTGAAATAATATTTCGATTTCCAAATGAACAACAGATACATAAAAGAAAATTTTTATAAAAAAAATTACCTGTATTAGATGTTAACCATGGTGCTTTGATTTAATATCCTTTAGAAAATTCATTACATTTTTGAAAGCAACGAAAATGAACTGAAATGTTATGAAGTGAACACATCTTCATTGTTTATAAACAAATCCACACCGATTGCGTAAATTTGATAACGATGTGATTAAGCCGAGATATCTCATATAAAAAAGTTAATCCCACTTAGCAACACCAGCACTTGTTACTATGGCACCAAGAGAAAGAGTACTAGGTCTTCTTAGCAATATAGCTAAATCGTCGTAAGTATTATTTTATTATATATATATTTTTTTTCCTTTTTCAGCATTGTAAGGAAAATTTAATATTATTTTATTTATATGTTTAATCTTTCCCCATAAATCTTAATAATTAAGTGGAACTTCTGTTAGACTTCTAGAAAGGTCATAATATTATGTTAGTTATGACCTTTCTAGAAAGTCACTCTAAAAGGAACTAATAATTTATTTTGTAATTATTTATAGAATGTCACAGTTAAAAATTATGAATTAAAATAAGAAAATATATAATTTTATTTGTTTATTTATTCAATCATTAATGGTTCTTCATGGCATCAATAATGAAAGCTTTTATTATTTCTTAAAGAATCAGTAATTCAGACTAATGATAATAACATATTCTTACTGTAGATAAAATATAACTTGTGTATTTGAGTATGCTTTAATATGTTTATGTTAAATAAGGTATTAATAATAATGTGTTACTAAGCTTGAATATATCATTTCTCCATACTGAAATATTTAGTGGATTATTCTGCAATTAAATGGGGATTAAAGAATATTCATCTTTTAATAACTGAAAATAAGTATTTAGAAGATAATTTTATATCATTTCCATTATATCCGAGAGCTTCTTTCTGAATTTAAAGAACTTAAAAAATCAGAAATTGCTACAGTTTAGTGATTTTAAATGTTACCTAGTATGTGTTTTTTGTAGTGGGAAAAGTATACAAATTTATTAATTTTTTTAAATTGTATATTAGAAATTTTTTTCTATTGTGTTATATAAAAACAGTTCAACCACAAATTTGTAGGCTGGAAACAGTTCCTAAGTATCTAACTGATAATCAAGGTTTATTTTTTATATATATATATATATATATATATATTATATATTATATATATATATTATAAATTTTGCCCTTAATGCTTTTACTTTTTGCTGCAACTTTTAAAAATAATATTTAATAGTTAATTCTGTGTGATCTGATGTACTTCATTATCTTTATCAAAATCTAATCTATCTTATCAAAATAAGTACTTGAGAAAGAGGAATTTCAAAGGTTTTCATTTAACATTTATGCTTAAAAATAAATCTGTATATCTGGTCATTTTTTAATTATTTTAATTTATTTCCAATAAATATTTTATTATTATTAAAACATATGTAATTTTTCTTCAGAATTAAAATTCTTTTTTAATTGAGGTGAGGCATAACATGTTTTATGCAATCTTTTACATTTTATAATATTTAAAGCTGCAATTTTTAATCATTATTTTAGATGCAGATGCCCTGCCCACTCAAGTGCCTTATATATGAGAGGTAATATGCTATTCTTTTTTCCTCACTAAACAATGGTATTTTTTATATCAGATATACAATTTTATTATAAAATATATTATAGCTTTAATCTCTTTTATAAAAGGAGGAAAACATTTTTAAACATATTTTAATTAGCTGCTAGTTTACCTAAAAGTATTCAGTAAAATGTGCTTCTAATAATTTACTAACTCCTGATAAATTGCATTTAAAAAATGATAAAACATTTTTTTAAATTAATAATACTTCTTCTTTGAAAATTAAACCATACAAAGTTCTTTGGATCTTCAATGTAAAATATAAGGCTTATATCAACATTCATCTCTTCAAGATAAGATTAATTTTGTAGTTGACTCATAGTATGTTAAATTAGAATATTATATTTTACTTTTTTTCACTTTTATATCATTAATTAAGGACTGCAGGAGTTATTAATACAGTATTTTTAAGTATAAATTGATTATGAACAGAAAAAAATGTCAGCTCTAAACACCTAATTTGAAAATTTTGTTTTAAGAATTTAAATTTAGAATTGCATCTTGCAAAATCATATTACTAAACCAAAAAAAAAAAGTAATTAAGTTCCAATTTATAAATTATTTCAGATGATAAGTAGCAACATTTTTTATTTTAATAGTCTGGGGATAAAAAAAAAATTTTAAACCACTGAAATACAAAATTAAAATTTGAGGGAATTTTTGCTGCATATTAGACATTACTTTGAGATATTTTAAAAACTGATATTATATGCAATTTAGAGAGCTGTAATAGCAACAAAATGTTTACTGCTTGTTAAAGATAAAAAAAATATGCTTGATTTTTTTTTTTAAAGAAAATATGAAGTGCCTACATTTTTTTAAAGTACGAATTGAAAATAAATGAATTTTTCCCAAAATATCAAAACTTGGAACTCTAATGAAATTTTGAATTGTTCAAGTGATTAGATGAGGTAGAGAGATATTAGCAGGCTTAAAGTTAAGTGAATTAAAATATCTTTGTTTAAAGGAATTGAAATCATTCAAATTGAAATTCACTATTTGAAAATTTATTGCATTATTTAAATGTATTAATTGTCAATAATCTGCCCTGCATTTAATAATCTTTTTAATGCATTTTAATAATTTCAAAAAGGAATTTCATATGTATTACATTTATTCATTTTTTAATCATGTTTAGGCAGCTCTGCTGCAGTGCCAAAACCTGTTGATGGAAAAGAATATGCATTTGAAGTAAGTTTCTTAAAAATTTTTGCATTGCTAAACAGTAATATGGTTAAAAAAATTTCATGTAAAAAAACAATGAATTATAATAAATTAATAATAATTAAGTGCTTAATAAATTAACTGAAAACTGTGATAAAACGGATATGCATTTTTCAATAAATTAACATTTCTAAACATTTTTCAAGTTAAGCATCTCATTTTGATATTAATATTCCTTCAATTTAAGGAGGGTTAGAGTTTTGATTCTCTCTGGTGGAGAAAAGGAAAAAATATGTTTCCCTATCTAAATATATTCAAAAAACCAAAGCAACGACATGTACCCTCTCTTTCTCTTTTCTTTGTGTTGTGCCTGTATGGTAGTTTAGAAATATAAATAAAATAAAAAGGAAACCTATGAAAGTTTCAACTCCTACCTCATCATTAATGGAACTGTCATGCACTAATTGTACAGTACTGTATGTTTTTTTAATTAAAATTGCATTAATTATTGATTTATTCTATTTAGATGACATGTTCAAGTGTGCGATATGGACCTGGAGTCACTCAAGAATTAGGAATGGTTTGTAATCTATTCTTTTTAACTAAAGAAATAATTAAATTTTTTAAAACTTTTTTTACATATATTTTAATCAAATTTTTTGTCCCATATTGAACCCCATTTTATTCAAGTTTCAAAAAGTATAAATCTTTTAATAGTTATTAATTTGAAAGTAAGATATTTAAACCATAGGGAAACAATAATAGTTAAACTTTTATTAAATTCTATTTCCATAGATTTTATTCGTTCTTTTTTTTTCATATTAAGAATTTTTAATAATGTTCTGTAGTCATTGACATATTAATCTCACAATACCTCCAACGCAATGACTTTATACATTCCTATCAAAATATTAATACATGTCCTTGTACCATTAAACTGATTTAAATCAATTGGGTATTCATGAAAGAAGCTTCATCAATTCTTATTTTAAATGTGTGTAGTTTTAATACAATAGCATTACTAATGTTAAAAATCTACATTAAATACATCACATTAATTAACATTTTTAATGCATTAGATATTATACAGATTTACTCATGAATATGATTCTTCATCTTGTAACTTTCTCTATTGGTGCATATAGTCACTAATAACAACATTTATTTTATCTCAAATCAAAATAAATTTAATTTTTGGAAATTATTTAAATCAAACTGATATTCTAGTTTTGTGAAAAGTAATTAAAAAATATTGTAAAAAATTTACATTTTTAACTTTAATGTGATAATTTATAATTTTTTTGCAGGATTTGCAAAACATGAAGGCCAAGAATGTTCTGTTAATGACAGATCAAAATATAAGTAAACTTCCTCCAGTAACAAAAGCTCTGGATTCTCTTCACAAATTCGGCATCAATTATGATGTTTTTGATAAAGTTCGAATAGAACCAAATAATACTAGGTATGTATATTAAATAACAAATTCAATTCTATATTTACTTTCAACTTATAAATCACTTCTCACAACAACTAAACTTTGTCAGCTATGCCATGTATAATAATCTAACTCCCAAAAAAGGTTTAAAAGAAACCTAAGAAGAAAAATTCTGGATAAAAATAATTTGAAATTCCAGCAGGAGCATTTTCATTCAATTATTGTAATTATTTTTTTATTTCACTTTAAAAGTCAATTAAATATATTTTAAAGAATAAATAATTGCCATCACTGAACTTTTTTTTTTTCCTATGCATCAGATTAATTTATGTTTAACTTAGTTAAAACTAAGAAATTCAAGGAAGATTTAATAAGACATGAGAAATATGTGAAATCTTTTATCAACTATGCTGTTTCCTAGATTATAGTTATTAGAATCAAAATAGTAATGTATTTCCAAAACGCATGCCTTCAAATTAGATAGAAGACAGAATTGTATTATTAAATAGTTGAACTCTAAATGTTCAATGTTTTTCCCTCCTTATTTTGCGGCATTGTTTACTCTTTGAAACAACTTTTCCAGTCCATTGCTCAAATAAAGCATTCAGCCCCCTTTTTTAAAGATAATGAAAAGTTTGAATGACTTCAGCACTTATTTGAGAGATTTTTGAGTCATATTTTAAAAACAGAATGAATCCATTTTATTTAAATTATCTAGCAAAATATCTTTAATTAAATTATATAAAACGATAAATTATTTATTTTTCATGATTTTTTATTAAACAAATTAAAGCATAATCTAATGATTGTTTTTTATTTTCAAATAATAATTGTCCTTTCTAATTAGTATTATTTAACACCTTTACTAACTTGATATTTTTTAATTTAATTTATTTATTTATTTGTATCACTGTTGTTCATTATGATGTGTGAAATTATTATCATGTGGGGTGTTATAATTTAGTAATAAAGTTAAATATTTTTTATTAAGTATTATTTATAACTTTTAAGTACTCTTCTGCACACAAATGAAATAGACAAAGCAAGTAATTTTCTTAAAAACCTTAGGGAGTCTAAATTTTTTGTGTGTGTAATTTCAAACAAATTAATTACAGTTTTACAAATTTATGTAATGTTTTATTGGATTATTTGTTTATTTATAATACTGTCAATTTCTGTTACCTTTATTTGTATTAAGTATTTAATTGCACTTATTACATTAATTCCAGCTTTGAAGAAGCTATTTCTTTTGTAAAGAAGAAGAACTATGATGCTTTTGTTGCTGTTGGAGGTGGCTCAGTAATTGATACTTGCAAAGCAGCCAATCTGTATGCATCAGATCCTGAAGCAGAATTCTTAGATTATGTTAATGCCCCTATTGGGAAAGGAAAACCAGTCACTTGTGATGTGAAGCCTCTGATTGCTGGTACATTTGTTTTCAATATTTTCTTGATTGAAATTTGGTTTAATAAAAGAAGTAATTAAATTATAACAGTTTTGCTATTTGTCTTTACTATAGATAAACTACTTATTAACAGATATTTTTAACTTTTTTATATATTGTTATTTAACTTGATTCTAATCACAATATCCATAATTTTATCATTTAAAGTAATTATTGTTGTCAAAACTTTTGAGTTTTTAATCCAATAATAACTTTTTGTTTTCTATGAATAAATGTACATAATCTGTAAAGGAATTATTATTTTTTAATTAAAAGTTATTTTCATTATGCATTTCCTATAAAATGAATTTAGAAATTTTAATATAATTATACTAATATGATTTTTAAAAATGTGCATTTAAATAGGATTTATTGTAATTTTATTTCTTAATACTCATATACCTTTTTTTCTCAATAGTACCAACTACTGCCGGTACTGGTAGCGAAACCACAGGAGTTGCTATTTTTGATCATGTTCCTTTGAAAACCAAAACAGGTAAGAAAACAATTAATTAATTTTATGTTTCATAATTCATTTTCATGTAAAATTAATAATGATTTGTTAATTTTATTTTCAATAAAGTTTTCAAAATTGTGGATGAAAATTGGGCTTTTGAAATATTTTCTTAAAATAAAATCATTGCAATATATTTCTTTTATTGAAATTGAATAAAGATTGTTTTGACTGTAAGGAAAGCATATATTCTAAATATTCTCGTTATTTTTAACTTGTAATTTCGTAGAAATCAATAAGTATAATGGTATTTAACATTGAGTATGTACAAGTCAAAAGACATGATGTACTTTTGACAATAGAAATCTGACTAAGCAGTGTCCTATATGGCTTTATTGTGTTAACATTATGAGATATTATATTGTTTATGTGATCACAGTAGTCTAATTGTGTGAATTTTTTTCTCTCTCTAATGAAACAAATAGTTTTTGATTTTAACTTGGTGGCTTCATTTTGCATACTGCTTTTCATATTCACTTTATAAAATAAGCTATGATTTTTTTTTTTTTTTTTTTTTTTGCCTATTTACTCTTTTTTTTTCTACGCTTTTAATAAAAGTTTTTAACCTATTATGTAATGGAAATTTCTTTTTTAATTCCTCAAAAATAAGATTCAAAAATAAAACTAGCTTGAGTACATTGTTTCTGAAAATTTCTAAGTAATCTTTTTTAAAAATATTTTGCCTTCAAAATTGATTGAATGAGATATATTGAACTCTCCTAAGTTAAAGCACCATCTAAACAAATTAAGTTTAATGAATAGACTTAGCTATGTACTAAGCTGAGTTCAGCTAAGCTTTCTTTCTTTTATTCTTTGCTGAGCTCATGAATGTCTTTTAGTTATAATAGGAATCTTATCTTGATCTTTGCAGCTCATTATATCAAGATCCTCAAATGTTTACACAAAATCATATGTCCAATTTTTTCACTAATTTTATTTTTTGTTTGAATGAAATCTACAAAAGATTCCATTTCTTGTACTTCCTAATTTCCAATCACTTATTATTATTTGGTTTCGTGAAAAGTATTTAATGTGCTGTAGAGCATAATCGAATAATGCTTATTCTTTTTTTACGTGTCTGATAATATTTTTGTGAATTTTATCTCACAAAATGACTATAAATCCATTTTGAATTTGGGTGACATAAGTGATAATGACATATATAAGTGACATATAAGGGAAATTTCACTACCCATTTCAAATTGCACCAGATATTCATGCAATATAGGCTCATGTTTTGTAATTAAATGCAACAATTCTGAAAAGTTGCCTCTCCAACAAATACAGAATTTCCATAATTGCTACAGAAATTGAAAGTGCCAAACTATGGAATTATAGACATATAATGAAAAAGTGAGGAGAATTTCATAGAAGGCCAAAAATCCTATCTTTCTGAAATCCTGCTTTACAATGTAGAGAATTTTTAAAAAATTTAGCATGGTTGGGGGGGGGGGAGGGAAAACCTTATTTTGGTATGAATACCAAAACATTGAGGTCCCTCCTTATTACAAAACTTTATTTGGTAAAATTAGTTATTATGATTTTAAACTGAGCAATGATAACTCTAAAAATGGGCTTGTCATTTAATTACAAAATTATATAAATGTCTAATCAGTAATTTGTTTGATGAAAAAAATCATGTTAGGTATTACATATATAATAAAAGTCTTTTAAATAATTTTAAATGAAAAATGAAAATTGTTTTAATTAATTAAAGTTCTCTGGAAATATCTATTCTTCAGTAATTTGTTGATACTACTTTAAATATAATATATCTGTAAAAAGTGTTTTTATTGACTCGGTAACCAATCGTGGAGAATTTGCCTCTGTTGGCTCTTACCGCTATGTATAAATTTTCAACTTTTTTTTCTGGAATTAATCTTCCCAAACCTTCCATAAACTTCATTAATTATAAATTATGTTTTGTCCTCTTCATTAATTTTCATTCATCCTGATATTTCACAGGAATCGCCCACAGAGCTCTGAGACCTACTTTAGGTATAATAGATCCATTGCATACTCTACATATGCCAGGGAGAGTTGCAGCATATTCTGGTTTTGATGTACTATGGTATGCATATTACATTTCTTAGAACTTGATAAATTTATTTTTTTTTAAATATCAGTAGCTTTTCTGAATTGTTTTAAATCCAAATAATATATCAGAATTTGTATTGGTTATTTTTCTTATTGAAATTTTTATAAATATAAATTTGAGTTTTATTTACTATCAGATTTATAACTATGATTTTTATAGGAGATTTTTTTTTTCTTTTTTGAAACTGTATGAACTTTTAAAACTTTAAGGAGCACTTTGATATGAATAATGCTTCAGTAAAAATATAATTTTAAAAGTTATCACATCCCACCCATGTAATTGGATTGTAAAGGTGAAACATTATCCAATACACTTTGCCTTTCCAAATTTCATCATAAATGTTCAGGAAAGGTTTAATCCTGTACCAACTATGTGAGTCCTTTCCCCTAGGACATTGTGTTATTTATTAAACATGCTTTCTTTACATAATAAAATGTACTGAATTTGAAATGTGCATGCATGTAATAAATATGATTTTCACAAATGAAAGAAATATTTTAGGGAGGGAAGGGTTAGTTCATTATAGCTTTTGCATTTCACATAATATATTTTTAAAAGGAATTGAATCATATTTAATTGTTCCTAAAAGTTTTTCTTTCAGAAAATGTGTGTATTTTATTAGCTGATCTTTATACCTTCACAGATAAAATTTATGATTTTCAAAATCTTGTCAGTTTCATAAATCCTATTTAAATATTTGGATGTAAATTTTTTTTAAATATTTTCATTATCTTTTCTCACTGCCATACTTCATACAATTCATATTCTGTAAAACTGGGAAAAAATTAAACACCATAAATCCTATGAAAAATATTTATTTTAAAGAACATATTACTGTAATATAATATTAAGATGCAGTTGTTGACATAATTCTGTTTTTTTTTTTAAGTCATGCTCTGGAATCCTATACAGCAATTCCGTTTAATGAAAGAACTCCAAGGCCTGCCAATCCTGTTCTTCGTCCAGCTTATCAAGGAAGCAACCCCATCAGTGATATTTGGTCCATGAAGGCTCTGAGGACAATCCAGAAGTATTTCAGGAGGTAAGCTCTCTTTTTCCTGATATATATTAATTAACAAAATAAGACAACCAAATCAAAACAATAATCAATAGAAAAAATAGTCAACAGAAAAAGACTACATTTTTACTGACTTCTTTTTCTATTGACTATTTTTTTCTATTGATTATTGTTTTGATTCGGTTGTCTTATTTTGTTAATTAATTTATATTCATTTGTATTTTAGTTGTAGCTGCATTTGTGCTCTCCAGATACAATGATTGATTTAAAAACATTTTAATTCTTAAAACTTGTTTGAATCAGTAATGATTTTTAGTTTCGATTCCAGTTTTGGTTTCGTTTCCGTGGTTACTTCTGTTTCTGTTTCGTTTAAATAATTCTTTGAATATAGTATTTTGGATTTGTTTCATTAGTTGGTTCTTATTCATTTACCTTTCATTTGGTGAACTTTTAGCGTGTAATTCTGAATTGAGTTTTAATTTCGATTTCGACCTAGTTGGTTTCGTTTTAATTTTTGTTGATCAAGAAATGGGTTTTGATTGTTTTAATAATTTTATGATTGTATATATATATATATATATATATTACTTTCATGATGTTATTTAAAAGTTATATTAATACATCTCAATATTTTATTCTCCTGTTATGAGTTTACTGATAGCAAATCCTGTTTTCACTTATATTTTAATTCAGAAGTAAACAAGAGTATGAAATATGTACTTGCCTATTTACTACAAATGTAATAATAACAGCAAAATACAAAAATAATAATAGCCACATATATAATAATATCAATGATGCATTTAATATCATACTTTTCAAAATACAATACATAAATAAATCATTTTCATCTAAAGTTACTTTTGTAGTTATAGTTAGTAGAATATAGTCTATATAATGTCTGCCAATATGAATATTTCAGTATATAATTACTACTAATCTTGCACTGGATTCTAAGTGATCATCTGTGAGATGGGAATGATATACTGTCTTAATTATGCTCATCGTTGAAAATGCAAGATTTACACAGTAAGTGAGTCAAAGAATGATGTAAAGAGATATGCAACTTTTTAAAAAATTAGAATGCTTTATTTTGTCCATTAGATTGCAAAACTTATTCTTGGATTCTGAACTATATGCTCATTGATTGCATATAGTTCAGAACCCAGTTCTGAATTATGTCTTATTGGTTGTGGAAATTCAGCTCCAGTCCATCTGACATCAGTGTTCCATGAATATGTTTATTTTAGTATATGTTTATTTTATATGCACTTCTTGGCTCTTAGCAAGGACAGTCACCCCAAAATGTCTTAGAGGTCCACAATTAAATCGAGATTGGCTTAAAATCCATCCCTATTTTAATCAAATCAAATGTATATTTTCAGTTATCAGATTATAACTGTTATTTGAATGAATTTGAAATGTAATATTAAACTTGTGTTCTCTATTTTGGGATTTTATTTTATTTTATTTATATATAATAGCCATTTTTGGTGACTAGTTGCTTTACAAGATATCTTGTATGTATTTAATTTCAGTTACATCCTTTATGCATAAATTGAAGTCCACAATTCCCTCAATAAAAGAGGAGTTTGTCTAATAAAATTGAATTATGTAGCATCATAGTGAAATTAAAAATTTGCTTTGAGTGTCTAGATGAATTATTTCAAATTGCATGCTGTTTTTTCTATAACTTCACTTCACTTTTTAATACTACTTCAGGATGCACATTTTCTCCTAAAGTACGTTTGTAGAATTTGGTAACTCTAAACTAACAGTCTGCTCTATAAAGCACCAATGATCACACTGAAAAATACTTGGTTCAAAAGTTTTATTTAGATTCCATGTTGCATTCAAAGAATTAATACCATAATCTTATGAGTTACTTCTTAAAATTGACAATCAAAATTATTTTATTTTTATTTTACCAGAGCTGTGAAGAATTGTGATGACTATGAAGCTCGTTCCGAAATGCATCTGGCCAGTACTTTTGCTGGCATCGGTTTTGGGAATGCTGGAGTCCATCTGTGGTATGTAGACTTTTATATGAGGACATTTCTTCCATTTTAAAATAAATTCTTATTTGGAATGCATTTGAGTGATATGATTTATTTATTCTTCTCTCCTGCTTTTCGAAGTTCTACATATTTGTTTTATTATTTTTTTAGCCATGGCATGTCCTATCCTATTTCTGGATTAGTAAAAAAGTACAAAGCATCGGAATATAAATGTGATTATCCTATTATAGTAAGTGTAATTATTTGAGTGATCTTTGAAATTTTATTTTTCTTTATGTATTTTTTAATTTATCTGCATGGATCTTAAAAATAAAAAGAAATATTAAGTTTTAATTGGAAATATTTAGCATAGTTGGAAATTTAAGTTAAATTTTCAAAAATTATTATTTTTAAATATTGCTGCACTGTTTTTGTACTTTTTCAACTTAAAATAAATCTCACTTAAATGTAATCATGCATTTTTAAAACAATAAAATGTTTCAAAATGTAATTATATGAAATTTTGATTTTTTTTCCCCTAAATTTATGTCAAAACTTTCAAATTTTCATAATTTTAAAGTTTATCAAAATTAAATTGAACTTTCAGTAAAATTATGATAATGTTTATAGGCTGAGTATTTGTAAATTGAATTATAATATAAAAATCGTTCAAAAAGACCGTGGGATAAATTTATTTCATTTGACACACTGTTCTTTCTTGGATAGTAGGTGTTTATCTAAAAAGTTTTTTTAATTGTATTAGATTTTTAATTAAAATTTAATGAAAAAAGTTGACGTTCGTAAGGTTACTGTACAAAACAACTATTTTTCAAATACTTTAAAATTAAAATATGGACAGTGATTTCACTCTTTTCAGTGATATTTTCGTTTCCATTCTATTATTATCTATACATTCTATTATTTTCTGTTAGATTAAAGATGTTCTAATTTTTTTAAATTATTCTGTTATATTGTTTTAGTTACTGCACATGCATTACAATTATAATAAATAAATTTAGTGTGTGTCCAACTGTATATACGCTTTACCGTTATATTAAGAACTGGTTTTTAAAAATAAAAAAAGATGAATCAAGATTAACATATTATCGTATTACAATATTTTGGGTTAGAGGCTAGAATCTTTTTACTAATTCATGCATGAAATGAAATTCTAAATAAATCTTGAAATCGGCTATAACTTTAACTGTGAAATATCGATGAATCTATGCATTTTAGAAATCCATAGCTCCGTAAAAAGAATTCTTTTGGAATTACGCCTGTTTACAAGTATTTAAAAGCACAATAAAACAGAATAAGCGTGACTAATGACATTTAACGAGCGAACTTTGTGTCAAAATTGTAAATATCTGCCAATTTTGAAATTTATGCGTAGTTTTATGAGGGGGGCTCTCAAAAAAGTCCTGAGTTTTATACTACTGACAGGAAGCCATTTTACTTATATACATGAACACTCTGTCATTTTCAAAGCAGTCGTCTTGCACCACAATAAAACAGACTTATAATTCTTGTCACTTTTTAAATGTGTACTGGAGGTTACTTCTTGAAGCATGTTTATTGAGTGTTTCGTGACAAAACTTTCGTCATCTTCCAGTGAGGTTCTCCTACTCATACCATTCAAAACACATTGCACAACTTCTTTTTCTTGTGAAAATTCGAACATCTAGCCACCAATGAACGAAGCAATATCGCTAAACCAGTTGTGGTCGTCTGCTATTTCTATCATAAATACATTGCACAGTTCATTGCAGATTTGCTGAATGATGCACAAAAAGTAATGCAAAAAGTGACGTATTTTCGCACAGGTGGTGGAGGCGGTTGCCTCGTGCTTCGAAATGTATCGGGGCCTCAAAATATACTTTTACTTGTTTCATAGTGTTAAGTCGAAGATAAATTTAACTGCTCAAGTCTCCCCTTCAGTCTGATTAACAGAATTTTCCACTTTTTCTTAAAGGAAAAGTGTTAATTCGACGATAAAAGTGTTAATAAAAAAGCAAATTGATAAGTAAAATTATTTCAGAATCAAAACACTGAGTTTGCAAATTCTTTTCTTAAATTTTATATGTTCAGAATACTTTCTCATCGCCTCTTTTTCCTATTCGAGCAGTATAGCATATTCTCCTAGGTTTGGATAAATAATTTTAATACAAAAATTGAACTATTTCTTTGAAATCATGAAGAATAAAAATCACTTACTCTAAACTGCTTAAGCACTCAATGACTGCTGTTTTAAGTTATATGTATATAATAAAATACAAGATTCGTTGGTCTAGAAACAATAAAAAATGATTAAGTGTATAAAATGGGTCGATAATAGGTATAATACCTGTACAAATAAAACCTACAAATGCATTAGAAATTGCCTTTCAATATATAACGATATCACAAAATAAATTTTAAGATAAAGTTAAACTGAAATAAGTTTATTTTGCTACTTTTTTGTCAACTGTAGAGTTTACCGTGAAGGTACCTCAAAATACATCAGCGCCTGTAACATCGTATTGCCAAAAACCGCCACAGGTCACAACTGCGCTGAGTTTCATGCAAAATTTCGAGTTCACTTTCTGTTTATATTGAGATCGTAAAGTGGAAATATACTTGGTCTACAAAGGCAGAACTGCACCGATGCCCATGCACATAACACATGTTTCTTGGCACACTGATATATGAATGTAGATATTCTTAATTATGGTTGGTGTTACTAGCTGTTTGCATGTTTCAGAACTAGTTCATCTTTTTTTACTTTCCTGTATACGAAGTATAGAAAAATAAAAGTAAGATTTGACAGATCAAGAACAAATAGAAAGTACGGATCAAGGTGTTGACGAATCTCCAATTATAGAGTTCGAAAAACACATTTTTGGAAGATGTCCGTCTGTCTGTGACAAAAAGAACTCTAAAAAGCTTTGAGTTAGAAGGAAGTCTATCTGTCCGGCTGTTTAAATATAAATTAGCACAATAGCTGCAAAAACGAAGAAAACTAGATGGACAAAATTAGGTACAGAGATATATCATCTTTATTACAGGCCCTATCAAATTGTGAGCTAAATTCAAGAAGGGATTTACTGTTTGTCCGTCTGTGCTTTCAGAAACATTAATCTATGATTATTCAAAAATGTAAGGGCTTAAATATATCAAATCACGTATGTGATTTTTGACTTTAAGTGTAGTTTTATATCAAATTATTGTTTCAATCGATTGGGAAGAACGTACATCTGAAACACGAATTCAATTTTTGGATAATTTGGACTGCATGCCAAGGATTAATCTCCACAGCAATCACCAAGGTCCACATTCATGCCAAAGATTAATACATATCTGCTGTATGATACTGCCATACAAGACGCTCATGGAACGTCATCTTTTTTAGAGAGTATACGATTAATTTTTGGGGAGATCCGTGTGTTTTTATACTACTTAGTATTATTAGAATTATAGATCTGTATCAGGTTAATCTAAATCTCTCTGAAAATTGATTCCCTGTCTATTGTCTATTCGTATGTATGTGACATCAGGAACACAACAAGCTAGATATTTTGATTTTTGTACATTATCATTTTACTAATATTATAAATCTGCACCTAATTTTAAACAAATTATATCAACCGAAAGTTTGTTTATCTGTATTTGTGGGAATATGATATCAAAAACTTTCCCAACTTGATGGGCGAAATATCTTCTAAATCTAAAAATTTTAACTACGTTTGGATTCAGTTTTTAACCCAAAATTTGAATCCAAGGGATCTGTGGGAAGTGTCTAAAGTTCATTCTCAATCACTTTCAAAATAAAATGAAATAAATATAAAGCGAAAAATCGAGAGGAAAATTACCACCTTGGCCTCTTTTATTATCATTATATTTTATTATCTCGAAGTAATGAATCTTCCCGATATATTTTTTTAATTCTTAGATTCGAAGTTTTAGCATTCATAATTGTTGTTATGTAATTCCTTTCAAATGTAAATCGTCTAGTGGCCTTGCTTCTTAAACGTCATCATCGTTCTTTTATTTTAATTCAGTATTTGATATATCGCTTGCTCGTTAGAACTATCGTTCGCACGTATCAAGCTGTCATCTGTATTGAAGAAAACTGAATGAGACAGGAAGGAAATAAAAAAAAAGCCTTTACCTGAACGACGGCTGAAGTCATTTACCTGTACATGACGTACAGTTCGACAGCTTTTCCGCTTTTCCATTTTTATTTACATGCACATACCTGAATTTCCGAGTCTGAATATTCCGATTTAACCACTCGTAAAATCATGTCATTCTGTCAATCACACCACCATGTTCAAGTTAGTTCTAGTTATTTTAGTTTACCAACTAGCTCATTGCACGGAAAAGTAATTCATGAATAGTTATTCACTTAATACAAAGTCTTATTCATTGCTTCAAAAATAAATTATAAATTGTTTTAAGAAGTTCTCTGGAAAATTAATCTATCCTGTTAACCTCTGTAGGTAATTTTTAACAATCAGAATTTAAAAAGCAGCGGAAGCGTTCTCCTCAAAACTTTATCGCATACTCTGTAATAAACTTGCCATGTAAGATAACACCTTGCATGACATTGGCGTACAATAATTACGGAATATTAACTTTTGGCATAAATTTATCATTTTTAGAGAATCCGTTCATGTCATCCTAGATATACAGACAAATAGACATTTTCCAAAAATAAGTTTTTCGAATTCAGGGAAGTCTAAAATGTGGAGAATAGTCAAAATCTTGAATATTTTTTATACTATGTATACAAGAAAGTAACCGATGCGTAAAATGTCAAAATAATGCCTGATTAGATTGGTACCTGGGGGTGGGGGTGCATACAAGTACAAAGTGGTAATTATCTAATTTATTAGTTATTCCTTTGGATGTTTGTTTCTACTAATGATGAATCACACCATTTTCGGTTTCAGAATGAGTTGTTCCCCGAATCTTACTCGCGTTCTCCCTAATTAATTCCCCATTTTTCTCTCTACCCTCGCTCAGAAAGTTCGGACTTGGGCAAATCCATTTATTCCGAGTTTATAATCAGATTACCGCACTTTCCGTCTTTGTGCTCCTTAATATGATAAAATAACTCAAGTATGCATTTTGAACGCCTCTCCTACCGATTGAAGCTAAAATTTCGCACAAAATAGCAATTCCTGATACCATATATCATATTTTATTTACATAAATATCTGCGTTTCTGAAATCGTATTTTTATACATATGAATACACAGATTGATAGACAGTCAAGCCTTCGACGGATATGGTTCAAGATCTGATCAGTGTCTGCTGCTAAAACTACGTATAAATTTTTTATCCATCTAGTTATTTAAATTTTGCGTTCACTTGCTCTCAGATAAACGGACATTTTGGGAACGATTTTTTCCAAAAATTGAAAGAAATCACAAATCTAGATGGATTACAATGTTGGCAAATTTCATCCGCCTGTTCAAAGCACATTTTTAGCTGTGGTGCAGACATAATTCTAAAAATATGTTTTTCAAACTGAGAGTGGTCTAAAAAATGGACTCGAGGCTAGATTCTTTTTACACTTCGTATATTAGAAAGTAAAAAAAGTGTTATTAGTTATTGTAAGCTTTAACTTATCTTCGTTAGTTTTACCACATAGAAATTTAACAAGTTTTTTAACTTTGAAGCCATTTTATAAAAGGTATCTTTTTATTTTAAATACCTGTTAGGGAGAAATTTTCTTTCGACATCCGGTGCAGTAGGCGTTCCTCGAAACAATCCAATTGAATTAATCATTTAATTGAATAAAAATAATGACGTTTTATTCAACACGTAAATGCGAACACAGAGACAACTAAACACGGTCTCAGCGTGCACAAGAACAGCATTTGCAGCGAATAAGCAGAAAATTGCTGGTAAACAATAGTAACAACTCAAAATGCTCAGAGAAAACTTTCAGAAGAAAGATTTCACTGAACTATTCAGCCTCTCAACCGTCTGCTATTTTTTACTGACTCAGTACTGACTGTCTCTTCAGTTATGTCTCTGGCCTTTATCTAGTTTCCGAAACAGACCACTGAAGTTTTTAAAAGGGCCGATATGACTGGATTTCTAATGGTTTATCACCGAGATTCTTATAGTTTCATTAACGTTTTTCACCATATTCTTTTTCAAATGGCTGGGCAGAGCCAGGGTAATTCCAGCATCCAATTAGAATTCCTAAATACTATCTATAAATCTATCTTTCTCGCCAAAAGATTTATTGCGCAGGAAGCAACATTGCAAATTTTTAACAATATCCCAAGCTACAAAACGAAACCATTTTAAATGAAATTTGATGGGTATTTCTATGTGAAAATTTATATATATATATATATATACACTGAAGTGACAAAAGTCATGGGATGACTGTTAATATCGTGTCGGTCCTTCTTTTGCCCGGCGAAGTGCAACAATTCGACGTGTCATGGAGTCCACAAGTCGTTGGAAGTCATCTGCAGGAATATTGAGCCATGCTGTCTGTATAGACATCCATAATTGGGAAAGTGTGGATGGTGCAGGAGTTTGGGCACGAACGGACCTTTCGATGATGTTCCATAAATGCTCGATGTGATTCATATCGGGCGATCTAGGTGGCCAGATCATGCGCTGGAATTGTCCGGAATGTTCTTCAAACCAATCACGAACAGTTCTGGCCCGGTGACATGGCGCATTGTCATTCATAAAAATCCCATCGTTGTGTGGGTACGTGAAGTCCATGAATGGCTGCAAGTGATCTGCAAGCATCTGAACATAACCATTTCCAGTCAATGATCGGTTCAGTTGCACCAAAGGACCGAGTCCATGCCATGTAAAAACAGCCCACACCATCATGCAGCCACCACCAGCTTGAACAGTGCCTTGCTGACAGTTTGGGTCCATGGCTTCGTGGGGTCTGCGCCACACTCGAACTCTACCATCAGCTCGTAACAACTGAAATCGTGACTCATCTGACCACGCCACGGTTTTCCACTGGTCTAGGGACCAGTCGATATGCTCACGAGCCCAGGAGAGTCGCTGCAGGCGATGTCGTGCTGTCAGTAAAGGCACTCGAGTCGGTCTTCTGCTGCCATAGCCCAAGGAAGACAAATTTCGGCGCACAGTCCTATCGGACACGCCCCTCGTACGTCCCACATTAATTCCTGCAGTTATTTGACGAAGTGTTGCGTGTCTATTAACATTGACCATTCTACACAGACGTCGGTGGTCTCGGTCGTTAAGTGCAGGTGGTCGCCCACTGCGCTGTCCATGATGGGATGTGATGCCTGAAATTTCATACTCTCGGCACACTCTTGATACTGTGGATCTCGGAATGTTGAATTCACTAACAATATCCGCAATGGAATGACCCATGCGTCTAGCTCCAACTAACATTCCACGTTCAAAGTCTGTTAATTCTCGTCGTGCCGCCATAAATCACGAAACACCTGTTCACATGAATAACATGAACACAAATGAAAGCTCTGGAAAACGAACTGCGCATTTATACTTTTTCGCTGCGATACTACAGCCATCTGTATATTTGCATATTGCTATCCCATGACTTTTGTCACTTCAGTGTGTATATATATATATATATATATATATATATATATATATAAAATTTTTGATATATCACTGACAAGAAATAAGTTAAACATTCATATTCGATGTTTTTTAAACTGCGAAGCTATGCGCAAAGTCTCTCGAATTATGTAAATATTTGAGAGAATGGAGATTAAAATATCCATATTTTGTTCCAAGAGATTATTTCATTATCAAAATTTTTTGAGTAAGATGATTGAGAGATCTCTTCCACTCAGTTTGTGTATTCGCATGTATACATAATGCGATTTTTTAGATTACTCATTTGATGAAAATCCAATCTCAAAAGTGAAATACAATTTATATTATCGCGATTTAAACGCAATTTGAATTACTAAAACGATTGTAATTTTGACAGCGGATGTTTGTTAAATTGTGCTTTCTCAATTGAAACAAGTGGAAATGATCTCCCTCAAACTTTCTACCGTGCTCTCTAATAAAGATATTGTCTACATCCTCCCGCATAAAAGAGTGGACGTTGATAAGGCCAAAGATATCAATAATTAAGAAATATATACATATTTGGCTTGTATTTTTATCGAATCTATCGAGGGATCTTTGGTTATGTTTCATGCGGCAACTAATCATGACCATGTAATTAATAGATGATAGTGGGACCTTTAAAAATGTGCAGGTTCCAATATTCTTCTCTTTATCATTAAGTTCAAAATGCATAATATGGAGGCAATACTTGAGAAAGTGGTGGGGTAGAGAACTTTCCCTCTAATTTTGCATTTATTATGTAATTTTAATTGTATGTCTTGTAGAAGATAACATCATTAAAATATAAATGTTTGCATGGCAACAAAAAAAAAGGAAGAGAAAAAGGTCAAATTTTTTTCTGAGGAAGTTAAGCAAAGTATATTCCATATTTGATCGCTTATATATCTGATATATTTCATATGTTGTGCTAAATAATACCCGGTATATATACTGCTGAAGCCTTTTTTCGAGATGCGTCATCTATACTTATAATAAAGCTCAATGTGTGTGTGTGTTGGCGCTCTACAGACCAGACCGTTGGACCTACAGCTACCAAATTTGGTACATGTATACCTTGGAGGTCGGAAATGTGCACCTCGGAGCCCTTTTTTCGAATTTTAAATTAGAATTTGAATTAATTAAAATTTAAGCAAAATTTCAACGTTTTTTCGCTATAACTTCAGAAAATATTATTGCACAAACATGATTTTTACATCAATTTAAAGATTAAAAGATTAGCTTTCTAATGGTATCATTGTTTGAATGTATAACTTAAGCTTCTATTTTTAACGAATTTTTAAAAAAATATTTTAACCTTGTTTTTTTTTTTAGCACGTGTCTGGATAAAATAAAAGAAATATGAAATGTGATATTTTCTAAAACAATAAATGCAAAGCAAAGGATTCTATGATCGTTTGCAATATTTAAATCATTAATTCAATAAATTATCTTTATTTATAAAGGTCATATTTTACAAAATATTTTAAATAAAAGTTGCTACATCAATCAGTCTCCTAAATCAATCATTAAAACTGACTGATTTATAAAATTAAAGAATATTATTAGGAAAACGCGTTCTTTTAGAACTTTCTGTCCATCATCCTAAAGAAAATATTAATTTCAGGCCAATCAATGCCCGAAATTACTTCAAGGCTAATGAATATGTGATTTAATTGAAAATTTTAGAACGCATTACTCACGGCGAACCAGCTGGTCGCCAAAGGCGGCTAGTGTACAATATATGAAATTCGAAGTAAGGGGCCATTCAATTTCGTCATGTATCAAAGCAATGTATTTCGTGTTTCGCAAAAACAGCGGGCATTGAGCTTTTACCTTACCCAGTTTATAACTTGGTCCTCGCTTCGGATAACCACCTGTTCCGGTCAATGGCACACAGCACGCTTCCTCTCGGGGGAGAAGGAAGTTAAAAATAGAATCACAAGGGTGGTTTTTTTTGTCGATTCAATAACCGAGCATACAGGGATAGGGAAAGGTCTAGAACACTGACCTAGTATCATTGCATTGTGCTAAATTTTAAGAGGTGGAGTGGGAAAAGGCACCACCTATTTGTTTTTCGTGAAAATAAAATAAAAAAATTGTGATTAGTTTACAAGTTATACAGTGAAACCTCGTTACAACAATATTTTATGGACCAAATAAATATATTGCTGTAGAGAGGCATATTGTTATATCGAGGGCCCACATATTTTTAGCATTTAAAAAGAGTTTTATTATTATTATTATTAGTTTAAGGTGCATAACATACTACTTTTAAGTCTATATTTAGAAGAAATTAATTTGTAAAATACTAATAATAGTGGTTTAAATACTAAAAAAATAAATAAATAAGAAAAATTCAGAAAATAAGCACAGAAATATTCACATACCTGAAAACACTTTTTATTGAAAATAAATAGTCTTCTATACTAATTCAAAACTTTTTACAGCTTGTTTCTTCAAGTTGGGATACGGATTTTTTGATGTGCAAAACACATTCTTGATCATCTGAGAGATCATTGTCTATGGAATTTTCATCATTATCAGATTTCTTATCTGCCATAACACAAACACCAGCCTTTTTGAAGCAATTTCGAATGGTTTTTTCTGTTACTTCCCACCAACTTCCACAATATCCACAATGAGTCTTAATAGACGGAAAAAATAACAAAAGAAAACGAAAAAAAAAAGCATTTGAAAATCAGAATATTATTATAAAGGGAGAAAATAATACTGAAATTTAGATTGAAAAAATCGTTTTACAGAGGTTTATTGTTCTAGAGAATATCGCAATACTGAGGGGAGATTAACATTAGTTTATATGCAAAATCACCGGGACCACAAAACATTATTGTAGTAGAGGGAGTTATTGTTGTATCGGGTATCGTTGTAGCGAGAGTTTACTGTATATAGGTTGGTTTAATCGGTTATATTGATTTAAATAAGATAATAAGGTTACCTCTTCTATTGAATAATTTTCCATTATTGTAAATAATAAACTTCATTATACCCAACTTAATATAACGTTCGATCAGTTATTTATTTCTGAAGTCAATAAATAAATATATTATTATTATTATTATTATTCTAATTTTTAATATGATGATGTTTTTTTATTGCTAGTTTCATCAAGTGTTTACATTAAATCTTACAAACTATTAACACTTGAACTATCAAATTTGGAACATATTTCTTCGTGGATAGTAAGTTCCCAATATTAGAGGGTTTCAAACTTTTAATTATATTTTTAGTTAATTGCAAATTAATCGAAATCAGTAAGTCCTCCCCCAATAACTAGCGGTATACGTCTAATTTCTCAGAAAAGTCTGTAATTGTAAAGTCGATATTCGCAGTTGGAATTTTTATATATACTAAAAAATTAGTAACTTTTATTTTCTAATTTCAGAAAGATTCTGTTTTCGAGATTTGCTTGCGTACATTTGTTTAAAAATATATCAAATTTTGTATTATTATCATGTGAGAGCATAAAGTTGTTTTGATTTAAGGGGTGGGTTTTTTTTTTTTTTTTTGAAGCCTCAAGATGCCTAGGCAACAAATTGCCGATTTATCCCTTTTGAGGCATCCATTTTCCGCTTCTAGGGGTTATTAAAAATAATGCAGAAGATTGTCACATTTGGCGATTTATCGCAACTAAGGTTACAACTTGATTTCCGTATTATTAATTCTCAGAATTCTTGCCAATTGTCTTAATTAATATAAGTCATTAATTAATGTAAATTGGTTTGAAACAATCACGAGACAATCTGATTACGCTTGCGTCGATATTTAGAAAAAACGATGGGTTTTTTTATTATCCCAAAATGGGTCGAGTTCCAAAATTTTATTTGCGAGCTTGAACAATGAAAATAAAACCTTAAAAAGGTTATCATTATATATATATATAGATATATATAGAGAGAGAGACCGATAGAGAAGTGATTGTGATTTTTTTTAAACCGGTTGAAACTGCTTAATGTCAAATTAATCAAGACAAATAATGACTTTAAAAATAATAATGTTCTGACATGATGAAATTTGCGATCGTAGGTTTCATTTTTTATATATATATATATATATATATGATTTTATAAACTTGTAAACTTGATTAACTTATAGTTAAAGCACATGATATAAAATAAAACTTTTAATTAGCTCATATTATCGAATAAATTAATTACTGTGGAAATTTAGAAAAAAAAAATCATTACTTTCATGTAATTAAAAAGACAAAAATCTGTTTAATGTAATATATTCGGGGAATATTGCGGGAAAAAATCAACATTTCGCTTAATTTTTAACTGATTAAAATGCCAATAAAAATTTCATTTAAAAATTGCTCCGAATGTACATTCTTACTTTCTAAAATATATTGCCGAATTCGACAGCTTTAGGCAAACAATCTGTCTTGTAAAGCACCAACATACACAAATTTTCATCTGGTTATAGTATGGAATTCTGTATATAATTTTTGTCATTAATATGCGAATCGTGATTCAGCTGCGATATCTATACTTATAATAAAGCTCAATGTGTGTGTGTGCGTGTGTGTGTGTGTTGGCGCTCTACAGGCCAGACCGTTGGACCTACAGCTACCAAATTTGGTACATGTATACCATGGAGGTCCGGAATGTGCACCTCGAAGCCCTTTTTTCGAATTTTTAATTAGAATTTGAATTAATTAAAATTTAAGTGAAATTTCGACGTTTTTCCGCTATAACTTCCGAAAATATGATCGCATAAACATGATTTTTACATCAATTTAAAGATAAAAAAAATTAGCTTTCTAACGGTATCAGTTTTTGTAATTTACAACGTAAGCTTCTGTTTTTAACGAATTTTTAAAGAAATATTTTAACTATGTTTTTATCACGTGACTGGATAAAATAAAAAAATGGCGGAAGTTCAAATAAAAAAAAAAAACTATCATATTAAATCAAGTCTAAAGAAATGCAACTTTCAGCACGTGACTGGATAAAATAAAAGAAACATAAAATGTGATATTTTCTAAAAAAAAATAAATGCAAAGTTTTCTATGATCGTTTGCAATATCTAAATCATTTATTCCATAAATCATCTTTATTTACAGTAAACCTGATTGAATTTAGACAGGATATGCATTGAAATCCCGACTTAATGGCATATTTATGTAATCGTTTGCAATATCTGGATCATGTATTTAATACTTTTTTTCCCTTTCTCGCTTTCTTTAAAAAAACATTTAATATTTTGGCAACATCATCGAATTTTTTTTTAATATTTTGAAAGCATAACCGATGGTTAAAACTGACTGATTTATAAAATTAAAGAATATTATTAGGAAAAGGTTTACTTTTAGAACTTTCCGTCCATCATCTTAAAGAAAATATTAATTTCAGGTCAATCAATGCCCGGAATTACTTCAAGGCTAATGAATATGTGATTTAATTGAAAATTTTAGAACGCTTTACACATGGTGAACCAGCTGGTCGCCAAAGGCGGCTAGTTTCCAATAATGCACTGTATAGAGCATGCTAATATTACTTTACAAATTACTAGGCAAAATGTTCGTGTTGTCCCTAAGCAATGCTTATTCTATTTCACAGCTAACTGTCCTTACCAGATTTTCTTGTTTATCAATGTTTATTATTTCTAATGTAAATGAACCAGCGATTTAGTTTGTAGAAAAAGTTGCCTTTTCTGAAAATTCTCTCTCTTCCCTATATTTACCTCTGAAGTATAATGTCATTTAGTAAGATATTTTTAAAAAATATACTAAAGATATTCGATCTTACTTTAACAATTTTTATGTTTCCTTAGATGTCATTTTCCAAATTGTTTCGTATCTGTCTGTATCTCGATATCTGTAATAAATAATTTCTCAAACCAAAGTCTGAGGAAGACTTATCCGATAAGCAATGGCTGAACTCTAGCTAAGCAGTTGCCTAACGCCCATCGGCAGAGAGGGGAAAAGGTCAAGAAGATTGATTAAAAGACTATTTTTCTATTTACCTAATATTAAGTTTGTAAAAGCATGATTTCAATGATGATATTATATTATAAAATACTATTAATATTATTAAGATACTGTTAATCAATCCTTTACCATGTATAATCGTTCGAACTTATATCATGTTCACTTAGTTGCTATTCATTCTCTAATTCGGAAGTCCTCCGTGACTTCGTCGTCTCCGTTAGACCATACACGTTTCACTCATAAGTATCTTTTATTTGGTCAAAACGTGCCGATGTGCAGTAGCTGCCAAGTACAATTTACTATTCAACATGTTTTTATTGAATGTCCTGTTTATAATTCTGATCGTACTAAATTTCTTAATTCGTCTTCTTCAACATTAAGAGACTTGGTGGGTGAAAAATACCACCCAAACATTTTTAAATTCTTATGACCTATTGGCTTTTTTACTTGCATTTAGCACTATTTTTAGGATCATTCCCTTTTTTTTTTTTAAAAAAAAGTTTTACAGATTACATAATTGTCTGAAACATTCATGTTTCATAATTATGAAATTCAAGTTGCTAAAATTATTTTTACGTATTACTTAAGCAATTTTATATTTATACATCTCTGTTTATCAGTGAATGTTTTTAACATCTTTTTTGTTACCATTTAATTGGCGCTGTATGGTCAAACATGGCTTTTACACCTCTAAACCAAACCAAACCTCCGTGACTTTGTGCAAGCGTAAGGAGGCATTTATTTCATCAAAAAGGAGATGACAGGAGAGAAGAAAACAGGAAATGTAAACATATAGCAATATAATGAGCTGAGATTCGAATTGGAGGGCATAATAACCGCTTATCTTTCTGCCTGTCATCCTTCAGAAAAGCATAATAGTCCAAAAGTGCAAGTCTCGGCAACATGAGACGAGCAGTAGAATATTTATAAAATCGAAAAAGCCTTCCTTTGTTTTCTATCTGTGAGGTGTGTGTATGTGTCCTCCCAGCAAAAAGGGTTGTGCAAGCGAATGTAAAGCGTGAAGTACCTAAATTGTGTTCTTGGCCCTAGTTGGCGCAACTGGAAAAACAAGAGGCGCTTATTTCGATTGAAATCGCTGACAGATAACTGCACCTTAGAGCATTTATAAATATAGAACAGTAGAATATTTATAAAACAACATCTGTTTTAATAATTTTGCATGCGATGTGGGTGGTCATTTTGAATCATAATAGATAAAAGAAAACAAGTACATTTTCATAAAGATAATGAAATGAAATAAAAAATATTAACCTGAAATAAATTACCATTATGCTAAAAATATGTTTAAATGTGAAATTCAATTGGTTGTCTTATTAAAAGAAGAGTGTCACGTAGGATTGCGTATTACTGAACTGCCTTTAAATAGCATTCATTACGATCCAATACAAAAGTCAAGTGTTATATAATAATAGTAATTATATAAATAGCCTGTTAAAACTCTATAATCCTTTGCTGATTTTTTTTTTTTTAAATAAGGAGTATTAACTTATAGCTGTGTGATTGATTCAGGATTTCAAGTTTCAAAACACATCTAACTACTTTTTCGAAAACTGTCAAGAGAAAGAAAAGAAAATGTATATTGCTGTTTTGTTTGGGGGGGGGGGGTTTTGTATCGCATTTTAATACTTCATAAATAAATAAAAATCCAATGAATTAGTTCTATTTAGTTCAAAGAACTTTTTAAAAAAATATGCTGCACATCAACGAACTTCGTCAGCTATGAAACGTATGTTCGTGAATCTCCTGGCCTAAAAAAAGGATTTTCGTGAGTTACCGGTTTATTTATGGGGGTCAATAGCATCAGGTGCATCTGCTTGTACACTTAACGTTTTCTGGTTTATGTGTAGCATCGGTGGTTCAGTGGTAGAATGCTCGCCTGCCACGCGGGCGGCCCGGGTTCGATTCCCGGCCGATGCAAATGTTTTAATGCTTCATATTTTTGTTATAATAAAGAGATATATTTAAAATGCCTGTTAATTTTTAAAATCAATCATTAAAGTTCATCTGGATTTTTCAAAAATATAGATTTAATTATATGATACCGTAAAATGTGCCGTTTAGTTGCTTTAGTATAATTTTTTTTTTAATTTCAAAAGATTACGAATTCACTCTAATTTTATTTTCATTCATTAGCTGATATAAACGAAGTTATGATTATTTATTTATGTTTATTCCAAAAATTAGAAGTGTTTTTTATTAATATTCACAGGGTCCGATTAAGGCATGGGGCATACGGGGCAGTTGCCCGGGCCCCCTTATTATAGAGGTTCCCAAATCGAAAAATTCCATTGACAAGTTCTATGCACAGTTCTTCATTACTGAAGTAGTGAAGCAGAGGTGGGGCCCTAAAGAAGTGTTTGCCCCGCGCCCCAATTAAGCTAAGTCGGGCCCTGTGTATTCATATGTTATCTGCCTTCGACGACCAGATGTTCGTCCATGTTATTAATATAAAAATTTCAATCTACTTTGATTAACTGCAAGTAATTGTACGGGTATAGACGTATTATTTAAAGAATATTTTTACGATCATCTAGAAAACATTAAAATTTGTTTGCTGTTCTTACAAAATGACGAATAAAGTAGGGGATATTGTTCTAGTTATTGAAGCTAGAGGTGAGTCTTTTTAAGAATGCCACAGCAAATCTGTAACAAAGCTATATTTTTAATAGTTTCATTTTATAAATGAGTGCATAAAACAAATTCCATAAATTATAAAATATTAGGATAATATCAATAATTTTTCAAATATTTTTGGTCAGTTTCTATGTCCAATTACTTTCAAGTTGTATTACTTATTTATGAACACCAAAATTCTGGTTCAGTAATGTTGTGTACAAGCATAGATGCTGGCAGTTTGGAATTATAATAAATAAATAAAAACGAATACATTTTCATAAAGTTAATAAAATAAAAACATTCATTTGAAATAAAATATTTACATGGTTGAAATGCGAAACTTAATTGATCACTTTATTAAAAGAAGGACCTCATAATGTACTGCCTAGAGCCATAAAATATAGAAATTCTTCTGCACCAATGAGAACATTTCTAGGGTTCCTGAAATTTTATATGATAGAAAAAAATGGCGAAACTCTGTACTTTTGAATGGGAGTCTCTGCTAACGTTTTCTTGATGAAACATCTTGTATTCATGAGTCTTCATTTAAAATAAAAGTCGGCGGAAACCGAAGCAGTAATTCGAGCTGTGGGAGTGGGTCTTTCATTTTGTCAGTTATTTCAAATATACAGATTTTAGAAAACAAAATGTTCATTACTTATTCTGTTTAGACAATAAATCTTGAGATCATTTTCTGTATATTTTAATGATTCTCTGAGCTCTTGTGGTTAGAAGGTATGAGTTCTTTTAAACTAATGGCATTGTTGTACGCTTTGGTTTTAGTGGTCTCAATCTCTTTTGCGCAAATATTGTAAACTGTGTCTTTATAAATCAGCGCTTAGTACATTTGTAAATTAAAAATTTAACGCCCTCTAGAGTCACAAAATAAAAGGAGAGGTTCCCCCCATTAAAAGTGCTCTTTTTTACATTTTTTTAAATTTTCGCAATTTATTTATAGCTTATAGTAAAAATCTAAGTGAAAAAGAGTGGCTTTTCATCAACTCTGTTATTTTCAGTGATTATCAAATGTTTTAATAATTATTAATACTTATAAATAATTGCATTCATTCGATTCTTCCCGTGATGAAAATTCATATCTCCTGATTTAATTTTATTTTTCTCTCACAGTTTGGATAAATGAGATTGGAGAATATTGAAAAATATTAATCGGAAGTGTGGTCTATTGTTTTTATGGCTGTTTCTTTCTTTTTTTTATTGAAACAGTCCATCTAAGTATGAACTAAAACTATAGAAATTTGGTTAAAGCGTTATGCACCTTTATGCTTCTGGATTATGCTATTGTGGGAAATATCACTGAATGCCGATTAAAATACATTTTAGAATATGGTAATTTTACCCAACTGGTAGAATTGGAAATATCAATAGCTGCATATAAACACAGGAGCTTTATGCTCTTATATGCAAGAAAATATTATTTCAAAACTATCCCTTCAATTAATAAATTGCCTGACGTTTATAAAACCTGTAAAAATTAATTTGAAAACCATCACATATGAATATATGCAATATATTCTTGTATTTTTGCATATAAGGGAAATTCTTTAACAATACAAATAATCAAAAACTAATTAATGGCCATTCATGTATGCAGTACATAAAAACAGTAAGAAATCGCAATACATTTTCTTTCGCATCTTAGTAGTATAGAAGCCCTTTTGGAGATTTCTTTTCAAATCACGTTTCATGATACAGAATATCGAAATCTAATATTTAAAGCAAAATGCTGTTATATATATATATATATATATATATATATATATATATATATATATATGAATTGGGTGGGACGGAATGCCCATCCAACCACATTTAGTTCAGTGTCTAGGGTCACTGAATGAAGAAAAAAGTAGCTTTTGAACATGAAAGAAATTTATTTACAGTAAAGAAAAAGACATTTACAATTACGACAGGACTATTTACAACAGAGAAAAAAAAAAAGAATTACTTATAGATGCCACCAAGAGTTGTTTCATGGCGAAACTACGTTACGTTTTTTAAAGATGCATGATCGGAACGATACGACTCTCTCTGGTCCCTGTCTGGCGAGCGAATGCGCAGTTCGCTCTTTCTCAAATTCTGACGTCATACGTCTTGGGTTGAGGTTCAGCGATATTTTGATACCCGTGGCGACATCTATTGCAACAAATTGGAAATATATTTAACAGCAAAACTAAACATTTAATAGCAATGGCCGCTGATTAAATCTCTACATATATATATATATATACTAACATTTTCCCGCGACTTCGTACGCGTTGAAATTTTAATGTGTGTGAATAAGACGGTTTGATCATTTCCGTTATTGCAATACCGTTTATGAAGTTTTAGATGATTTAGATGAAGCCTGTCACTCCGCTTCTTTAATTCTTCTAAATTCTGCTTGAGGATTCGACTCTCTATTTCTAGTTATTCTCACAGCCCGAGCTTGATTACTTATTTTCGAAAGTTTAGATTTGCGTTTTCCGGGCATCTCAAAAAACTATCAAATAATAACAAATCAAAAAGATTAAAACTATCCTAGAAAAAATGCACTTAAAATTATAAGTATATACGAAAAATATATAGCATAAAAATACAACTTAACCGATTTTTAAGTACACAGCTAACCTAAAAACAATTTATTTACAGTGTGCACCTGAAACAAAACAGCAAATCAAGTCCGTATTTCTTTAAAATCAAGTCAAATCCATTTTATTTATTGATCGAGATTGAGATTGCTACAATAATATAATACACACAATTTTTAAACTTTTAATTTAAATAAAAACACAGTTATCAAGAATCACGAGCGAACTTTCAACGCCATTTGGCGTAACGCACATGTCTGACTTTCCTACGCCACTTGGGGTAATGTAAGGCGATTGAAAATTTTTTATTTCCTTTATTCTGTTTTCTTTTAATTTAAAAGTACTTCCGAATGAATCCAAAAGATCTATTAATTAACAAAGTTTTTAAATACATCAAACACAAATAAATAAATAAACAGAATCGTTTGAAATAATCAGTCGAAATTCACGTAAGCCTAACCTCATTTTTGTGGGGGAAAAAACTGGAGCCTTACTTATCTTTGGCAGGATTTGACTTCAGTTTTTTGGCACGAAAATTAGTTATTAATTAATAAAAAATTAACCACTTAATTAACCGGAATAAAAAGTAGACTATGTTCTATTCCTGACTATAATCTATCTTAGTGCTAAATTTAATCTAATTCCATTTAGCCGTTCTGGTGTGATTGAGTAACAAATATCCATCCATCTATCTATATATCCAAACTTTCACATTTATTATATTATACTTTATATTATACTAGATATATACTTTCTAATTTTTATTATCATTGACGATTTCCTCTACTTATTTCCAATTACATTGTTTTTCTTTATTGAAATAGCCTCATGGCTTGTCTGTGGTGATCACTGCGCCAGCTGTGTTTAATTTCACCGCCCCTGCATGTCCTGAACGCCATCTGGCAGCTGCTGAAGCTTTAGGTAAAATCTATCATATTACTTAGAAATATATATATATATATAGTCCTTGTAATACTTATTGTTGTATAGCAACATACAAATATAAAACTCTGGTACGAATTTCAGATTGAATATTTTAATAGTTGCATCAACTATTAAAATATTCAATCTTCAAATAAAGCAGAAAAATATTTTCTGAAAAGAGTTCGCCGTGTCACCAAAAAGTCTATTTAGTGAGAGGAATGAAAATATATCAGAATTCAAGAAACTGGCTTCAAATAAAAAATTTAATAAAGCGCCAAAAAAAAAACTTAATTGTTGCTAGATGGATAACTGCCATGACTTGCCAGCGGAAATTGAAAAAAAATTAGTTTACAAAAATTGTCTTTTTACTATCATAAGACTCAAACATTACCTTCTAATGATACCTACAATTTGTCCCTTAATTTTAATATTTTTTAAATTCAGATTGATACACGATGTGTAAAAATGCTTTTAAAAGTCATCATGTTATTCAAATCCATCAAAACATTCAGTCACGTTCTTTTGCATGTCTTTAACTTTGATATAGGATTTTCATTTCGATTTTTATTTAATAGTATACACACTGTTTAATTTGCAATAAGTTAATTCAATTAACCTGAATTAAGGTTTATAATCTTAGCAAATAACTAGGTGAAATTTAAAAAAAAAAAAAAAAAAAACATTCCACACTAATTCTTAAACAGTCTGAAAAATCTATAATCTGGACGCACAAATTAATCACCAAAGGCAGCTAGTATCATGTTTCAGGGTCCAAGTCTTATTTACGATATTTAAAATATATTTTTAACTTCCTATTCGAAAAAACATGGGAAACAATTCTAAAGAGATTCAACTGTGTGTCCAAGAGAATTGTTCACTAAATATGTGTAATCAGACATACAACATGTAAAATGATTAATTTATTATATGTTATGACTACTGATGGAGTATTTCTAGGGAGAACCTATACTGAAAGTCTGTAATTGCGTTTTCTAAAACTGTTTCATCAACAACTTGATAAAAGTAATTTTAACACGTTAATCCCCACAGCTGAAAATCTTGTTTGAACCCGCCTGTTACAAGAAACAATTGATTCATTATAGATATATGCATGTGAAACAGGGCCGGCCATCTGCGAGGGAGGGGGCTATGCACGCTGGCCCCACGACGTAAGGGAGGCCCCATCGTGATTATGAATTAAAATAGTGTTCTGGACAATAATAGCTGAAGGTATGCAAGCTTGATTCCATGTGACTGGTTGAGTCGACTGACGCCGTTATTAGGCAATAATCATGGTGATACCTTTTGTTAGGAGAGGGGAGGTTGATTTATGAATAAAGTAATCTCATTCAGACATGTTAACACATAACGCCACGACTTCTGGGCGCTGAGGCTGGGTTCAAATTGACTCGTAAATCATCAGCTATATACTTTTTTTGGATCTAATGTAATATTTTTTATGTATGCTTGTTACTCAAACAAAAAGTAAAATGAAGAAAAATTAAACGATCAATTCCTAGCAATTCATATTGCATTATTGCTTCACCGACCATATCTGGAATGAAAAGAATTAAGGAAAAAATTTAAATTAGCAATCGGCGGATATGGATATAAATGAAGTTTATAGCATATACTATAGTCTTGTGCAATCATGCAAAATATTGTTCTTATAATGTAAGTAGATTTACAATTAATTTGATAATTCATTCTATAAACTGCTTAATACTTTTAGATATAATCATGCCCACGCCTAGGAAATATCCCTCAGGGTGAAAAAAAAGAAAATACTGAACAATAATTATATTTCTAAATGTACAGTAAAAGCTCCTTATTCGCGCTTCCTTCATTCGCATTTTCACTATTCGCGGATTAAAAAATTGCGATCCAATTCCTATATTCGCGGCTAAAAATTTCTTTATTCGCGAATCTAATAAGTATATACATAAAGAAAATGATTCCAAACCAATATCCTTTTCAAATGCCGTCAAATGGACTAATGAAAAAGTAAAAAAGATCTTATTACAACTTTGCCTAAAGTATGGTGTTAAATGATATCGCCGAGGACTTTGTCATAAGCCGCCTTCGCCGCGATCGGTGTTTTTGAGAATGTAAACAAACAGAGTGAAAGCAACCTTATTAATCAATGAATAAAGTATATTTGTAGAATTAACCTCTAAGAAATAAGGTAGAGCTAATGATTAAGAAATGAAAATTTTCTCACCTCATTCCGAAGATTCATTTGAATCTGACGCAAAGAAGGCAGATCTCAAAGACTATTTTATCCATTTTAATGAAACGATTAAAGACTATAGCAAAT
>JAPMOQ010053150.1:333643-356467 GCA_026543055.1 Argiope trifasciata | reverse complement strand
AGGAATGTATCCCCTATAATCTCATATAAATTACCATTCCGTATTCACAGTTTCTGTATTCGCGGCATATTTATGGAACATATACCCCGCGAATAAAGAGCTTTTACTGTTTTAACTGTGTTAAAACTTTTCTTTATGTTGCCAGTTACTTCAGCAAGTGTTGAGCACTCTGTCAGAAGATTGAAATTAAGAATTATCTTCGGTCAAGCACGTGTTCAGAATGCTTAAATGCTCTTGCTCTATTAAGCATCCAAAAAAGAAATTGCAAAAAATTGTAATCTTTCTGAAGTAATTGATGTATTAACAAAAACAAAATTATGCATTGAATAAACATGCATTAATAATATATGTTTTTTTTTTAAACTTTACAATTAAGGGCCATTAAGAAGCTATTTGGGGCCCTAACGGCTTATTGCACCTGGGCCCCTTCATAGAGAAGGCCGGCACTGATGTGAAATATGTGTGATTCAAATGGCTGGATCGAATAATCAGTAAGAAATACTTACTTCAGGTGGCGATTGAACAAGACACTGACCTATGTTGTGGACAGAAATCCACATTTCCTGCATCCGATGTTATTTAAATTAAAATTTCCGAATATTACATTCTTTAAGGTAGATGTCTAATGGCAAAATGGCGATAAACAATTTAGACCACAGTCAAATAGTGGCAAACGCCTTGTCATAACAAGAAATTAAATCTTACAAAAAAAAGAAATTTTTGCTGAAAATAATGGAATTTAACGTATTGTGTGAATGCTTGTTGTAGGAATGGATGTTACTAATGCGAAGCGAGAAGATGCTGGTCGGATTTTGGCCGACACTGTGAAGAATTACATGTATGATTTGGGTATTGAGAATGGTCTGGACGGACTGGGATTTACTTCCGATGATATTCCCGCCCTTGTGGAGGGAACACTGCCTCAAGTAAGTATTTTATATCGAATTTTTTTTTTTCCTTCTATATTTTTAAATAGACAGAATAGCGCATTCTTCAAAACATTCTTGATGAATGTTGAATTTTTAGATCTAAATTCGGGCTATGACTTTTAAATTATTACAGAAATTTTACTGTCTAGATGGACTGTTTTTTAAATTTTCACAAAGTAGCAAATACTTTTTGCTAATTACATATTGAAATTTCTTCGCTTTGCTTTAATACTGGGTCATTTTAATAAATTATTCCATCTAACATAAAAATTATGCAACTGACTTTGCATTATCACTCATGTCTACCAAAAATATAAAAAGAATTTTATTGAATGCAAGTCATCTTAGAATAAAAATTATTTTTTATATGTGACAACCAGAGAAAAAAAAGGAAGCAGCTAATAAAGGATTTTTTTATAAATCAGTTTTTTCCATAATTAGTGTTCAGTTTTAGAAGCTTTTAAAAAAATTTGTCAAACCCAAGGCCAGAGAGTGAGCAACATACACATTACAGCCGGGCAGAAATCATAAAAAGAGCATGTTAGAACCCTTTTTTTTATGTATATCCAAAGGATATTTTATTGAAATCTAATCATAAAATATTAATACATAGTAAAAAAAATAGTAACATAAAATAGTAATTTAATCCTGGGGTGCTCCGCTTTGAACAATTAGTTATATAAAATAGTCTCTTTGAAGTTGAATTCACGTTGTTAGAAAATTATTTTAAAGAAAATGGTAGAATTGATGGACTGCACTTATTTTAAACTCTTAAATAAACCATAATTATAAGTAGCAATTGCTTTGTTATTTTTGAAAAAAGTAATAAAAAAAATCGTTGGCAATATTTAATACTTGTAAAAAATTCGTATTTTATTCTCAATTTTTTCTTAACATTTTTGCAATGTTATCTGTTTTGTCATTAACTTTCTCCCAATATATTAAAAACTGATGCAGCCACTCATGAGTGTCATTCATTTTATAGATATGCTTGGGAGGAAAATAGCTACTGCTCATTAAAATAGCCGATTAATATTGGAATGCGATGTTAAATACAGGGTACCTTTTCTAAACATGATCAAAAAAGCTGATTTCTAAATCATTTGAAAAGTGTCTAAATCACCTATGAAAAGTGTATTCTAATATATAATTTACATCATTTCATATTGTTGAGTCAATTTGAAATTTTTTCAGAAATACATAAAGTTTAAATTTGAACTCAGTCCCTCGATACTATTAAATAATATGCCAATTTTTGCTCAATATAATATTTTAATCAAAAATATACCAGTTTTCTGAAACTAAAATTGACCAAAGTATAACTGTTATACATTTTGATGTTATCTTGAAAGATAATCTAATATATTTTGCATTTCCTGTCGAGAAACTTAATTTAATAATTTTTAATTCCACTGGATTTTGTTGGTGAAGAGTTAACTATTTTAATTTTTAATGTGTGAAGAACATCAATTCCAAGTACAAACTCTTTACGATAAAAAAAATTAAGCCTTTTAGCATAAGTACACAATTTGTTGCAATTGGAAAAAAAATGTTTTGAAGGGCATAAGTTTATGCTTATCTTTATTGGTTTAGTTGGATATACGGACACTATTGGAGAGCATAAGTATTATGATGAATACTTTTATAGAAAAATCAAATAAGAATGCTAACGCCATCTATTCTTTTAACAACCCCTCCAGCATAAAATTTTTTTTAAATAGTTCATGAGAATTTACTAGGTGCTCTCACTTGTAATAAGATAAACAGAATCCCTTAAATTTCAAATTTAGAAAATAATTATTATATTAGCTTTGTTTCTCCATCATATTATAGATACTTTTATTTACACACATCAAAGATTTTAAAAAATCCATTTGTTATTAAGATTTCCTGCTCAGATTTAAATAACTATGCCATGTGGCTTGCCTCTTATGCACATCTAACATGTTTAAACTCAGAATTAACAAGAAAGAATTCAAGTTTTGTTTTAAAAATGCAAGAGTATAGTTTATATTATTGAAAAAAAAACTGATTTGTGATTGTCATAAAATTAACTAGCCCTTTTTGTGTAACAAAACCCACACCAGGTGGGGGAAAATGCTATAAAGGTAATAAAGGCTTTTTTTTTAGGAAACCCAAAAAATAAATTAATGTATGGTATTTATTCCAGACTAGCTAATTTTGCTATTTTTTCTCTCCTTTCTATTATATAGCACCGTGTCACAAAACTGGCTCCACGAGAACAGTCCAAGGAGGAACTCGCTCATCTGTTTGAAAACTCAATGACAGTTTACTGAAGCAAAGAATTTCTACACAAGTTTTAAAATGAAATGAAAATCTTTATTATGAAATAAAAAGTATATTTTTACACACGTTAAAGTTTGAATAAATATTACATTACAAAATGAGTACCATGCATTTGAATGTCTGCCCTTTCAAGTAGTAATAAATAAACAAGGCCTCACCCAAATGCATCATAAATACTGCTTTTCCTTTTTGATATTTTACAATAAACAGGTCATAAAATTGTTAAAACTTCAATTCAACAGTTTCAAATGTTTTGTCCAATTGACTACTTACAATGCTAAATTCGAATTTTGCAAGAAACTCAAACAAAAAAAATTGCATTATAGGAACGTACATTTGTTCATGTTTCACCGATACATAGAAAAATAATTTTCCAATTTTCTTGTCCTTTTTCCAATATTTTTTGGCCATATGAAAACAAATGCAATATTTCATGAAATTTTTGGAGGAATAGAGTTTTTGCTGTCCATAGTTTACAGTATATGTGCTTCACGCATCAGACTCTGGGGTAAACAGTGATAGCTGTCGGTGAAGTTGGCATTTTTGTCCTCAGACATCGTCTGCAGGAGATTCTGAGATTGACAGTTCAAGGAACAAGTACCATGCCACTGAGCGTGCTTGCTGACATGAGACTGAAAAAGTAAAATAGGGAAGGTCAGATACCAAATCAAAATATTCTGTAACTATTATTAAGAAGAGGAATTCCCTCCCCTCAAATTATTCCTAAATAAAGTACAGGCAAATACACATTTGCTTTTTTCAACAAATACCATGAAAATGTTATACACAATCTAAGACATTATAACACTGCAGAAGGTTTTTAGGGGGGGGGGGTCTTATTATATGAAACATCCAAATTTTTAAAAAAGAATTTTGAAAGCTAGAAAAAAGTTTTAAATTCATTATTATAAATGATATGGAATCTCAAATTATGTCCTTTTCATATTCACTACCAGATCACATAACTGTTTAGTTTTGATTCTAATGAAATGGTTCACTAAATTTATAAGTTCTATAAATGTATGAAATTTTACATTAAATTTTTGAACAATCGCATAAAAATTATTAGCATATTAGGAGGCAAGTAAATGATTATAAAATTCCATCTTTATAAAAATGAAATAAGTTAAAAGCGAGTTTTAAGAATATATATACGATTTTATTAAATTCTCCTTGCAGATTCAAAATACAATGAAATTCATTATACCAATTTGCTCACTCATAAGCTTTATGAACTACCGAATTTAGGAATTTAAAAATTACCTCATTTTATTTGAATGGCTTTTTGGAGCTATCAAAAATTACTGAACTGCACAGATATCAAGAACTAGCACTTGAATTACATTACAGAATCATATTCTAGTAATTTATTTTTACTATTTACTTACTATTTTTGAAAGTAACGTTAAAGAATGACTACTTTGGGGGGGGGAGAAAGGGGGTTCTCAATTCAATTTTTTTCAATGTATTATTTTAACAATTGCTAGCAAATGACTGATAATACTTACAGCTTTGACATCTCTTCTCCACATGCTTCCACACTGCCCATTGCATGTTGGGCATGGTCTGTACATTGCATATCCACCGCACTCGCTGCAGTCAAGGCTTACGTGGTCATCATACCAGCTGACGCCACAACTGCAAAGAAATCAAATATTCAATACTATAAAAACACAAATAAGAAATACGCTTGAAAAAATGGTAGAATTCGGCGATTAAAAGTTAAGGTATACTTCAACTACATCACCACCCTCTTCTATTGTACTTTCTTTTAATTACAATGGGGTCGATCTTATTTTAACCCACCTTTGGCGACTTTTTCAAAATCTTGCCAAATAATCAGTGATAATGATTCCGAAATGGCAACCCTGACAACATCTGAAGAAAATACTTTCAATTTGGCAAGATTTTGAAAAATTGGCGACATTTTGAAAAAATCGCCAGAGGTGGGCTAAAATAGGATTTTACCTTACAATGATATATAAAAATAGTGGAAACAGTTCAATATAAATTAAAACAAATTTAGAAGCAAGTTTCGAAATATTCTGTTATTTTTATTTTAATAAAAATGAAAATTGAATCTATTGCAGCATTTATAATTCAGAATAGTTTATTTATAGAATAGTTTAATAGTTAATTAACAGATTAAAAATATACGTTTTAAGAAGTTATTTACGTGCTCTACAATAAGTTTGTGAATCATGCAGCATTTGTTAACATGATATAATTTGGTTTCAACGGCTAAAAAAATGCGCCATTCAAAAATTTCGTCACATTATAAAAATACTCATGTGCATTATTTAAATATGATTAAAATCACCAAATTGAGAGAAAAAAAAATCTTGGCGCTTCTAGGTCGACTTACAACCAACAAGTAAAGTTAGCTTTTATTGGCTCTGAAGGCACCGAAAATATTGTGCTCCAGAAAGACAAAACAACTTAACAGATCATTCTGAAGAATACTGTAAACGAATGCAATTTATAATGTGGAATAGATGGTCACAAAAATTCCATAAGAGCTTACAATTCATCAGCATATAATACATATGTTTTGACTAAGTCTTATTCATTCATAGTTAAATAAAAAATACTTTAAATTTACCAGATGGTATAAACATCAGTAATTAGCTAATCTTATCACAATGGAAACTATTGTCCGTGTTTCATAAATGTAAAAAGTTCATGATCATATGAATTTATTATTATGCAATTGGCAGTCTGGTCTGGTTACCGCTGTTTATACTTGTCCTCTCGCGTTTCAAAGGAAATAGATTGTTAATCAGCACACGCGCAATATCGGATGATGTCTATGTTAAATATTTTTGCTAAGAGGTGCTGAAATTCTTCCAATTAAATTTGAATCGCTAATTCAATAAAATGGCTGTGAATTTTAAATTCCGATATTATAATTTTAATATGTACACAGCAAAATTGTTAACATATAATTGATATTTTTGTAACCATATTTTAAAATTTATGTTTATTTCGTTACAAGATTTTTCATGCACCATGGCCTTGCATTGCCAATGTACTAAATTAATGAAACCTAGCAATTTACAATTAAAATTTAACAATTCAGTTGCTCTTCAATTTAGGGCAAGCGAAAATTGTTACCAAAAAAGGCTGTTTCATTTCGAAACCAGAGAAACATAAGTTCCAACAGAGGTTTTACTACGTACAAATATTGTCAAATGCTTCATTTTTAATGTTAATAAAAAATGATACTGAGTTCTGCGGAATTTGAATGTTGGTTTACTCTGGTTTTCAGTCTCTCAAGTTTTAATATAAATATTTACCACATGAATTAAAATTACCATTTTACCATTAATTTAAAGAAATATTTAGAAACAAAAAAAAATGTACCCCTTGACGTGGTACTTGAGTATGATATGCGATCGAATTATCGTATTTTTAAAATTAAAATATAAAATCAAGCCATTGAAAGAAATTCGATACAAAAATGAAATGTTCAAATTAAACCAATCCAACAACATCAGTTCCGAACATGTCTTCTAATTATATTAGGGAAAAACACAGTTAAGACGCTTCATTAAAGATTTTCTTTAAAATTAAGTTATATAAATAAAAGATAAATATGGAACAAAGTTCAAAATAAATTGATCGTTTTTCCACATTTCTCAATCATTTATTCATAAGTATTTACATATTTTTTTCAGAAATGTCGCTCAGTAAAATGCTTCTGTATCTCAAGAAAACAATTTTAGCAACATAATACACGAAAATAAATGAAAATAATTTACGAAAACATCGAGAAACTCACTTGGAACATGAGTTGTAGGTCCGCCTCAGTCCTTCCAAAGTCAGCATATCTGAACAATCGTGCACGGTTTGGTTGTTGAGGTTTTGGTCTTCATTCTCGAAATCCCCGCCGCTCTCGTCGAACTCTTGCTTCTCGCTCAACTTGTTATTCATTCGTTGAAAACGCATTTTGTTAGACTTTGAATCTGCAAAGAAAAAAAAAATCGATATAAAATATGGACAAGGAAATTTTTACAATTTCAACGCAATTGTTTTTATCAGAGTCATTATAATTTCATATTCTTTTATTGTAACGTAGTTGCAATCAATTTCCAACTGATTGATTTCACAACATTAAGAAATTTCCAAATCAAACGAATAAAACAGTCGAAATGAAAAAAATATATACACAATATTTCACTCAAATTAACCCTTTGCATTTGGGAAAGTAGTTCGTTCGACGCAAAATTTATTAATCTAACACAAGGACTTGTTTATTATTATGGGGGGGAAAAAAGGTTTAAGTTGAATATTACCGAAAAATTAACCTACATCTTTTTACCATTCTTTAGATATTTAATTAAAAATAAATAAACGTCAAAATGATTCAACGTTTTGAATGTTGAGCGACAGTCACTATCCAAGTGTAAAGAAAGGGTTAAAACCACTGCGATTTGGTTAAATGAATGACAATTTTGCAATTCTTTGACAACAGAACCATGCAACCTTTTAACCATAACTAAATTAGTTTATTGCAAAAGATTATTAACTTTTTAACGGATAAATTTCAAATCGTTAATTCAGCATTTGCTAACAGGTTAAAAACTTTGATGCGAAGCTAATTTGAATGCGATACGCTACAATAACACAAGGTCAATACCTACAAACCAGCGGAAATTGTCATATGCATGTTGAAGGCGTGAGATTTTAATTATATAATTGATTTACCACCACCATTAGAGAAGAGAGTGAATGACAACCACAGATAAGTCCAAGTATTTCTTGAATAAAATGGACTATGTACATGCAAAACTACAATATATTAGATTAATATTGGATATTAGTATTCGTATTATATGCGCTACCGTATCGTTCATCCATTTGCGAATGAGACTTTTCAGCTTATTGATTGCACATGCGCGAAGGTTATTGAGAATTATTATACCTAATGTCAAAAATATATACAATATATGTTATGTATAGTTTTGCTTTGTACATCATTCAATTTCAATGAATACATTTAGTATCAACATAAATATCATTTCTATCATTCTTAATTAAACAAGACAGCTATTTCAAATTTCAAACAATATTTCCCCAAAACTATTTCTTTTGAGGCAGCAACGTGCCGGGTACTAGCTAGTGAGGTAATATATTTCAAAAAAAAAAAAATTATAAATTGATTTTTTAAGCTCGCAAAAATACAATGACAAATTTTCATAAAAACCAGATTACAGTTAAATGGTTAAAAACATATGAATCTCGAAATGTTAATATATTAGAACAAATTTAAATTTTTCTTACCATGCATAGAATCAAAATTCATCCAAATTTTTCTATGAAACTATCACTGGGATACACACAAATATGTACCAAGCAAACAAATTTCTTTCTAATTTTCCAAAAAACGCGAGAACACCGTTGAATACACACACTTTCTCTAAAAGTGAAATCGCGAAAGTCATTAAGAATTTTCCGCGTCAAATCCACACACCTAGTACGTCATTAAGGAGTAAAGAGAAAAGGCGCTACGTCAGAATGACACTTCCTTTCAAAAAACTGCTTTGTACCATCCTGAACAAGCCATAGGTTCCCACCCACTATAAGCAGCATAAAAATAAAAAAGGTAGGGATATTTTCGTTATTCGTTTGTGTGCGGATTTCGGTCAATTTTCTTCATCGACAACGTGACATTTCCTAACACGAAACTTCATTCATGATAGCACGCGAGGGTTTTTTTCCCTGTTTTTTTTATATATATATACCACAGAACAGACAGTTTATTCAATAAAATATAATCGGGCCATCCATGTCGGAGTTTATAAATGAATATAAAGGATGTGGGACAGACTGGTGAATTTTCAAGCAGATTATCTGGAACAGGCAAGAATTGGCATATTGTCTCTTTAGAATAACTCAGCCTTTCGAGTCGGAACTAAATATGGCGCCACAACGACAATTCATAACATCTTTCAAATTTGAATAATTCAGCAATGTATTCATGAACCTTAATGATGGAATAAATTCCCAAGGGAGTCTCACAAGTTATTGCGGAGGCCAAATTTTAACTCTTTGCCCTCTGATGGTGCTTCTCGCTCATCATTCAAGAAGGTGCATCATTTTAGTGTCTTTTTCTCTCTTGATTGTTAAAAACACTAACAGAATGGTAAAAACGCATGTAGCTTAATTTTTTAGAGAAATTCAACTTAACAATTATGTGCATTTATTTTTCAGAAAAATAAATAAATCTTTGCATTAGATTAATTATGCACCAAGTTACTTTTTTTGTGTGCAAAGGGTCAACTGTTCGCCAAAATTTTGGAACAGATATACTCCTGTAGCAACAAAGTCTAGACAATCTTTGAGAAAGACTTAAAACATCACACTGGTAATATCAAGTTATCAAAAGTTTCGAGCCAGATTTGAATATCAAACCCCTTCCCATCATGCCCAGTCTCTTCAAAAGATAATCAAATCGAAATTCATTCGTGTTGGCTTTTTTTTGGCTCGTAATTTTGAACCGCAGTCAGATAATGAAAACGACACCTGAGCTGGCACCTTCCCCCCTCCACATCGCGCCACACCAACAGAAGGATGTTTCGTGCGGTTGGATTTAACATGTACCAGACCCGCTTACACGACGGTTCTTCGATGGAACCGGGTATCGAATCTGGAAAACCCGGTTCCGAAGTCTTTAACACCAGGCCACCACGATTCCCATTCGTGATGGCAAAACAAGGGAAGCGATGATTTTGGAAAAAAATCCGAAAGAAACTTCTCGATTAAGCTTTCTTTTAAAATCCAAGTGATTACAAATAACAGGAAAATTTCAATGTATTCGATAACGAAGCTGATTTGTAATTCATGAATTTAAGGTTTTTCAAAAATACCCCCCCCCCTTTTTTGCAGATGTTTTGGTCCCGTGGCTTAATCTGCTGGAATTTGCGGACCTTAGTTTCCCGTTGAATTTCAAATTCAACATCCATTTAACTGTTATTAAATGAAACAGTGCAATTACAATCGTCCCATTAAAATTCATTCAAGATTTTAAGGATAAACAACACGGTTGATTACTGCCGCCAGCAACGCATGATTTCGGCAAAAAAATTTCCGCTTAATGTAGAACTGAAGATGCATTTCGTCTAGACGGAAATATCGAACCGAGATAGTCTCGATAGGAAAAACGACGCCCGCGCGAACATCCCGGGAATGACATTTGAGAATTCCGAAACACTTGCACAAATCTCAGAAAGTGCTCTTTTTCCCGAACTGTCAAAAATCTCAAAAGAATTGCAACAACCAAACATCTACATTTATTTACAGTTTGAACTTTGCCATTTTGAATTATTCTTCTTTTAATATTATTTCAGGAAGACTTTGCAGAATTTTCAGTTTGCAATATTTATTTAAAACTACGGAATTCTAGTTTTTTTTTTTTAAATTGAAAAATTATAAAATAGCGATTAAATGTGTCATTTTTTTAAAAAAAATCAGATATCGTAATTGGAACTAAAATCACCCAAATATAAAATTCAACAAGTTAGATTTTAACACCTTCAAAGCTACAGAAGAGATATCTCGTCTTTCAGATATTTCTAATTACAGGTTTTCTGTGAGATAACATCTGTCTCTTATGCCAGTTTAAATAAGGTTCAACCTTCTAATAGATATCTGAAGAATGCCTTCCCTTTTTTTCAAATTGGCATAAGAAATTTTAACCCACAGAAAACCTGTAATTGGTAACATCTGAGAGACGAGATATCTCGTCGGTAGCGTTGAAAACGTTTAATAAAAAAGTTAATGTCTAAGCATATATAAAAATAGCTGTCGTGTCACTCACATTTGAATGAAAGCTTAAGTTCTCAGCCAATGTAAAATTTGATACGAGTAAAAACAGGTTATGCATGTTCATATCTCCTTTCATTAACACATTGCTCACACGTGAATCACCAATCATGCATACATACTATTTAATTGGATATTTTCTTCGCTACTAGAATTAAGAGAGCAAATAAGTGAACATCTTATTAGCAATTATGACAACGAACATGTTAATGTTTTGCCTTATGCTACCTAAATATAAAAGCATGTTTGGAAACAACGCAATGTAAAAACAAGGTATTCCAAAAAAGTATATACACTCTGAATAACTTAAATGTTTATATAGCTAACAAAATTTCACAATTCTGATAAACTGATGATTAGTTATCACCTCACTATAAGCACCCATCTTGATGGAATGCAGATGAACAGATGGGCTGTGATGAAAGTGAAAGCAATGATATCCCCCCCCCCCCCCCCCCGCTTCGAGCGATTTCCGCAAGATTTTAGTTCCTTTTCGACAAGGGTTTTTTATTCGGTGTATGTTACAGTTAGCGAGATATTAACGCGCATTTTAATAGATGCAACTAATATGTTAATATGCTTATGATCGCACCCCCAGTGGTCAGTTTTATTAGCTGTGTTATAATCAAAATAGCTCGAAAATTTCCCATTTTATATTTGCATTAATTTGTATTAGCAATCTGAAATACTTTATTTTTTCTAACTGTATATAAGGAACGCCTCGATTTACACTAATGATATGAATTATAAAAATTTCTAAATAAACATTCCTTCCAAATTAGTAACCCACTTTTTAAGATTAGCTGAGTTCCAACAAGAGGAAAATCATGTTAAATGTATTCGAAATTTCAATATTTAATGCACGATAAAAATTTAATAACATTACACCAATCACTGCGATAAAAAAAATTTTAAGAAAATGCAATCAAATTTTTTTAAGTTAATTGTTTCGACCTCTTCGGAATGTCCATTTAAACTGCGTCGAAAAAAATATAGCGATGTCACTGCAGATTTCTTCTGACGAATTGACTTTTTATAATGCAATATGTACTTTTTCCGTGTCGAGTATACTCATGAAAAACAATTGGTTAATAATTTCAAAATTCGACAAACATGCAATAGTTAGAAGTGATAAAATAATCTGTTTTTTGCATATTTTCAGCATCATAACTGGGAAAAAAAAAACTGCGATTAGCACATCGTGAAAGAGTTGTCAAAAATTAATATCAAGCATTTCCGTTTTTCCTTGACCTTCGATATACGGTTACAATTCCCATCGCATTAAAAATTCACCAATTCATTTCACCCAGCTAGCTAATTTCTAGTTCAATAAAAATATATTTTGTAATTTTCCCAGACGAGGAAAATTTCACACAATTAGCTTCTAAATTTAGAAGACTGGATCTTTTAGATTCCCCGCTACAGGAAAAACATTCGAAAACAGAATCTAATTTTGAATGAAAGAAAAATATGAAGGAAGATTCAGTCTAAAATTGATAGTATTATTGAAACCTTCGTGTTATTGAAGTGTCAAGAGTCAAAACACCTTAAAAATATGTCAAGATCGTAGCGAGGATAAGACGTCGTAATTGTCAAATTCATGTTAATGAACTTTGTTTTCCACAAACGCAATAACACAGAATATCTATTTACGTCATAAAATAACAAATATGAGAAGATGACAGCACATTCAATATTCAAAAATACTCAAATAAGAATTCCAAGATAACCAAGAAAAAGTTCAATGACGGATTTTTTTTTCTACTTATAACTGGAGTTCGTATTTTTAAAAAAATCTGGTAAGAACCATAATTGTATGGATTCTGTAGTAATTCTGTTCCCTTAAACTATAATAATTGTTTCATTAAAATCTAGTTTAATTTAAACATTCAACTATTTTAATTATTTTGCTGCAACATTCATATTTTGTAAAAATCAAGCATCCTGGTTTCATACCAATACATTTCATCGAAAAATTAAAAATTTTTAGTTCATTAAAAGCAAACTAATGTGCCAAAATATTAAATCTACTGAACTTAAAAATTAAAGCGTCACACTACTGTAATAGTGTCAGAGAAATTTACATTTTTTTTTTTTTTTTTTGGAGGGGAACTAAAAACCACACAAAAACCAAAACCGCATTTCACTTTTAAATGACCTAAATCCACTTTTTTCGAAATCTGACAGAAGTTTCGGGTAGTTTTCGATTTCTATAAAGTAATTGAGAACCTGAGTATATCTTCTTGCTAATACACTTTAAGCTATTATACAGAATATGGAAAGTTTCGGTAAATTAAATTGCGAAACTTTAATAACGCACCAAAATCCAAACTCGGAGAATACTTATTTGAGGTTTCACCTACGCCGGGGAAAAACCACATCCTTTCCGGTGACATCATCGTCAACAAACCAAATCTAGTGTAAGAAAAGTGGCAAGTCCAGAAGCTTAAGGGTGTATTTCGAATAAAGAATGAAACTTCTTGAATCATACATAAGAGCACACAACACAATGTGTCCCAGTTGTTTCCGAATGAATCATCATGATCATCATTCAGAATAGGAAATCGAAAATAGTGATTAATAATTTTTCTGCTGTACGTAAAACGAGGTAAAAGACAACTTTTAGACAAGTTGGAAAGGGTTTATAATTGAAAAAAAATCTTAAAATTTATATGTAGAAAATCAATTCTATATATCTTATGAAATAGATTAAATTAAACTACTTTCAGTTACCTTTTCGCGTTTTTTTTTTTTTTAATTTTAATAATAAAGCAAAAAAAAATGATCAAATGAAGCTATACCAGTCACCAGCAAATTTCATGTTTTTATTCAAGACTTTATATTAAACGTCTCGAAAATATTCGTAGTATTAGTATTCAAACACTAAATATAAGATTTTGTAGTTTAATTCCCAGTATTACTCGCCTTGATTGTCAATGTATCTTAATCTGGTGTTTAAACTATTAAAAAATCAAAAACTCAGCAATTTATTAATATGAAACGCATAAAAATGCTTTAATCCTTAAATACGAAAAAATTCTTACCTTTAATAGTGTATATATTCCGAATAAAAATATTGAAATCTTCCACAAAGAGAAATTAAAAAAAAAACACTTCGGCTAAACGATTTAACCAAACACAAATATTAATCAGAATACAATAACAAACCGACCGTCTTCCTCAAAGCCAAACTCGCAACTAAAACTGCCAAACCAACAGCGTCCGCAATATATATAGCGAAAGATAAAGATTACAGATTACCCGATGTGCAAAGACCGCTTTTTCAAGTGGGATATCACGTGTCGCCCACTGATTTCCAGCTTCTCATATGACCCGAGTGGAATATTCCACCAAAACTGATGCTGCAGGAGCCACCAAATCAGGCAAAAGAACCGATCACAACACAGAAAACAGTTGCATCATTCTTTATTCTGTTGTTGTTTCCGCCATTCTTTAATTAAACTGAGAAAGTTGACAATAGCTATTAGCAATCGGAAATAAGAAGCAGTTTGACGCCAATCTGGCGTTGGGGGAAATTTGGGACAGGATACAATTACAACCCGATGATTAGAACATCAGTTTACGAACTTTCCTTTGTTTTTGCGAAGAATTCTTATGCGGAACTTTTTTTTAGGTCATAATCACAAATTTGCATTTTTTGAGCAAATGAATTATATCATTAAAAAAAATTTAATTCGTTTATTTTGGAATTCATTTTTCCAAAATGAAAATTAAATATTTCAGCGACTGTGTTTTCTTTTTCATTCTAAAACAACGTGGATTTTTTTTACCCTCTCATTTTATTGAAAATTTTTATTTTGTTTAGATTTTTGGCGCCATTTGATATTCAAAAAAAAATTATCTACACATTGTTGACGATAAAACAAATTTAACATGAAAATTAAAATATAAAAAGAAAATTTGTGATCATTAATAATAAAATCTTCTGAAAATAACTTTTTTAAAAAATCATTAAAAGTGTTCTTAAAATTAATGTTAGTAGCAATAGCATAATAAAGCTAATAATACACGAAATTCTAATACGAAAATTTCAAAATATCAGTTTTAATTTCACAAAGAAAATTATTCAAAAAATATTTTTCAATAATTAATTTTAAATCAATATATACAATTATTTCCACTTAAAGAATTGGTCTATTAAATTCACTATTTAAATATAAAAAGATTAATAAAAATGAATTATGTACTACATATTAACTATTTACGGCTTCCTTATATACAATATATATTAAATATTAAGGCTTTCATTAAATTTTTAAAGAAAAATAAAAAATAATTCAATTTATTTCCAGTTTATTGATAATTTACTGAAACTTTAAATATAAAAATGTAATTTGTATGCTTTAACTTATTTTTTAACGTAGTATCGTCAATTTTCAATTAGCCAAGCTCCTTTGTGCCTCGCATTTCATTTATCGATTCGAATCAAGCTCTTTTATCAATAAAGCAAATTCTATTTTAAAACAAGACTGGAAGGCTATCCTTATTGCATAACTATAAACATTAAAAGTCCTCATTATCAGTAAGACGCAGTAATTTTCATGAATGGCAGCCACTGAAAGGATAGTAGCAATCAATGCACACCAAGTATTGAATTTCCATTAAGATTTTTGAAACGCGTAGACATAATCGGAATATGCAACAAAAAAAAAAATACCTTGAAACAATTTTAACCACTTTTCGAATTATTAAAAATAGATGCGATATGCACATTTTAGAATCATTAAAATCTTTTTTTTTTTTTTTTTTTTTTTTGCAAAATTTATGTAAGGTACGGATGCTTTTAAGAAAGGATTTAGAATAATTTAGGATTTTACAAACTCAAGAAAATTATTCCTTGAAAAAAATTGAATATATCGCAAACGCAAAATTTTCTTATATTGGTGTTCACAGATTTGAGCAAAGCATCTTCCTAACAGCAGCCAAGAATAACTATATTTTCTTATATAACTTATATTTTATATAAAATATAAGTTATAATTTATTATAACTTATAAAATCGAGACTATAATCGAAACAATTATTGATAACAGCTATGAATATTTGCAAAAATTTAATTTTTTAATAGAATAAATTAAAAAGATATTTAAAAGTCACGCAATTTTTATGTATGTAGAGTTCTTTATTTCAGACTCAATTGTTTTTAAAAATTTCAACAAGTTAACAAAAACAGGAATTCGAATGTTTGTTCATGACATTATGATTCTAGCACGGCCCAAATTTGTACTTTGTAACACTGAACTAAATTCTCAGACACATAACAAAATTTTGCAACTGATAATTTTATTTCATGAAGCGTTTTTTTCATGTAAATTTTAACCTTTTTAAATTTTCAATGAACTAAACTTAGCAATAAGTCTCTAAGATTCAATTTTTTCCCCCTTTGAAAAAAAAAAAAAAACATTAAAAAATATACCCAATAGAAGTGTTGACTAAAATGAAATTGATTCTTGTTTGCGAACATTTTGATGGCAACGCGAAATAATGTTTAAATACCGAAAAATATTTACAAAAATAAAAGAAGCAACTTAAAAACCAAATTGCATCAGAACAAAGAACACAAGTTATTAAATTCGAGAAACTAAAATTAAAATTATTTTACCATATGATAAAATGAATTCCATCTTGTCAAATTCCATAAGTCGAGAATACCATTACATAGAAGGCGAACGTATATCGTTTGCATATAACTGCTAATTCTTAGAGATCTCGAAATGTTTACAAACAAAAGCAGGACAAGCACGAGCGTCGAACAGGGAGAAGAAAAAAAAGAATGGAACAAAATTACGCAACAGAGGTAAGAACATAAGCACTCGTACGTACCTGATCGGTCACAACACCAGAAGCGAAATGAAACCAATACACACACACACTAGCAGAACTTCAAACCAAAACAAACGAAATGAGAGCTTGACCTAGTTTGTTAGAGGAAAACCTCGGGATGAAATGATTTCAAGAATATGTTCTGAAAGAGCGGTGCGGTTAGGAAAACGTCACGTGTATTCTACGCCAAAAAATTAGACTTCTCGAGCGGATCGGTGTGTTTTTTGGAGACGGATTGGCGAGTTGTTCGGAAAACTCGGCAAAAAGAGATAACGAGTTTTAAACGGCAGCTTATTTTAAAAGATAAAAAAGAAATGTTGCTTTACAGCAAGATACGAGTATCAAGGTTTTTCTTTTTAATACTTCCTGCCGTCGCGGGTTCTGTCTAACAGTCATTACGTCACAAATTATTCAAGAATGGCAGAACGAATGATTTTTTTTCCACTCCTGTTCGTTGTTTCCTAACGTTGTGTTAGCGATTTTCAAGGTATTTGTCTCGGGCATTAGCGCCATTAAGAATGTCTGGTTTGGGATTTCCCAAGGTTTATTTACGTTTTAAACAATAGAAAATGTCAAAAATTTCTTCGAAGTAACTAAGATTAAATTTTCAAATATTTTACCGAAATTAAAAGTTAGATCAACTGAACTATACAAATTTGGCATGTTTAAAAAAAATCTAAAATCGTTTCTGAGAAAAAAATCATAACATTAAAATAAAAAAAAAAGAAGAAGAATTAGGTTCAAAATTTCTTGAAACACTAAATAGTATCCAAAAACTAAATCTTTTGATTATAAAAACATACAAGATGTTAATTGAAAAGATGCATCAAAAGATTTTATGTATTTGAACAAAAATGGCATCAAATCAATTCATTAACCAATATATCTATTGTTCGATGAACTACATAAAAATATTAATCGGTACGTTTTTTAAACGATGCATAATGATAAAAATCAATACCAAATATGTTAACATAATTTTATTTACTTAATACAGCAGCATATTAATACCTTGGATTAAAAATGTACAAATTGAAACCTTATACGTCCTTATAATACAGAATTTAAAAGAAAAAGGGGGATGCATAGTAATAATATGAGAAGTTTGAAGAAACTACAGTTACAGGCGCATTCCCCTTATTTTTCCAAGATCCATTCAAAGGTATTTGACCGTAAAATGAAATGGACCAACTCTATGATTATCTGCTATAGATCGCACAAAAATCGGGTCGCCATGAAAACTGAAATGGTTCTCATGGGGGAAAAAAGTAGAGGAAAAAGTTTGTTGTTCCAGACTGACTAAATTTGAGCTTTTCGCAAAATTACTATTGTTTTCAGAGTCAAAACTATTTAGGTTGAGATTCTTTCAGCATCCGAATCTACAATAACACGCCTGCATGTCTGAAAACACATACAAACATGATCCAACTGCATCGTGCAATGAAAGTTCGTTGTCCGTTTAAAACCGACAGTGTCACTAATTATAGAATCAAGAGTGGTGGTTGGTCTCAATTTTTCACAGTACGCGCTGCGTCGGTTCCTTTAAAAATATTTCCGGAATAAACAATAAAATAAATATAAATACATATAAAACGTACAAAAAAAATCCATGTGCAGGTTAAAGCAAATGCAAAAGTTAAGCTCGGAAAGAGCTTCAACTATGTTACAAACTCAGAAATCGATAGATAACTTTCAATTAGAATAATACATTAAAAAATGGTGATAAAAAAAGTCCTCAGTGATAACACTGATTCATTATGCTTCCTTGTAGCAAACGATTGTCAAAAAAGATAAACATTTAGCCTGTCAAAATTTGGGCATACACAGTCACGTTGCCAACAACGTTTTTCGAGAAGATAAAAATAAACTATGGATATGGTTGGTCGGTGAAACAAGATTTTCGCTCGTGGACATCTCGATTCTTAAGTAAACACGGATTTGTCACGAAACTTTCAACTTTAAAGACTTCGAAAAACGGATAGGTAGCACATATTTACCAATCCACCATTGGTTCATGTATGCTTTTATGTAATATTTTTAAAACCACTCGCCATTTTTTAAGAATATGAAATCATACATAAAGGATAAAACTTTTTTTTTCATCTTCATTTTCCCAAATTTTTATTTTCTATTTCTAATTTAATGTTTTTTACACAAGGATATATCAGTACTGATTTTGCTACACTTACACATGGTGATGTAGAATTCAAATTTCATAAAATCAGCCTATCTTTTTTAGCTGCCTAAGGACTTTTCTGAGAAGGATATAAAAATTTGATTTTTTGTCAGATGGTAATACCTAAGTCAGCACCACTATGAACTTCCATCTTGCGTCTATATCAAGATATTTGATCGCTAACGCGAAATTTAATAGGCTTCAAATCCAAGGTCTTCTGGGGAATCCAACTGCTTCGGATAGAATTGTAAATCGTCTGCTTCAAACTTTCCTTTAGAAGTTCTTTTGGTGTGTATTATTTACATTTATTGTATTTAATGTATTCTGCAATTGTGTCTATGCATGCAATCTTATTCATGATCTATTTCAAAATTTATAATTGTATTATCCAGATTTGAAAATAATGATTTTGCGTTTGAAAACGAGCGAGACTGTTTAGATATAGAAAGAAAAAATTACACCATTTTCATTGAGGGTCCAAACTACTGACGAAAAATCATACTGTGTACTACTATTAGAAAAAAAAAAACATTTAGATATTACTTTTTCTGTAAAAGAGTTTTAAATGGCTTTTCAGATATTTTCCCTCAAATATGAGACTGAGAAGTAGAACCACCCTTGCAAATTGGACGCCCTAAGCCAGATCAATCTGACGCCCCATCCTATGAACGCCTATGATCCAACAAAAATATCTATTTAGTAAAATAATTGAAGAGAAAATCTATGATATTAAGTACCAGCATGCAGCTGTACCTATTTTGTTAACGAGTATGCAACTTCTATAACATGCACAGCATTTAATATTTTTCCATATTAATCTTTTTTTGGAAACAATACACATATTTAAGTAACTTGACTTAACAACCACCGATTCTGTAATAAGTCTAAATCATGTTTTCGTTTTGCACGTATTTAAAACAGTAAAAAAAAATTCACATCTAAAATAAAATGAATATAGAAAACATTTTAAAGGCTTTTCCAGAATACAGACAATAGATAAAACAATCTATAAATAACTGTTTTTAAAAAAAAAAATAAAGATGGAATTTCTACAAAATTACTAAAGTTTTACGTCTCACACTGATAAAATTAAATATATACCATATAATAAATATTTCCCAGTTTAAGAAAAAACCAGAAAAAATAAAAAATGTTTTATTCTTTCTACGATTCTATTGGTTTAAATAATGGCAAATGTGATATTATACATTGTAAAAAAATAACTTATATCAGAATTTGACAGCGAAACTCATTCAGAACAAGATCGCATTTACCCATTGAAAATAAATCTCTATTTGATGAATGGCACATTGACATTAGTTTGGGAATATAACAGGAGCAAAAATTCGAAAAGAAAATTAAAGTATATTTATTTTATATAGCCAATAAAAAGGCAATAACACCGCCAATTAAACGAATCCTTGAAAAATCATATTTTGAGTGGCATAATTGGTTTATTAGATTCGGTAGGATTGTAACAAAATAAAAATTGTGTTTATCTAATTTTTTTCATGTAATTCTTTTATTTGTAATTTTTTTCTTTGTATAGTTATTCATATGGTATACATTAATTAATACTGAACATAGATAGCGCAGTATGCTCTAAACCATATACGCTCTTCTGCTTTAATTGTAAACAACGGGAGAGTTGATGTGAAACTGGTGCCGCTCGCTCTTTGTTCGCGGTATATTTGTTGTGTGTGTGTGCGCGCGTGCGCGAAAATATATAAGGAAAAGACAAGAAATCGTCTTTCCTTGGATTAAATACAAATAGCTACACCACACCTCAAATATACACCAAGCTACAAATTGACATATCGAGAACTTTCATAATACATTATTAAATCAAAAATACAAGAGTTTCATTAAAAAAAATGCATTGTTATTTACAAGCAGCATCGAGAATGTTCGAAACGATTTCTTGGCTGACTTGGAACGCACGCCCAACACTTAATTACGTCCGATGCTTTCTTTTTGTCTATACTTATGTTTTTCTGGTTTATTAAGAGGAAAGCATTCCGGGTGTGTCTCCTTTAAATAAATAAATAAAAATCTGGAGGTGTGCATGAACTTAGGAATAAAACTTGTCAAACTAAGAAAACGAGTTATGCATGATCACTATTTTAAAGGATTTAAATTTGGATATAAGAGTGGAAATTCACTTTGATACATGGGAATTGCACTTAAGATATCCAACTGTAGTTTCAGTACCCTGAGACTATCACTTTTCGCCAATTCGATTTCACTAAGGAGTTAGACGGGGAAGAATGAGAGCATTTCAGGAATTAACTTTATTGCTAAATGTAAACAAATCCTCCTTCCATCTTTCCTCTCATCCCTATTTTGTGGAATTAAATCATTCTTAACACAAGCGCGAAAGGTTTTAGAATTTGCAGGCAAACAATAGGTTAAAAACAAATCAACTTGTTGCAGTTTCAAAAAATAGGTATGATTCTGTTTCCAGTGAAATCTTGATTTTGTCTCTATGTCAATTAGAAGCCAAGTTATAGCAAACGATAGACGAGTAAGTGATGCTTTTTTATACGCATTTAAAAGACTTTAAAAATGGCTTTCTCCCCCTTTACTGTACGAGTATCGTCATATCACAAAAAATAATCAAGATATCTTAATGAAATTTCTAATTAATGCTCTTTATGTCATGCAGAATGTAATGATCTAGAGATTTGATTCCGAATGCTCTAGAAGTGGACTCATAATTGTTTAATGTAAATAAATATTCTTGAAAAAGATTCCGAAATTTCATGGATAATTTCATACATTAGACACAAAAATTTTATTTTTGAATATGTAGATATTAGTTAGCTACATTGTAAGATACGTTACACATCTAATGTTACAAAGAAAAATTTAAAAAAAAAAAAAAAAGACTTTTTTTTCCCCAAGAACAAATTATTACTGGTTTCTATAAATAAATGCTAAAACTATTTTAAAATACGCTTTTCCTTCAAAAGCTACACACACATTACATATTATATAATATATATATGTCGTCATTGTTTTATTTTATCCAGTCACATGCTTCAAAAAAAAAAAAAAAACACGGTTAAAATATTTCTTTAAAAATTCGTTAAAAATAGAAGCTTAAGTTATACATTAAAACACTGATACCATTAGAAAGCTAATTTTTATCTTTAAATTGATGTAAAAATCATGTTTGTGCGATAATATTTTCGGAAGTTATAGCGGAAAAACGTCGAAATTTCGCTTAAATTTTAATTAATTCGAATTCTAATAAAAAATTCGAAAAAAGGGCTCCGAGGTGCACATTCCCGACCTCCAAGATATTCATGTACCAAATTTGGTAGCTGTAGGTCCAACGGCCTGGCCTGTAGAGCACCAACACACATATTAGCTTTATTATAAGTATAGATATAGATAAACGAATAAAACTCTGTTATTGCGGAATTGTTCAAACAATGATATATTCCTTTCATCCACTTCCTACCCTAAGTTCCCGTAAATCTTAATTAGCTAAGCAAGAAGTGTGATTGATTTATCAGAAATCTATAATTCATGGGATTCTTTAATACAGTTTAATCACCGTAAAAATTCAGAAAGCAATTGCCATATACCTTAACACCGGAAGTTAGTATTTAATTTTTTAAATGATGGTTCAGAAGCTCATCAAAACATTTAAATTATGCTTTTTTAATTTCTCATATGCAGTATAGAGAAAGTATAGTAATCATCAAAAAATTTCGTACTCGATATTTTGAAGAATCT
>JAPMOQ010053150.1:314163-333633 GCA_026543055.1 Argiope trifasciata | reverse complement strand
TGATTTCTATAAATAAACGCTAAAATTATTTTTAAATAAGCTGTACTTTTAAAAACAAGTAATCGTAATAACTAAAAAACAGAATTATTAAAAAAACATCAAATTTGGTATGGGATTTTGTAACAATAGGTTTTGAGTCAAATTTTTGTTTCAATCAGGCAGGAAAAAATGCATTTAAAATGCAAATTTGGTTTGGGTTTCTCACTTGAATGTCAGGGATTAATCGCCAAAATATTAACCGTGGATAAATTCATTAAAAATACGATCACTTCAAAGATTAATATTTTCTAAATATTGTACACTTAAGTTTTACATTCTCAAGATATTTTTATTGCGAGAAAGATTCAAGAAGACCACTTCTTGGTTTTTTTTAAAGTAAACAAAAACAAATACCATATTATCGATATCAAGGTAATCAACTGTATTATGTTGCAACTCAATAAAAGAGCAGTTAAACAGGAAAATGTAAATCCATACGTTTTTAAATATCTTCTAATTCGTTAATAAATAAAACAGGCTCCAATTTTTCGCTAATAATATACGGTTTTTATTTAATATTTGAGTTTCAATTTCCGAAAGTGAAAAGGAATTCAAAGATAGTGGAGGCTCGTTTATCGCAGACAGATTCTTTTATACGTTTTCTTTCACTATCAAGAATAAACAAAATATAGATATCAGAAATTGAGAACAGAATTCCACATCTGTCGTCAAATGACTATAAAAAAAATCCACGGAAAAAATGGCGAGAAATAAAAAGTTAAGAAAACGATGGGGGAGTTTTTATGGTTTGATCACTTTAAGTCGTATATTCTGCACAATGACAGAGCTGTTTAAAAACATTTACCAAACAATGGCAGAAAAAAAAAAAGCAAACGGAATTCTATGGGTTTTGAGGTCAAGAACGAGAAAAAGAACAGCAATTTCTTACTGAATATTTTGTTTATAACTACGAACAGTGTAAAAATCGCAGCTACATGTTCCAAGAACTTTAAGGCCAATATTCTCAACAAATGAGTATCTCCGGCGTGGGGGGGGGGAGGGAATGGCCTTCGTAGAGTGAGTCATGCTTGAAGGCCCTGGGTCAGGCAAATAGGGCCGGCCACACAAAGACATTGTTTGACTCACAACAAAACCACAGTTTTATTTATTTATTTTTGCTAATGTCGCTCTTGCAGCTGTCAATCACGAAAATTACTGAAAGAACGTCTCACCCGTTTCCGTCAGAAGGACTTTTGCACAAAATTCATAGAAGACAATGGAAGATAAATCTGAATGGGAAAAGGTTTCGGATTCAGTTTTACGTTACTATAAATAATGCGATGTGTACAGTGTTTATTGTAATGTCACAAGCCTCATTCAAATGGCTAAGTTGTCACTTTGAAATCTATTGTAGTAAATATTCATTCGTATTTCTAAATACATCTCTCCGAAATTATGCACACTGCTGGGGAAAAAAAAGAATAAAATCCAAAGGAATTGAGTGGTTATCAGTCAGTCTGAATGAGGGCATGTGCTGAATAAAAATTCACTTGTAACTCACAAAAAAACCCAGCGGGAGTGGTTTACCCAAAACTTTTTACCACATTCTAATAAAGGTGTTATTCCAGAGAACGCCTTGTATAGCACTGATGTACAATAGTTGCACAAAATTAACATTTGATACGAATTTAAACTTGACGGCTTATTTGGCGATTAATATCTGAAAAGCTGTTAAAAGTATCTGAAAATCAAATTTATGTTTTTGACGCGTTTTTCCCAACTGACTGAAAGGGGCCGCGGTGGCCCGGTGGTAAAGTCTCGGCTTCGGAATCGGAGGGTTTCAGGTTCGAGACTCGATTTCACCGAAGAACCGCCGTGTGAGGGGGTCTGTTGCACGTTAAAATCTGTCAGGCCAAATGTCCTCCCGCTGGTAAGGCATGGTGTGGAGAGGGGGGTGCCAGTTCAGGTTTCGTCCTCGTCATCAGACCGTGGTTCAAAATTACGAGGTCCGTCCCAAAATAGCCCTCGTGTTGCTTTAAACGGGACGTTAATATAACTAAACTAAACCCAACTGACTGAAACAAAAAATTGACACAAAACTACACTTGTAGTCAAAAAATCATATACCAAATTTGGTATAGTTAAGTTATCGCGTTTACACGTTTTCTAAAATACAGATCGACAGACGATCAATCCCTAGTTGGATTGGACTCAAAATTTGATACGTGTCTTGACTATAGATGATAACTCTGTGTATTGAATTTTGATCTATCTAGCTCATGTCATTTTGTAATTATGGCACTAAATTATATTCGAACAGTAGGATAGGCGGACTTAATTAATTTATCAAATTTTGCTCAAAATTTGATAACTATCTGCAAATTTCGTATAAAGTCTGTATACCAAATCTAGATCAAAGCCTTTTTTAGCTATGTTTGTCAGACAGACAAATGGATATTTTCCAAAAAGGTGTTCTCAGGGAGGTCTAAAATGTGGAGATTCATCAAAATATGGAGCTCGAATTTTTTGACGATTGTTATGCGTTTTCTATGCTACTTATAGGAGAAAGTAAAATAACTAATAAAAGAGTCATCAACTATTTCCAATCTTTTCGAAATATTTTTATTCTTTCAAGATCGTGATATATTACCAACACCAATCAACCTGAAAATTACCTCTCGTACAAGCATTTCTACAATTGTATCAAAAATTAAAAAATAAATAAAACTGAATTCGAAACTTTTTATTTGCAATCAACAATGAGGCGTGTTGTTTTTTTATTTCAGCCACAATTTTCATCGTCATTATTTACTTTCACGCATTCCACTCCGAGGTTATTTTTTATTAACTATAAGCATAAAAGTTTTGAAATGATTCTGACCTCATTGGGGGGGGGGGGTGCTCCTTTTGAATGATGGAATAGCAGTACAATCAGAATTGTAGCATTAAAAAGTAATCGAATCTTTAAATCATAATTCGATGACAAGATTAATTTATTAACATCAGTAAATCTCAGCCTTTATATTTTGCTCCATTAAAAATTCAATTATACGTGTACCATAATAAACATAACTTCCAATATTAAAAAAATCAATGCATCAGACTAATAGAATACTTACAATCAGAGAATCAAATATTTTAAATTTATATTCATTCAACTGAAATAAAACCATAAAACTCAAATTTGCTAGGTTATTTCTGTAAATAATAGGCAATAATCTATAATATCGAATGTCTAGGTTTTATTACTGGTAAGGATTAATAAGCAAAGTTCCGGTCGGTTTTATTATAATCCATTTTTAAATATTATGTTTTATCTTCGTTAGTTTAAACGCAAATCAGTTTTAAATTTGCAAATTTGTCCGAAATTTTTAGTAAACAGAAAGGCTGAAATTCCAGCTCCATACAAATACACGAGTCCTTACATCTTTACAAACCATATATTTTTCTTTTTAACTCTTAGTATTTCGATGTCTTCTCTCAGGCATCATTCAAGACAATGCATCATTTTGTCGTTCATTTAGTTTTCATAAATTTTGATTGGTAAAATATTTAGTATGAGTAGTAAAATATGTAGATTAATTATCCGGAAAAATTCAACTTAGAAATTTTTTTTGCATATTAACTTTCCGGAGCAACAAGCAAATTCTCTTATTTGGCAAATATTTATGCGCCGAATTACTTTTGGAGTGCTAAGGGTTACTTTTCATGAAATTTACAACAGCATAAAATATCTAAAAGCTGATAACTTTTTCTAAATTATATACATTATCTAGCATATGATTAGTATTACAGTTGATAGATGCACACATTAAAAAGGGGTACCAAAAACTAAAAAAAATATATATGATGTACAAATATTGAAAAAAAAAATTTAAAAAAAAGAAACTATTTTAGATTTAATTTGAATATTAATTTTTTTGTGCAAAAATTTACCCCCCCAAAAAAAATTATGTTACGCATGCGTAGTGGTAAGTATATGTATCATAGGCTGAAGTTTACTGGCTTATATTCCATATAAAACTTATGTGTATATGTCATATAAAACTTATGTTTATATGTCATATAAAACCTATGCTTAAATGTCAAACAAAATTTATGCTTATAGTCCTAAGATCTATCTGCAAGTTTTCTGGATGTCAAATCCTTTTGTATTCATATTCACCAACGTAAATCGTACACAAACCTAGAAATAATAAAACATATTTCTGTGAATTAAAATAAGTTTTCATTCTTCCCTATTTAAATAATTTATTTTATTAGATTAATCACATTTACCATCATAAATGAAAGTGGCTGAAAATAAATTAGGTTAAGGAAAAATATTCTTCAAATTATCAATATTATATAAAGGACATCTACTTTACATTTTAGCTGAATGCACACTAAAAGAACTTATCTAAACTAATCGATTAAAAAATGATTATTCATTAAAATGCTAATCTCAAAAGATGATTACGCGAATTTACCCGTAAAGAATCAAACATTTAATCATGCTGAAGCACATATCAACAAATATGAACATGAAAAAAAAAAATTTACTAAACTAATTCAGATATGACAGCTTACTTAATAATTGAACTTTCGAATCTTATTTATTAATCCTTGGGCGAAATAGTTTGAAGTTATTACCGTAATTCACTGATTAAAAAAAAATCAAAACAAACAAGTTAGAATTAATATTATGTCAACAAAAAATATTAAGGTTAACACGGAACTAGTAGTAACAGTTGTTACAGACTGAAATGATTTTTCTTATATTAAGACAACTGTTCCAATGAACTACTTTTCTGACAGAGAAACTGATAAATCGTTACCTTCATTATGCTGCCCATTATTTCCATCAATAATTTGGCAGGTAAAAAGCGGTTAAAACTCGATTACGGCATCAATTATTGCTTTTTTTTGTTATCAAACGTAAATAAAAACTACTCGTCAGAAATATCAGCCATTCGCAAGAGCGACGGTTTACCAAGGCCAGACAAGCCTCAACCTTGGAGTGTGTGTGTGTGTTTTAATTAATCTTTTCTTTCAAAGAAATATTTTTTTTTCGCTTACTCAGAATACAATAATAAAGAATCAGATCAGAACTAAAGATAAGACAGATGAAGATCTTACTGAAGAATAGAATTATACTTCGAAATAACAGACTCATGTCTACGCGAATTAAATAAGAACAAGATAAGTATACTCATGAATCATAGAGGATGCCCAATATTTACTATTACAGAAACGAATGCATATATTATAATAATCTAGGTATGATTTCCATAAGTCTAGACAATTTATTTTTTGTAAAAGCATATCAAACTCGTATCACTTTAGAGCTTAACTTTATGGACACTTTTTGCACCATCTTAAAATTTCAGACCGATCTATCACATATGTATGGGATTCGTGATTACTTAAGCAAGTGTATGACGTAATTATGCATTCTTCGAAATAAAGAAAACTATGCCAATTGTCGTCATAAATATGATAAAGTGTTGAATAATTACGTTATTTTTTTTTAATGTCATTTCTTTTGCCAACAACTAGTTCCATCTTTTAATCAAAAAAAGTCAAAACTGGAGTCAACTATAAAAGTTGGGAAAACTTTTAAATAAGCTCCCACAGAATCTCCAAATATGCTATTAAGTCGGAAATACTGACAAGTAGAAATAAGGAAATACTCTTATTTTTAAAATGTGAAGAAAAAGTTTATTTTCTGTCAGTCCATTTATTCTTCATTTATTACCATCTATTAGAACGTATTATAAAAAGGAATGGAAAATATTCGGTATTATTACAGTACATAGGTTTACATCGAAACATGTAGAGGCCGCGGTGGCCTGGTGGTAAGGTCTCGGCTTCGGAACTGGAGGGTTTCAGGTTCGAGATTCGATTCCACCGAAGAACCGTCGTGTGAGGGGGCCTCTTGCACGTTAAATCTGTCAGGCCAAACGTCCTCCCGCTGGTGTGGTGTGGTGTGAAGAAGGGGCGTGCCAGTTCAGGTGCCTTCCTCGTCATCTGACCGTGGTTCAAAATTACGAGGTCCGTCCCAAAATAGCCCTCGTGTTGCTTTGAACGGAACGTTAATATAACTAAACTAAACGAAACGAAACATGAATTAAATTCTAGTGTTCAACATCAGATGTGGACATAACCGTGAGAGGAATATACTTAGAACATAAGAGATGAAGTATGATCTTTAAGTCCATATGACACATCAAGTTTAGTTTAGTTAAGTTATATTAACGTATTATAATTTAAAGCAACACGAGGGCTAATTTGAGACGAACCTCGTCATTTTGAACCACGGTCAGATGACGAGGACGACACCTGAACTGGCACCCCCCTCTTCACACCACATCAGCAGGAGGACGTTTGGCCTGACAGATTGAACGTGCAAGAGACCCCCCTCACACGACGGTTCTTCGGTGGAATCGAGTTTCGAACCTAATACCCTCCGGCTCAGAAGCCGAGACCTTACCACCAGGCCACCGCGGCCCATATGCCGCAACAAGATTATAATTAAATGGTAAATTAAATAGCCAACGCTTTTTATAATTAAAAAAAATCATTAGATCTAAAACTACTGTTCGTTTTAATATGTTTTCGACGATTCTATCTCACTAAGGGGTAAGACACGGAAGGATGTGCACATTTCTGGAATTCGAATTCACGTATTTTTTTAATAAAAAAAGGCAGATCTAACAATTTTTAAAAAGGTATGGAATAGAAAATTTAGGGTAATATCTCTTTTCAATGGCACTTTACATTTCATTCCTTGTTTTTTTTCTCACCCCAAGGACATTAAGGTCATTATAGATTACATTAAGCTGACATTTAATTTGGACTTTATTATTCTCTAGTACGGATCCACGGATACAAAAGCCACGGATCAGATGACGTTCGTAGTAAAAGCCAGCATAAGAGTATCCTAATTAAGTGAATAACAATATGCCTACTTATACAATTTAAGTTTTAAAAGATGTGGCACTCAAAAGAAATTTCAGTCGTTGAAATGTTGGTAATTGACTTGGTTGACTAATGAGTTCGCCGACCACTATTCTTCAATTTCATTGAGAAGTTGAATTCTTTTCAACCAAAAATTTGGTTTTTCCAATTCTCTACGCGTTACAACCACTGATACGTTCTTGGATCTCATTCATAGAAATTATACAAAAGGAGAACCTACGTTCACGAATCTATTACTTCTTCCCAAATCACAAAGGAATGCACTCAGACGGTCTTTTTATCGCAAATCTCGATCTGCTTATGAAGGCGACAAGAACAGGCTAGCCCTGTTGAATGCTTCATTTTCTACATACAGGGAAAAAACCTCAACGGCCTTGGTCATACATGACATATTTAAATATCCAATGGCAAACTTAGATGTAGCAGTTTAGGCAGCTCCTTCAGCCTTGAAAACAACAATGCTACTAGAGTACTCCCCATAATATGCAGCAAGATTTGGAGCAGAACTTTTTTTTTTTTAGATGCATGCCAACGATACCCCCATCCTCCAGCCAGAAAGTCACCGTCCGAATTCCATACGCGATGGAACGCAGTGAAAACGAACCCTAATGAGATCATTAAGTGTTTTAAAGTGTAACGCAAAAATGAAATAGCAGTGATTACAATTTTTATTTCCTCCCAAATACAATGGAATTTTAAAAGTCCTAAAAGTTTTCCTAAACACATTACGAATTAAATAATTGTTTAATTCGGAAGAATCAATTTTAATACAAGGGATGTTCAAATGAAAAGGTAGGTAACGTCGTAATAACGCAATCGTTAACATATTTGCTTATTCCGAAGGTAGCGAGACATTCAGGGATGTGATTGGAGTCCCTGGCGTAGACCAGAGCATGCGCAGGTGAATTACGTATGTCCATCAAGAACAAAAGACTGAGGCTACTCACGAAAGTGTGGTTCTGTTCCATGATCAGTCACGTCTACACGTCTTCTGGGTCAAACGCGCAGAACTGGCTAAGTTCAAGTGGGAATAGTTCGACCATTCACCCTACAACCTAGACATATCGCCCTGCGATTTTCATTTGTTTAGTCCCCTGAAAAAACATCTGAAAGCGAGGCACTCAATTCGGGCGGCAACTCAAGGACGCTGTGAAGGGCTGGGTCTCGTCACGGCCACAGAAATGCTGGGATCAAAGAGTCCTTCAGCTCGTTAATCAATGGGATCCTTGTGCTTAGACCTATGGTGTATGTTTTGAATAGTCTTCACTTATACCCACAGTGTAGTTTCGTACCTTTTCATTTGAGCATCCATTTTATCATACATCTAATTTTGATATCTCAATCACAAAACCACAATCACCATTTTAAACTATTTTTTTCGTCAAAATGGTAGACAAAACAAAAGATAAGACAAGACAAAAATAGCATGAATCTCAATACTATATTTAAGGAAAAATTCACGACTCTTAAACAGTCATTTGTAGAACAAGCGGGTGACCGAGCTCCGCTCGGAGAAAACAGGTATCGAAGCTAAATCGAAGATTTAAATTTTCAATTGGGATTTATCAAAACTATACATGCCATAAGAAAATTTGTGAAACCTTTGGTGAAAAGATAACCGGTTAAACCTCGGCTTTTCATCGTCCACCAGCGATGTCATGTCTTGATGTTCCATTGGAAATCCCCATCTGCACTGGTCTCTTCCATGTTTGCTGACCATGCACGGAGCGCTTGGGTTCATATCACCACACGGGTTATGGATCATCCATTTCGAGATCAGTTCCTTGAGTTCCGGATCATCTACTGGAAACTTTATTAGTTCGCCATATTGGCTATAGATGGCAGCACGTTACCGCTTGAAACCTATTAGCCATTATGGCGAACTAATAAAGTTTGAAAATATCCTATCTGTAACTCCGAACTGCTCGACCGTAGCGCTTCAAAACCGGCGCCAATCGATTCCTCGTGGCCAAAAATCCCAGACCCCCAAGTTTACCGGAGTTTATTAATTCTGGGGCGATTTTCGACTTGGCAACGATTCCTCGTATTATAGTATAAGATTTAATCTCTTAAATCTATAAGCTTTGTCAAAAAATAATAGATTCCAAATTATATTTCTTTTTATTATGATAGAGTTGAAAGTCAATAATATATATATTCATAATATATATATGTATGTATGTATGTATATATATATATATAAAGCATGCAATGGAAACTCACCTGCTACCCGTTTTCAAGACTTGTGAAACCTTAACCAATATTTATATAAAGTACTTATCCCTCACGGCTCAGGTTTATCTTATTTCAAGCAATAAAAATTTTCTAGGAATGGTATTATAAAAAATCACTGCATATCATAGTAAACTTGAAAATATTTTAAAATCAAAGATAAAATTAAGAGCAAATTGTGCAAAGAACTTTCGCTGAAGAAAAGTTTAAATACTTAAAATGTAGAGTAAAAGACCATAAATGAATAAAAGAAATTCAGGTTATCAGTAAAAGAACGGGCAGATGTGTAAATTTTATGAGTAATGGCGTCAAACCAGCTAAGAAAGTACACAAAGGTAAATCATCACCGATATGACTAAGAACTGTTCCAGATCGAAGGAATAAATCCTTGAGACATCTGCAAATATCAATTTTTTTCACTGAATAATTTAAATAAAATAAAAACTCATCATCACACCGATATACTTGACCAATTAAGTCTTTGATCGGAATTTATCATTTTTAAAAAATCTTATTAAATATAATCCGAAATGTAATGTAAATCCTAATTTAACAAAATTCACTTTGATTTATTGCTAATTAATTTTTTAATAATTATATTATTTTCTTACTAATGAATAAATGAAAATATCGGTTTATTATTGTACAATAACTAGTCATAATCTTTTATCCAGTCGGAACTGCGGTGGTCTGGTGATAAGATCACGGATTCGGAATCGGAAGACTTCAGGTTCGATTCGAGACTCGATTCCACAAAAAAACCGTCATGTAAGAATATATGCACTTCCGTCGGCACTAAATGTCCTTCCGCTGGTGTGGTGGGAAGCTTGGAGAGGGGTTCAATTTAGGTGACGTCTTGGACATTTGACCTCAGTTCACAATTACCCGGTCCATCCCAAAATAATACTAATGTGGCTTTAAAACAGAAAGTTACTTTAAACTAAACTAAACCTTTTATCCAGTAAAAAGGTTCGATATTCATTGCTAAGTATTCTTTTTTTTTTCTTATTAAAACATATTAAATTGCAATCGTGCAATTCAAAATGCCAGGTAAATAAAATGTTATCTTTACTGCCATATCAGATTCCACACCATGCATAGACTATAAGATTCCGGGCCGCGGTGGCCTGGTGGTAAGGTCTCTGCTTCGGAACCGGAGGGTAGCAGGTTCGAGACTGGATTCCACCGAAGAACCGTCGTGTGAGGAGGTCTCTTACACGTTCAATCTGTCAGGCCAAATGTCCTCCTGCTGGTGTGGTGTGGAGAGGGGGGTGCCAGTTCAGGTGTCGTCCTCGTCATCTGATCTTGGTTCAAAATTATGAGGTCCATCCCAAAATAGCTCTCGTGTTGCTTTAAACGGGACGTTAATATAACTAAACTAAACTAAAAAGACTATAATATTCCTTAAATCACATATTAATCGATACATATTGAGCTTGTTCAATTATAGCACTATCTGAAACTTTGATTAGACTAAAGCCACTATTTACAATTCCAATATATATTATTAGCTTGTAACAGAAAAAAAATCAGCAATTTAAAGAACATAATAATCAAAAGATGTTTCATTAAATTTGGGGGGAAATTTACTATTTAATCGCAGAATTCTAATTGGTAACAAAATCATGTTACTTATTTTGCTATTCAGTAATCTAAACCAGGATTAACCCAATTATAAAGATTCTTCCAAAGTGGGCTGTGACCTCAAAAGGAGTGGGACAGAAAATATTGGTGAAAAGGGAGCTATGTGGCTTTGTTCAAGTTTCTACAAAATTTGTAGGCAAAAGATCAAACGATCTTAAGATGCAATTAAAATTTGCTACATAATTAATTAAAAGGAAATTCAGTATAAAAAATTATCTGTAGTAAATTTGATATTTCTAGTTTTCCAAAACTGGAATGACAGCAAATATTTGCTATTACATATGATCAAATGAATTACAATGGATCTTTGACAAATGGTCAAAGATCCCGAAAAAAAAGGCGCCGAAGTTTTAAATATCTCAATCTATAAAAATTATTTATCAAAGCTCAACTGCAAGTAACTAACAAAAAAAAATATCACAGCAAATATAAATATCAGCTACATTTCGAATTTTAAAAAAATCATTATGACTATCTTCCAGATTTAAGCCAATAGGAAACGTTTTTTAAAGCAATTTTTCGCCAATTTCCATATGCAAATTCAAAATTTATAAAAATGGGCGCATTTTAACAAATTCCACGTCTGCTACATTCAAAATTCGAGACAGACATTCGAAGATCCGCCGATTGCCCAATTCCAAAAGCGCAGACATGCATTCGGTGAAAGAATGCGAAAATGTGGATAAACACGTGCATTAAAATTTTCATTGCCTTGCAGCTGCAGCGGAAGAGAGGCATTTTTAAATATGACACCCATGAAAGAATCCGTAGAGGGCAAATTGTATAGTAAATTTTTTACAGATGATTTATTCGATGAATAGTTCAACGGCATGAAATGTTAGCAGATCAGAACATATTTCGCAATTGGAGTCTCAGCCGACAAACAATGCCGAATTCAGAACGCCATTTTCGGAAACCACGGAATATCCTTGTTCTCTGAGAAGTGAAAATGGAGCAACTGTTATTTGGCTCAAAAGAGCAAAATAACAATCGTAAAAAATAACCACGTTTGTTTATTATTCCGAATAGACATGATATACAGAGACTTTTCTTAAATATGCCCACACTTTTTTTCTAATATTGTGAATACTTTCACTTTGTTCCATTTATTTTTTTAAAGAATTACATGTTGATAGATTATGATAATTAAAATAAAATTTTAATTCTCATTTCATTGGACAATGCAGAAATTGCTTTTCAACCGTTTAGTTTAGTTATATTGCGTCCCGTTTTAAAAGCAACACTAGGGCTATTTTGGAACAAAACACAAAATTTTGAACTGCGGTCAGATAACAAGAACGACACTTAAGCTGGCACCCCCACCCCCTAATTTCTATACCACAATAGTAGGAAGACGTTTAATCCCGACGGATTTTTAGGGTGCACCAGACTCACTTACTCGAGGGTTCTTCGGTAGAGTCAGAGCTCGAACCTGAAGCCCTCTAGTCCCAAAACCAATACCTTACCACCAGGCCACTGCAGCCTTGCAACTTAACTATGTCGTATGATTTCGAGACTGTCATTTCGGATGTATACGCTAATCATTAATTGTTACAGACTGATTTTGTTGAATTATATTAACAATTAAAAAGTGGAGATTCATTATAAGGGGGGGGGGGTCCCAAAATTAATGCAAGATTTGAATTTCCCACCATTCTCGCAGTAAAATGTTGGCAATTCTATATTAAAAAAACATTTGACAGATGATTACGGTTAGTAAAAATGGAGTGTTTTACGATAAAACAATGTGTCAACACAAATATGAACTAAATAAAAAAAATTTATCTAATTATTATATCTTTATTGAATCATTAAGTACACAAGATCGGGTTTATATAAGGAATAACACATAAGGCAACTGGCATCTAAGACATTGCTGACAGTTACGCACTCATTCCTAAATTTGCCATGATCGTTTTGCATAGATGTGGCGTTGAATTTCCTCCTTCAATGCCCTCATGCTTGTGGGCCTGTTGGCGTAAACCTTTGACTTCAATTAATTCCATAAAAAGATATTCAATAGTGTTAATTCTCATGGTCTTGGAGGCCAATTCTCAAATGTTAAACTTGCGGCCTTCAAATTCTCATGGGGCCATGGTGGCCTGGTGGTAAGGTCTCGGCTTCGGAACCGGAGGGTTTCAGGTTCGAGACTCGATTCCACCGAAGAATCATCGTGCACGGGTATCTTTGCTCGTTGAATCTGTCAGGCCAAACTTCCACTCGCTGGTGTGTTGTGGTGTACGGAGGGGGGTGAGGTCCTCGTCATCTGACCATGGTTCAAAATTGTGGTAAATTAATTCCACGAGAGGGCGCTCAGCACTTCTTCAGGTGTTAACCAGCAGTCAGAGGGAGAGAGAGAGTTCCCGACACCAAAGAATTCGGACCGTTCCGCTACCGTAGACCGAGAAAGGGTCACGACCGGAAACCGTGGAGACGATCCTCTTCAAAGGGCCGAAACTAGAATTCTTGTGTAGAAGAATTCATCGGCAAATGCTCAAGGTGCCACGCGAAGGTGGAAAAGAGCAACTAAATATCTACTGTTCATCTCCATGCCATTGCAATCAATTCTTCATCAGCAAAACTTCATTGTAAAAATCATCCTTTATTTAACCATTCAATAAACCAATAGTAATCTAAACCAGTGGACTGATGAATTAAAACCCATCACACCCACAAAATTACGAGGTCATTTGCAAAATAGCCCTAGTGTTACTTTACAACGGAAACTCATTATCTTTGAAATATTGTTCAACAATGAAAACATTTTGTTCTGTCGTGTAACGCTTGTGTTTTTACTAACCCTAAACTATCAACTATCAAATGTTTTTATTATTATTGGTTGCAACGCTTTACTGCACGAAGTGTGACGAATTCAAATCTTGCTTATTTTGGGACACTCTTTACTATTATAACCTGGTATGCAAATGTCATTTAAAATCATCTGATGTTGGAAGTTTTAGCTATAAAATAAAATAAAAATTTTAATAATATTTGAGAAATTAAACAAAGAATTTAATTTTATTTATTCGCTAACCGATAGTACTTATCAATATGTATGTGGGCGTGACAAAAACTAAGATGAATGAAATTTGGAGCGTCATTTTCATACCAAAACTGTACTATTTTAAAAATCAAATCTATGATCTTTTGGAAATCTATCATCAGGAAGAAACTCAATATATATATTTGCTAAGAAACCTAAAAAAGAGATTACTTACCAAAACAATAAGGCGGTAAATGTATTTATACAACGTTTTTCAGTCAAATAAAAAACGGAAATCAATAAAAGATTTTGTAATAGCTTTTAGGAAACAGTATCTACCTTGAAGTGATGACATCTCGAGGTTCTTTTCGATTTCCTACACAATTGTTAGCATGTGTCACAAGGCTTCCCATTTATTTATTTGAATGAATAGGATTTTATACAACGTATTTTCCACGTTGACATAACCGTTTAATTTGTTTTATTTGCCCGAAGAATGGCGAATACCGCGTGTGCTTTGTGTTATGCGTAGTGGCAGCTTTAAATGTTTTTACTAACCAACTGAAAAAAAATGCAAAAACATTTTCTACGTAAATCCATTGTTTAAGAGCAAAATGAAAGTGAAAAGAAAATGCAAACGTCATTCAAATTGTGTGGCACTACTAAAAATGAAAATAGGAAGGGAAAAAAAATCAAGATTCTATTAAAACGCATCCGTAAATAGTAACAAAGCAATAATCTGGAAAAAAAGTGAAGATCATAGGATTACATAATATAAAACATACAGCGTATCAAAGGCATCACGTTCCTTTGCACACATTGGAAAGTAAGAGCAGAAAAAGAAAAAAAAACCTGAGTGTTTTGTCTTCGTCTTCCTATTATGCTTTCGCATTAGAAAAGCTCCTATAATATACTTAAACGCAACTGTGGCTTTATGGTGTTGGCTAAGGAGGTAAGAAAAATATAAATATCTAAACTTATCTTTTTCGTCGACGGTTTTGTCACTATTGCTTTCTGATTTCCCAATCCCCCCCCCCTTTTTTTCCCACTTCGGTATTCAAGATGTTTAGGGCGCACATTCAGTAATTATATCTGAAGAAATAAATTTTCGCACTTCATGTACATCGTTTATCAATCCACTGATACCAGTGCTTGTGTTAAAAATTTATTTTTTGATTATTGCCGTAATCGCATGTACAGACAATCAGTTTTATCCTTATTTTAACTGATACGATTGAAGTGGCTTCGATTAATTTAGTTTCTTTAATTTCCCACTTCTAAACGGTACGAGATCTATTTTTGTACTGTTTGCCAACATATTTCCAAACCCTCCGCGCTTTTGCGCAATCAATAGGATGGGTTGAATTCGACAAAGTAGGGGGTGGTTTAGTTAGTTTAGTTTAGTTTAGTTGTATTAACGTCCGGTTTAAAGCAACACGAGGGCTATTTTGGGACGGACCTCGTAATTTTGAACCTCGGTCAGGTGACAAGGACGACACCTGAACTGGAACCCCCCTCTCCACACCACGCCACACCAACGGGAGGACATTTGGCCTCACAGTTTTAACGTGCAAGAGACCCCCTCACACGACGGTTCTTCGGTGGAATCGAGTCTCGAACCTGAAACCCTTCGGTTCCGAAGCCGAGACCTTACCACCGGGCCACCGCAGCCCCCAAAGTATGGGATGGAGAAAAGATACAAGGTCAGAATGACACATGAGCGATCATTCATATTTTTATAATTCCACACTAAAAAATGGAGAACACTTGAATTTAAAAGACATCTTTAACGTTCCCGAAACCTAATTATAGGTTTATATTGCTTTGCTAGTCGCAATCATCGATTAAATTTTTTCAAAGGCAATACAATTACTTTAATTATTAATTGCAATTTTAGTTAAGTTTCTTTATTTTTTTAATTAAAAATTATATTCAAAGCATTCTTATTCTAAGTACGTGTAATTTATGTCCTCATAGCACTATCATTAAGTAGTTAAAGGTGAATAGATTCATTAACACCATAAATCTTGGCTAGAATCGGCATTCAGACCAATTAACTTTCCCAGTTTTGAAACGGAATCTCACTAATAAGGCACCATGATATTGCACCTGCAATGACAAAACTCATTTGGAAATAAAGGTATGTTTATGGTAGGACAAACAAAAATACTTGATTCATATTAATTTACCTTCATAGTATAATAGAACAGTAAACCAGCATGTATTTTGAAAAACATGCCGGCTTTTGATGATGGATTGGACTCAATATTTATTCCAGATTTGGTGTAAAGACCACATTATAAATTTCGCATACATCATTCATTCGCATTTGAATTATTTTGTGTCGATGCATATACAAATATATAAATCCAAAAGTATTTTTTAGGAATTCGGAGTTGTCACGGATGTTCTAAGAAATTCATATGGAGTTATCGTATTTTTTTTTATTTCATTTATTTATTTAGTGTAAAAACAATTTTTAGCTACGATATATCGAGCTTATTTTAATCGAAAGGTGCAAATTCATCGATTCTCGTGAAAAAGAGCATATTTGACCACTATAGAAATACAGATTGTATTCTTGCAATTTCTTTGAAAAAGGGTTCAATTAGAAAAATTCGAGCATTCACGAAATTCTTCAGATCTCGAACAGATATTAAAGATATTGCCTGGCCGATACTAAAAATATGCATGTTGTGTTCTGGCAAACATCCTCGAATTCATTCATGCAGGAGCCAATTCGAAAAACACAGGTCGCCCCCTGTCCCTTTCACTCGCGGGAAAGCAACCGCGTGTAGACATGACAATTCTGGTGGCGCCAAAAACACTGCGCGGTATGCATGTCCCAGCGCCCAGGTAATAGCTCACCTCCCAAGCCACACTTGACCCTCCCCACCTAGTATTGAAAGGCATTTTTGTTGTCCTGTTTTTATTTGGCGGGCCAGCGACCTTGAGGCACGAGGTTCGACCGATCGCCTTGAACCCCGACAACCAAAAAACAACCGAGGGGGGAAAAAACTAGAAAAATAAAAAGGATAAAGAAAAAGAAAAGAAAGATGGCAGACGCAAAATGCGAGTCGCGTGGAGAGTGCGCGCAGGTCGGTGACCGGTTTGCTTCGCGCGCAGCAGAGAGAAGGGATTCTCGGTTGAAAGTGTGCTAAGTTCAGCGTTCTCTCAACTCGTGGGTGCCGTGCATTCGAGCGACTTCATTCATAACGAACGCACTCGAAATAAAGCACGTTACTTTAGTCAGAAAAAAAATCTTGAAGGATTTTTTTATAAAAATAATAAAATTCTTATATATTGTCAATATTTTTAATATATAATTTTTAAGGGAGCAAAAAAAAATGAAATTATTTTCAAGTGATGGTGTGAGAACCTTGTTTTTAAGTTATTATTTGTCTTAATTTATTTAACCACTTACGCTATTTTGACGTATAGTGTAAGTCATTGAAAATTTTCGCATATACTGAAAATGACGTACAGCGTATGAAGCTTTAACAGAAATTATTCCAAGTAAAAGCTTTTTGGAATTTCTTTAGATGCGATGAGCACAAATTTCTGCTAATTTACTGATAGCGCAAGAGGTTAACAGGTTTGACACAATCACAAGATTTCTCTATCATCTTATATATAGAGATAGGAGCCGATATATATATTTTTTAAACTTTCATTTTCAATTTTTCTAGCTGGCAAACAAAGTTTTTTTAGCACGGCCGATTTTAAGATGATAAAAACACATCGTTATTCTAAATATCGACGCGTGCGTAATCTGATAATCTCGTGAATGTTTCAAATCGGTTTAAATTGGTTAGTGTCTTAAATTAATTAAGACAAGCCGTAAGAATTTAGGGAATGTATAATTTGGAAATTAAATTTAACTCAAGTTGGCGATAAATCGCTAAATGTGACAATTTTCTGCAATATTTTCTAAAAACCCTATATTAATTGGTTAAAATTATCTCTGATTATTTTTAACTTTCTTGGTGTGTTTTTTAAAAAAAAAACATTGCGTGATTTTGGTAACAACACTGTGATTTCCAAGGGAAATACAACAGTAGACGATAGATAATTCAAAAACTATACAATGAAAGCCGACTCCAAAATAAAACTACATTAGCACACGATAGATAATGGGAAACTATATAGCGAAAGCCGACTCTTAAAATAAAATTACATTAGCAGACGATATATATTTCAAAAGCTATACTGTGAAAGCAGAATAATATAAAAGGAATAAATCGCCAATATGTTGCCTACGCATTTTGAGGCTTCAACAATTTGTTGACTTCACATTGAGACTTCAAAAGCTTCAAGCCAAAATAATATCATGTTCTCACGTGTTAAAAAAGATAAAATCATGTGAAAACAGGGTGCAGTAATTTACCACAAATATTTCATTTAAGAAACAAAATTCACTGCAATAAGTATAAAAAAAAGCAAATTTTTTAGTTTAATCTATTATTTCTTTACTCACGTGAAAGAAAAACGTTTATAAATTTATTAAAAATACGCATTTTATTGATCGGGTATCAATGAAATCGAATGGCAGAAGGATAAAATTATATTTAAAAAATAAAATTAACACCAATATTGAAAGGCAATAATTATAAAGACGTATCAGGTTTTAAAAAAAACTAAGAGATTTAGTGAACATCGTAAACTCTTTAGTAAAAACATCGTAATTTGCACTAAAGGTTTGATTAGTACATTTTATATTTGATTTTTAAAGGCCATTTTTAGCCCTTTGTACTCGGATGGCATTTAAATCTTTTCATTCTAATCATTCAAGACAGAGCATCATTTTGATGTTTTATTTATTTATTTATTTCCTCAATTTTGGTTGATAAAAATACCTACAGAGTGATAAAAAGATGTAAATTAATTTTTCGGGAAAATTCACATTGAGACAGTGATATATATTTATTTTTTGGAACAATAAATCAGCTATTATATTAGGAGAAAAATTTTACATCGAATTGCTTTCTAGGGCGCAAAGAAAAATAATTGAAATAATTAGAAGCGAACAAAAACATGCATATAATATCGTCGAAAAGCACGTAGGTAAGTCCGCAATGAAAATTTGCGTAATACACATTCCGAAAAATTCAATTGATATAAGAGAAAAAAAAAAGTTTAAAAATGAAATTACTATAAAGCTTTTTTTAAAAACTTTAAAATGATGTAAAAATAAGCTTTCGAGTAATTATGAGCACGGAATTTTATGCTTAACTTTTTTTTTAATTAGTAGAATTTGGAAACCGATGTCATTCTAAGTTTCTTCAGTAATCATTATTATAAAAAATAACAAAAAATATTTCAACCATTCCTAAGTATCATTTTTTAACAATAGAGATTGTCGGATGATGAGCTCAAAAGTGGTTCGATATGTCTGAAGGGCCGGACAAAGCAACAAAAAAAAAATCAAAGCCGACCTTCTCGAATTTTCAATGCGCTGGAAAAGGAAATATCTCGTTGAGAATGGCACCTCGGACAATTCTCAACCCGTTATGTAATAGAACCCCGGATGCAGAGATGTGAAGGCTACAGTCAAGGCTAGAACAGCGAGACGACTTCAATGCATTCAAAGCAGGTACGAGAGAGGTATCTGCAACATTTCTGACCTAAAAATTATGAATTCTTAACCAGTTTTCAATTTTGAAAATCGACTT